>JAZEWU010000035.1:6186701-6199548 GCA_036362915.1 Geotria australis
CAGCTTGTGGGACTGTTTAATGTCACTCTTTGATTGGATGCCCCCCCCCTGAAACGGATGCCCGGGGCCGTTACCCCCTCTGCCCCCCTCTCTGCACGCCACTGATTGGCCCCAACAATCCTTGTAGGCTACACGGGGGATCTGGGTGCGTGCCTGCGTGGGGGGGTGTGCGTAGGGTGTATGCGTGGGGGGTGTGCGTGGGGTGTGTGCGTGGGGGTGTGTGTGGGTTTACGTGCGGGTGCGTGGGTCGTACCACGTCCGGCACGGGGGTGAGCAGCCCCCACACGCAGTCACCGCTCACGTCCACCCCCAGCTCCTCGCGCGCCTCCCTCAGCGCCGTCTCCACCGCGTCCTGGTCCCCCTCTTCCTGCTTGCCGCCGGGGAAACTGCGGGACAACAAATAGACAGAGCTCCCCCGTGTCGCCACGCCGACCGCGGCGGCGAGCGCTGCTAGCGACCCGAGCACACAACTGTCTCATTATTTGGTTCGAAGGCTTTCATGACCGATGTTATCCATAGTGTAGCTCCTTTTCATGAGTTTAGGTCACGTGAAAAGGTATGCACCCGTCGATATGTTGGAAAAGCGAGTGAGCACTTACAGCACTTACCTTTAAAGATGTTTTCGACGTTTCGACCAACACTTGCATACCTTTTCACGTCTTCTTCTTTGCGATTCTTCGAAGCACGATGGTCAGCTTCTGGACATCGTTGTCTTTCAGCTCCTCGGCCTCGAAGTGTTTGGTAGAATTCGCAGGCAATACCAAGTATTACCTGACAGGGATCGCGACGTGAACGCTTCTACCTTGACCCCCACCTTTTCACGTGACCTAAACTCATAAAAAGGAGCTACACTAAGGCTCGTTATTGTCTAACGGGGTTAGGTCACCATCTAGTGGTGATTGTTGGAATCACCACTAGTAGCCCCCAAGCCTGATGAGACACTGAACAGCAAAACCAGCCTTGCGCGCTGAGCCGTAGCACACCTGTGCTCCAGCGCCGCGGAGGCGAGGGTTGGTGGATCACACATAATGTCGGTCAACTCCCTGCCCGTTTGGCGCTGTGGTCGCCGAGCCTCCGAAGGAGGCATTACGTCTGCGTATTCATTCGTCGGTATACCCGGCGCGTCTCACGGACGCCCGAGGCTGCTCCATCTCCTCACCAGACGTCCCCGCTGTGCCGGCCGACCATGGTCCGCGAGCGCAGGGTCAGCAGCACGCTGGGCTCGCCGTCGCGCCGCCGGCACAGCGACACCAACACGGCGGCGTTGACGCGCTGCGTCCCCGGGGCCGCGAGCCACGCCGGGCGGCCGCGGCTCGCCAGCTCCCGCCGGCAGCGCTCGCGGTTCGGCGCGTCGAGGCACGACGCCACCAGCGCTCCCGCGTCCTCCGGCGACGGCTCCGTCGCCTGCGCGGGGCGCGGCGAGACGGGGGAACGATGCCGCGGCCCGGACGAGGAGCTGGAGGAGGTGGAGCGAGGCGACGACGGGCAGGACACGCAGAAGAACGGAACCGCCCGCGGCCCCGCGGGAAGCGGCGCGGCGCGGGCGGCGCCGCCGCCGCCGCTCAGGCGACGCCGCAGACCGCGCGCCAGGGCCGTAGGCCGCACGAGCATCTCCCGATGTTCCTCACGCTCCCTACTCAGGGTCTTCTGCTTAATTGCAGAATTCCTCTCGCGAAGGTGGTGTATTCTTACGTGTCCCAAGGTTCGCTTCTACGAAATGAAAGAGAACAATAATAATTTAGGTTAATAAAGCCCCCCCTGAACAATGGATCTCAGACAGCCGTGCGTGTAGGGGAGGCAGGAATAAGTTAGGAGCAACTTCGCAGAGATTAAAGAGACGATATATTGAACCAGAGAGACACCTTTTTAACAGGTGGTGGGGTGTTCAGTCCGGTCATAAAACCACCCCTCACAACAGCACACGAGGAGGCCCTCATGCAGCAGTAAGTTGACAAGAGGACTGTGTGTTCTAGGTGTAAATACACACGCGCAGCAGCCGCATGGCGTTACAACACCGTGTGCGCGTGACATCATTGGTCTTTCACCTACTTCTTCCCCAAGTCACCTTGAGTCCCTTGTGCTGCTTGCCAAGGTGATTACACTGCACTATGTACGAGGCGATCAAAGTTTGAGTCCCGCTGGAGACCAATAATATGAAGGGAATATGTTAAAACCGGTCCTGGGCGAGTTTCAAAAGGGTGCCTGGTTCGAGGTGGTTTTATCGCGCTTCTGAGTCCTTCTCTCTTCGACATTGAATGAATATGTCCGCGTTATAATTTGTCATCATTATTATCATTGAGAGAACAACACTTTACCGAGTCAATACAAACAATAAACAATACAATCAAGACAACTGGTTCGTGACAATCGAATCGTTATATACTCCCACAGTAGAGACAGCCGGTGTCACTCCACTGCTGGATGAGTACCTTCCCTTACACCGTGTGAGTCGTGAGGGAAGGGGGGAGTGTTATTTGACCATACTTCACCGCGTTGGTCCAGTGCGGGTTGTTGAATACGGGGGACCATATAAGCACAGCACAACTATGCTATGTTGCTCCATTCTGCCTCTCGCTGTTTCCGCCACCACCACCACACAGCAGCGCCAGGGAGCCTATAGCACCTGTTACCCACCCGCTTATCCCATCCAAGTACTTAGCCAGGCGCAAACCTGCTGAGCTTACGAGTTGTGGGTGACTCGGTCATCGTGACTCGGTCATCGTTATCATCAGCAGCAGCCATGATCGATCCATAGCTGGATGAAGGCCGCCTTCCACAACAAGCTGCCGCTAGCCGTAAAAAACCACCATCGTCAGAAGCCGCCTAAGCCTGTAGAGTCGCAGTGAACCGGAGCCTATCCCAGCAGACACAGGGCGCAAGGCAGCGCTATATCCAGAATGGGACGTCAGTCCATCACAGGGCACCGGGGAAATTTAGTCCGGAGGTCAATTACCCTATGCAGCAACATGTATTTGGACTGTGGGAGGAAACCGGAGTGCCCGGCGAAAACCCACGCGGGCACGGGGAGAACATGTAAACTCCACACAGAAAGGCACCCGAGCCGTGATTCGTACCCGGGACCGTCTTGCTGTGAGGCGGCAGCGCTACTCACTGCGCCACCGTCCATCCATCCATCCATTTTCTAAACCGCTTGTCCTGGTGAGGGTCGCGGTGACAGCAGTCCACCGTGCCGCCCCAAACTCTTATTTAGCGTTACTAAATCGATGTAGTCTGCCCGTTGTAATGGCTGTAGTTGGTGTCTTACCCAGTGCTGCTGGTGGTGTCTTCTGAACAACACGGGCCCCTCAAGGAGGGAGCCGAGGCGGGAGAGGCGTCTATTATTAGATGTTGCCTCAGAGTGGATAGCTCAACGGCTTCTTCACCACCCTAAGCCTCTCCTCACACACGTTCGAAGTTGTCCCGACTCCAAAATGAGACGAACCCCTCATCACCAACATCGCCACCACCGACCGCCGTCCCTTCTGCACCCAGTGTCACCCTGCGCCGCCTGATATAACTACAGTCCACTACTGTACAGAGTAATTGCACTGTTAACTGCGGTGTACGCCTCCACGATGGCCACTAGAGGCCGCGACAGCTGCGTTTGGTTTACGCAATGTACCCGGACACGCGTGGAGCGGTGGTGCTGTGGTTAGCGCACCTATCATGTCCCGGCTCCGGGTGCCTTTTATTGCGTGGAGTTTGCACCGACATGGACTGAGAGACAAGGCTGGAGACAGAAGACACCAACAGAGATACAGCGAGATGCACAGATGAAGAGATAGCAGATAAAGACGGAATGGAGACACAAAGAGAGCTCAGTGAGACAGACACATAAAGACATCGAAACAAATGACACAGGAAGACCCAGAGAGGCAGAACGCACAGACACAACGAGACCGACGGGGGTCAAGGTAGAAGCGTTCACGTCGCGATCCCTGTCAGGTAATACTTGGTACTGCCTGCGATTTCTACCAAACACTTCGAGGCAGAGCTGAAAGACAACGATGTCAGAAGCTGACCATCGTGCTTCGAGGAATCGCAAAGAAGAAGACGCGAGACCGACAACACAGGAAACAAATACTGTACAGCAATACGTAAACATGAAGACATACAGGGAGACATTTGCCAACTCCATCGACATCAGGTTGCCGTGCATGGGAATTCCAGTCAGGAACTTGAGCGAGGGACCGCCTGCTGAAGCTGACACGAGTAGCGAGGGGCGACACTGTGCTTTCCAAACGTTTTATTGCAAAATAAATACACTATGGTACAATCGCACTCCATTATGTTACAGGCGCTCCTCCTCCGCGGCTCCCGCTAAACAAGGCACCGAATCACTCGCAACCCACGACGTACGCTCCCTCCCGGACCCCTCTCTCTCGCTCTCTCTCCTCGTCCCTTCACACAAGCATGGGGTCAGACAGCAAAGCCGACAGCCAATCAGACAGAACGAGTCGCGCATCCAGCCTGACAAACACCAAGACAGACTAACAACCAGACATCCAATGTCACAGTTAACCAAACCTGACAACCGCAAATGAACCATACAGCCGACGAGACAATCGGGCATCCAGCCCGGCAAACACACGCTCAAGATGACAACCAAGACTGCCAACTTTTACGATCGCAAAGGCAAGCTGGCAACCACCGACATCCAATCAGTCAAGCTAACAACCACAGCCAACTTGACAACCATCCGCCGATACAACCAAACGACCAACCAGACACAACGCAACAGGACAACCAATACGACGGACAGCGGCAGACAGCCAAACGGAGACAACCGGACATTCAACACGACAGGCAGACAACGTGACAACCACAGCCAACATAAACAAGCAAGCGGCAACTTGAGGCAATCAGATGTCCAAACTGACAGCTCGACATATAAACATGGTCAACCCCGACAGGCAGGCAGCAGAATTGATACAGTGCCAGACAACCAACAACATCTCAGCCGACAACCACACAATCACACCCGACAGTCAGACATCGCGACGGCCAGTCAGGCAAACTGGGCATCAGTTCCCGGGAAACGTGGCAACGAAACCTTAACCTTTAATCCGTGCGCAGAACGACCGCCCGTGCTCATGGCAAGACGACAACCAAAGCTTCCAAAATAGACTTTGTTAATATATACTGTGTGTGTGTACTGTATATATTCTCTATAGAACTCTTTGTACAATATTTACTAGTCTCCCCGTCACACTAATGCAGGGGTGTCCAAACTTTTTTCCTGAGGGCCACATACAGAAAAATATACGAAGGACTGGGCCACTCACAATACAGTTAAGCGAAAATATTATGTGTGGGCCATAGACCATTATATTTTTAGACTTTGATACGTGCCAAAAAAAAAGGGATGGCGGGCCGCAGTGGGCCCGCGGGCCGTAGTTTGGACACCCCTGCACTAATGTGACGCGGTAGATGTCTTTACTCGTAGCTTCTAGACTCGCTCGTTTCCCTCGCCGCCAACACCGTGCAATGTCATCGTCGTACAGTTTTCTACATCGCACATCCGACCGCCGCATATCCGCACCCGACCAGTGACGCTATTCCCACACGCACACACACACTCTGTGCAATATCCGTGCGTGGTGTCAATTCCTGCAGATGTTCACAAATCCGACCGACGAACCGGCCGCAACAACACGGTTCCCGCGAGTAAAGCGGCGCGGGCTCTCGTTTCCGTCAGTCAGCTTATTCGCGATCGGTGAAACGATCCTTTTCCGTCACTTATCCGACCCCTTTCCACGTATCCGCCTGCATTCCGTGTCTCTCGGCGAGTCAGGACGTGCGAAACTTGGACCGTGTTACGTTTTGTGCGAAGAGTGCATTTTACTTTGGGTTTTAAAAAGAGAAAGATAATAGATCTTGTTTTAAAAAATGTGACCGAAACTTTAACAAAGTTCTCGTGACAATAAAGGATTCAAACGCGCGTTCCTTGCGCAAAAGATGCGGGGTTTTTTTCCCTGCGGTTCTTCGAAATCCAAAAGGGATTCTTCCTGGCGTTGAGCAACTAGGATAAAAGTTAATATTGTAAGATAACTCCATTACAGAAATTAGACCGACTGCCGGGACTTTCTCGCGGTAGAGCCGCATGTTTCTCAGTGGCACGCGTTACATTGACGGCTTCTCAGCTCAATGGGGCCTTATCCGATATAACCTATGCATTAATGGAATTGGTCGAACATCCCCTGGATAACTCGTGACACTCGACCGGACTTGGCTGGTAGATAACTGGCAACGCTCCACAACCTCACTTCCACGACCACCTTCCAATCAAGCTCCACCCTGTGTCTGCCGGGAGGGGTGGGGCCAAACAAAAAGAGGTGGAGCCTGAATAAAGGTGTGCGGCCTAAAAGGAACGGTGCAGACCCAAGAGGCAGTCTCATTGGGCAAGGATGGGGGTAAAAAGGTGGGGAATAAAGAGGACTGACTGGGGCCTACAGAGGAAGAGGCGGCCCTATAGCGGTTTAACTCCCTTGACAATTTAAGGTAATCTTCTTTCGTATGGCGTTGTAAAAAAACCGGACTACAGTTGTATATTTAAGGTAATAAAGCCATAGAATCAAATATGTGCAGCAAGCAGAAAGTATGGCTTTAGTGCCGCAGATGCAGCCACAGGCCAACCAGTTGTTTTTATTACTGCAATTGCACAATGTCACCGCCTTAAAAAGCACACGTCACAAAAATGCGGAGTCTACCTTGCTGCAGTAAATAATCCATGAAGGAAATGTCAACTGTTTTCAACTCTGTAAGACGAAAAATGTCATCCGTAATCATGGAAATGTAGTATTTTCAACCTTTGCTGATGGCGATCTGGAAATGTGGCAGCGTATTGCCCACATTCCTTAAATTTGGGCCGCAGAGAAAACATATTTCTACGACTTTGCAAAACTCAAAACGGGTATAGAGCCATGAGAGCTCACAAACATGAGTTTCCCTTAACACACAACCCCACTGGGGAAACGTGAGGGCAAGTCACCGGCAACAACGGTCGCAACATTGCCTATTGTACTTATAATAAGTTTACATTTATAACGCGCACATATTCATTCACTGCCGAAGGTACTCATTCGACAAGAAAACAACTCCGAGGCGAGAGGAAAGCACAGAGCGGCGGAGGAGGCAGCCAGGCGGGTTGCCAGCGCCATCTTGCCACACACTGCTTCCTATATATTAGGATGTTATCGGTCAATTAATTAATAATAATTTCAATTTATATAGCGCCTTTCACCCGAGGGAGGAAACCGACGCAGAACAGGGGGAGAACACCCAAACTCCACACGGAAAGGCGCCCAAGGCAGGGATCGAACCTGCTCGGGCAAGACCATTCTTTCTGTGAGGCGCAGATGTTACCACGGCGCCACCCTGCCACCCAAAATAGTAGTTGCCATAAACCATCTCAACAAATCTGATCGCAGCTCTTCCTAAATGGACAACTCGGACACAGCAACTTCAGACGTCATGAAACTGTAAAGTACTGTGTTCACCGAGTGAATGATTGGGTGACTGACTAAATGACCGGTAATAGTGGACTGCATACAGGAATGAGTTGGCAGTCCGTCACTCCATTATGTTGCTCGCCAAGTTGCCACAGCCGATCAAGGTTAGTGCGTTGCTGTTCATACTTGCCGGCAACGACTGCCCTAACGATTCTCAATAGACCATGGGCCTCAACGACGACTCAAATAAACTGGCAACCTCCAGGCTGTTTGGTTCATCAGCCTTGTTAAGTTAATTGTAAAGAGCTCCGCTGTTAGACAAGGGAAATGCACGGGGCATCACAACCTTCATCATCACTCCCATCTCTTTTATCCTGTACGGTCACCTCGCATTCAGTACTTCGTGACAGATGTCCGTCTCTGCAAGCCCCCTGCCAATCCAAACCCCCCGCCCGCTCAATTATGGCTCAGCATTTGAAAATGCCAAGCCCAAAAAACAGCGCACAAGTTGTGGTCACCACATCCGTTTAACTGACAAATGAAAATGTGCTGGTTACAAACTTGTAATGTCATTCAACAGCGCCGCCACCACGACCGGTTTCCAGTGTATTCACAGTGCATGAAGAAATCCCACGAAACACTGTGGTTTTCGGGACATCGCTCCACTACGCCCTCTCCGGCTTTCCGCTCGAAGATCCCGACACGTTAGAAATGTTGTCGTCTGTTACGATTCACGGTAACGTTGCACGAGTGCAGCGAAACCAAGATCTCGAATTGTTTTGGATAAAAGTATCGGCATCTCAATTTCCATGTGCGTAACCCACCGACTGATCGTCACCGAACAACTCAATTGCACTTCACGGGTGCCGTCGACATTAGTTCAGAACGGCAGCCCGAAACCTTCAAAGTGCACTTCTGTAACGCCGCTTCAAACACACATCGGATAGCCTGACATCACGAATCAACATCCTTAGCTTTGTCCACAATACACTGTGCGCTCATCGTTACTTTTCGGGAGCAAGGGGCGGGGGGGGGCTTATTAAAACAAAAGTAAAACAAAAACAAAACCCGAGACCAGACCGCGGTCGTGCCTTCAAGTCTCATCGCACACCCACGCGCGCGCGCTCAGCTTCTCAGAAGCATCATTAGACGGCGCACATTCCCTCCTCCGTTTGCGCGCACATTTCTCCGTCGCGTGGTCGCGAGGATGGGGGGGAGAAGGAGGGCGGGGTAAGTCGGGCTCGATCGAAGACTCCCTGCTGCAGTCGGCGCTGCAAAATAGCGGCCGCGCGCCGCTCCCCGCACATGCAAATAGGCACTCGCTTTCGCACCGATTACAGGTTCGCTTAAAAAAACAAACACACAACGGTTAAAAAAAACAACGCAGAACCACCGGCAGGTAGGTTCGTAACGCGGACCGCCCAACGCGATTCGCGACGCTGCCGGTCGAGCACGTGGTCCCCCTCCGCGCGGCGCAAACACGGCGTCGCTTTCTTCCGCCCTCGCTCATCGGCGTAAGAACAACAAGGCTCGTCCGGGCGCCACCAAGGCTTCGTGAATCGCGAGTCAAACCGGTCCCGGCAGGCATCCGGGCCCAAGGCGCCACACGGTGCCCCAGACCGACGGACGAAATCCGACACGCGAGTCCATGGCTTCGGTCCCAACAGGCCGTGGTTTTGAGGGCCCTACTGAGCGTACGATGTCTAAGAAAGAAAAACGTGAAGCTGCAAGGTGAACAGGTTGCGTACAAGTGGCGGGGATTGTGCCTCCGCTGTTGCCGGATATTAATCGGTGAGCGCGACGTTGGCGTTTGCACCCCCTCGTTGGGTCACAAAGTGATTTGTTTAGCACCAGGATTTCTGTCAAGTCCTTGTTTTGTCTGCAGGTTGCAGAGACGCCAAGGAGCAGGGTTAATGATGGTGACGTACAGCTGGCAGCGTCGCGTAAATGACCCCTCTGCGACTCCGGAGCGGGAGACCGGTGTCAATAAAATCGGTATGGCATTTTTGCCATCTGAACCAAATGTTTTTGTTTATATCTTATGTTTTACAGCAATTTTGTAATTTTAATGTTACAAGCAACGTCTGCCTTAAGAATGTAAATCATTCTAACGAGATTTTAACCATCTCTATAGAATTTAACCCGCGCAATGATTTACTGTGTGGCTGTCTGATGGCAGGTAGAAATGAACATAGGTGATGGGAACACCAACTCGTTGTGCGGATAACAGATGGAATTGTTGAAGAATGTCGAGGGAAACCAACTGCTTAACATTTGTACAAAGTCAGAACCAACTTGTGGTGGCATAGAACGAAATGCCAAAATGAAATAAAAAAACGTGGCTCAATATGATTTCAAGCCCGTGGGCTGTTCACACTTGAACTACACCAAAGCAGTCCCCTAAGTTACATTTCACGTCCAGTTCGGCCCTGCAACTGTTTTTTACAGTGCGACAAATTGAAGTCACGGTGCCGACGATCAAATAAATATACATCGTGCCAACCTTGTCCCTGCCCACCTGTCCCTCGTGCACTGGCGTCCACTTAAAACCCTGGCCCACGAACAAGGCGGCTCATCGAGCCACGCGATTCGGAACATCCTCCCTGGCAACCTGCCCGCACTCTCGGGACACCCACGCTTCCTCCGGGTTGCCTAGAAAAAAAACCACGCGGCGCCGGTGATGGTGGCGATGGCGACGGTGGCTTCGTCGACCCTTTTCTCCGCGTGTTCGCCGCAGCTGCCGCTCGCCCCACGTGACGTCGTGTCCGGACGAGGCTTGTAACGGCATCTTAAAAAACAAGAATGAAAAACGGCGAAACTGCTCTGCCAAGTCTTTGAGAAAAATAGTGGCGACGGCCGTGGGTTTTGTTTGTCCCTGCAGACGGCTCCCTCCGAAAATCTTTGTTTGTCAAGGCGTGATAATAAAAAAAAGCAATGCGCGTGTAGCAAACTTGACTCTTTCGTCTGAAAAATCTTGAAAAAAAGATGAACGACGCCCTGGAAATCAAGCGCCGACGCGGGCTACACGATGTCGCGGGTTGTAGAGAGGTGTCGCGTCGTGGAGGTGACGGGACAGGAGGGGAACGGGGAGGGTTGTTGTTTATCGCCCGTGTCTGTGCACCCACGCTCACAACTATCGCAAAAAAAACTATACAAAGCGTCAACAAAAGGAGGAAATTATGTACAAGCATAGGAAGGTCATAAACAATAACAATGGGAAATGTACAACATTAAAATGAAAACAAGGAAATGTAACTGGATAAACGGTAAAGGAAATGAATGCGGAAGCAAATGGCCTACATTTTTGTAATAAAAAAAAGAAGGAAAATGTTAACTGAAGGAACATTTTTAACGAGCCAATTTTCTCCTAGCTTTCAAATTTATAGATTAAAGAGGAGAAAAAAACCTAAACTGTCAAGTGTGTAAAACTAAAAGGGGTACATATAAGCCTAACCCCGGTTGGCACCGCTGAAATCCGGGGATAAAATCTGTGTTTCAGCTGCCTGTGATTAAACCGAGCTTCCAAGCATCATGAATGTATGGTCTCAGGCCGATCACCAATGACTGCTAACTCAACCCCATCACACACCTATTTGGTTTTGCACTTCATTTGGCTAATTTCCAAGTCTGAGAATTTAAAATAATTTCAAAATGTCTCATCTCTATCGTGTACAGGGTCGCGGTGAAGAGACACGGGCATAGGGAAGGAGGGTTCAGCGGCACGTCAGTGTGGGAGCTGCCGAGTCTTTGTTGCTGTTGTTATAATTAAGTCCGCAAAAGCTCTGGGAAGCAGAGACGCAAGCGGAGGAGGTGGTTCCGCAGTACGTCAGGCCAGGGCCCGCGATATTATTATAATTATCTCGCTGCTCTGGTAATGGAGAGACATGGGGGAGGGCATGAAGGTGGGGGGAGGAGAGACGGGCAGAGCTGAGGGTTTTTTTGATCAAGGCCAAGAGCTTTTGTACAAGCATTGCTGCACATCTGTGTATGCTGATACGTTTCCTGCGATAATTTTCCCGTTGTTTTTTCGTCATTTACAGGTTTCAACGATTGCTGCCTTTTGGATGATGTAAATGGCTGTCCCCATTTTGTTAATATAAGTCATCATCATAAATGGGGCTTCCAAAGACGTTGATGACTGTACAATACTGATGAGTCTGAATGAGGGCGAAAATTGTCTAACATTCCTCTCCGTGTTCAATTGCTGCCTGTTGGAATGGGCCACATTGCTAACGCTTTCAGTCAGTGGTCTAAACAACAACACGGCCACACATTCAGTTCTTTTGAACTGGTGGTCTGAAGAAGGCTGAGATATTTTGTACAGGTGATGCTGCACACCTCTGCGTGTTGTTACATCTAGGTTCGCATTTCACAGTCCTGAGACATAAAGGGGCACAGAGGGGTGGCGGGGAGGGGGGGCGAGGAGGGGTTCGGTAGTGGTGTGTTAGTCTGGGAGCTGTCCAGTGATTTTAAATCATTATATCGCAGCAGGCGGGCTGGAGGGTTAAGTGGTAACATCAGTCAGGTGGCGAGGCGGTAGAGATTTGTTATTATTCTGCAGCTCTGGTAGTGAAGACAGATGCACGCAAAAACACGGAGGGAACGAAGGCCTGTTGCTAAATCTCTGCAGGAGGTCCTTATTTTTTTACATTACTGTTGCGGCTGGTAACATTGCAGACACACAGGGAGACGCACAGGGAGACACGCCGAGAGGGCAGGAGGGGTACGGCGCCTGGTGGCGCGTCAGTCCGGAAGATGATGATGAATTGACGTCGTTACCGCCCCGTCACAGCTCTGACAGCGAGCGCAGACACGCGGGGAGGGCGCGGCAGTCGGCGATACGTCAATCCAGGAAGCGTCGAGTGTTTGTCATCACCGCCCGTCGCGGCTCCGACGGCGGAGACGCACGGGGAGGAGACGCACGGAGAGGGCACGGCGGTTGACGACACGTCGATTCCGCAGATGCCAAGCGTTTATCATTACCACCCTGTGCCAGCCGTGACAGCGGGCGCAGACGCGAGGGGGAAGAAGGCAGGAAGGGCCCGCGGCGGGTCGGCGCGTCAGTCCGGGAGGTGCTTGCGCGGGCTCCGGTGCGCCCGGCTCGAGCGGCGGATGTCGTGCTTGGCCTCCCGGCACGGCTGGCACACGAACACGTCGGGCACGTTGGACTTGCGGATCTTGGCGCAGTACAGGTGCACCCAGGTGCCGCACTCGCCGCACTCGATCATCGGCCGCCCGGCAAACGGCTTCATGCAGTAGCAGGTGATGAGCTTCCACGACGCGTCGTCTGCTTTACGACGCCGGCGCCGTTGTTGACAGCGGCGGCCAGGGGGGTTGAAGAGCGGGCGAGCGGGCGGGAAGCGGGCGAGCGGTGGACGGACGGCACGGGGGGGGGG
>JAZEWU010000035.1:6209063-6226354 GCA_036362915.1 Geotria australis
CCTTGCGGAGTTCAATGAAAATGCAAGGGGCTGTGTAAGAAAATGGGAAACTGTAATTTAACCATCGCGCTTCGAAGAATCGCAAAGAAGAAGAAGGAGGTGGCGTTCATCGCTAGTAGCCTTTGTCATCTCGACTCGACTGGCCACTTCCCGTCGGATATCAGCAGGGGCAAAGCCAATCATGAGGCTCACGATTGGTCGGAATAGCCTGGGGGGTGTGGCTGCTCGCCTGCCCCCGCCCCCAGCTGATGCCCCTCATTTCCGCGTGCCGAGAACCCGGCAGAGTTCTCGATTCTGTGGCCATCCCGTTAAGTAACTTCTCAGCGGTACGTACCAACTCTGCCTCATATACTAACTCTAATGTATCGTATATGTGCTAACTCCTGTGTGTACGTCTCTCACGTGTGTGTTGTGTGTTGTGATAGAAGTGTAAGTATCAGTGAGCCGTGTTTGGGTGATGAACACCGCGGTATGTTACTCCAGCCCAGGGGTATGTAATTTGCTAAGGACAAATATCCGCCGTGGCGCGTTTATCGGGCTTGTTGGGACAAGTGTTGTTTACGAGTAAGACCTTTGAAGGCCGGCACGGCACACGGCGGGGTGGGTGGCCAACAACACGCCCGGCCGCCGTTGTGTTCACAAGTTCTTATGATGGGTGTTTATTTTTAACACCGCACCAGGCTTTTATTGTCAAGGCCGAGCCGACCTACAGGAGGCCCACGACCAGTTCAAATACATATTCGTCAGTTATTATGGGTCCTGAACGGGAATCGAACTGTGGTGGCCGGGTTAGTAACGCAATGCGCTAACCACTGCGCCACCGCTCCTCATGTTGCTGATACAAAGACGCACGTTAAGGTCTCGCGTACTGTGCTATGGTAATGTACTAACGCTAGCATTTACTTAACCCTGGACTGAGTATGCAGTACGTCATGATGTCCTAGTGTATGGATCACCAGCTTAAGTGTCGTGTGTGGTCGTGTAAACACAGACAAAGATCCCCCGTATAGCCTCGAACAGACTTGGGGTAAACGAGTGTTTATGCGAGTAATGATAATACTAGCATTTATAGAGCGCCTTTCACCCAAGGGTCCACAAGGCGCTGCACAAAGCACCTATTCAGGCCGGCACAGCACACGAGGCGGTGGTGTGCCGAGCAGCACGCTCGGCCGCCTTTGTCTCCTCGGTGCGTTATCAATATCTGTAAGCACACAGTTCATCAGACCAATCAATACATTGCCCCTAACCCTGATACATAAAACCTCGAATTGATGGTTACCTTTCAGAGCCATTCTGATGCAAGCGAGCCGTGAAAAACCCACATCGCTACATGCATAATTACACTTACTATTGAGCACCAGATGAACAACGTAATAAACAAAGGTATTTAAATGAACTCATCGAAATCTTGCTGGCAATGTTATGCGAAGGTGTGTTCGTGTGAGGACAAAACAAGGTTGGGAGCCAACGTGTTGGGGCAACGGCGACCCAATCACCATACCAAAAGAAAAAATGTGACTACCATGCTTTTACTGAGGGAAATTACTTTGTGACGCTGTTGAGCCAACAGTAGTACACGAGGAACAAGCGAATACTTACAAACCAAGAAAAATCACTCAACATTGTGTTGAGAATTGCTGTCAGCCGCTCTTTCGGGATTGCAACGTCGCGCATTTCAAAGAAGAGGAACACTCGACACGGCTATCCCGAAAGAATAACTTTTGAAATCAATTCTGATACAATGGAGCCGTGAAAACCTACATCAACGCAACAGTTAACAGCTGGGTTTTTTTTCTGATGTAAAATAAGTTTGGGAAATATAATGCGGGACTGGTAGTGACCAGTGCGGCGCAGTATGGGCACGACCGACCGAATGCGGTGGGTTTTCTCTCCTCTAACGCCGTCAATCCTCAACCGGGTGAGTCGCGACCCATCAGTGGGCCGTGAGCGCCACCTAGTGGCCCGTGGAGACCAGGGCCGAGCGGGCCTTGACGTGCAAAAGATTAAGAACCCCCTGCTCTTACGGTTTACACCCATCATTGACAAGGGGGGAAATGGCCATTGCATTTAACAGAAACGAAACCAGTGCGAGGATTTCAGTTTTGATGACTGCTCACTACCTACTTGCTCGCCATCTTCTGTCCCCCCTCACGAAGGACATGTAAAGCCCTGCCTCGTCAATTCCACTGCTGGATGAGGGTCCATCCTGCCCCCCCCCCGCTCCACCGTTGCTGGTCTTAAAAAAACATGCTTCACCATCTTTCTCAGTGTGAATTATTAGTGAGCGAGGACATAAGCATGAGAACTTGGAATGGATGTTGCTGTCCCTCAGAAGCCTAGGAGCAACAAGGAATTGACACATAACGTTAAATTGAATTGGAACTATGCTGTGCGTGTTGGTCACAGACCCAAGCAGTATCCAGGCTCGAACCTGCTTAGGCTTCAGAGATGTGACGACATAGGCCACGTTTTAGTGATTTGTCATCGGCCATAATGCGGTATATTTAGGGTGAATGGTCGCGACGGCGTTGTTTTACAACTATAGTAGCTTTAACGATCTGAGTTCAAGTAAGCGGGTTCACGCTGCGTATGTACTGTTCATTTTGAGTCGTCATTACCGAATACGGAAGCACAGCAGTGGATAATTGAATCCGCCTGTGCGGGGATTTTCAGTGTTTATCCGCCACTCCATCCGCCACCTGCAGTCGGTTTGTCGGGGTTCTCACCGGCATGGTGAAGTATGGTTTTAATACAACCGCCCTGAGTCGACCTATACGGGTGAGACTGTCGGACCAGTTCGTATAAAATACGCCACTGATGTTGGCCGTGAGCGGGAATAGAAACGCACGCAAACAGCACGTGATGTGGGGCTGCAAGGCGGCGCTGGTGGTGGTGGTGGTGATGATATCATCACAGCAGCGGTTTTGTCATCAAAGCAAAACCCCTGCACTGAGTCAGCATTCGTCGCTTCCCCGTGTCCTGTTTGTGTCTTTGGCCTGTTTTTTGTGTCTCGTCACGTGTGCTGTGTGCCGTATAGCTGTGTGTGATTTCTGTGGGTGGTGTGGTGGCTGTGTTATCTATGCGTTGTGGGTGTGAATTGTATGTCCTGTAGGTGTGTTTCATGTGTTGTAGGTGTACTTTTTGGGTGTGTCGTGGGTTTCTTTTCAACGTCTTTTCTGTGTGAGTTGTGCGTAGGGTGTGTTTTCTCTATTGTGGCTGTGTGTATCTATGGGGTGTGGCGATTTTCTGAACCGACCCTGGGTGCTCGCTAACAGCACTTGCCCCAACAGTCTGTTAAGGCTAAACGGGGATCTTTGTCTTTGTGGTGTTTTTGCGATGTGTGTGATTTGGTTGCGAGTGCAGTATGCCAGTGTGTGTGCTGGGTGCGTGCCACGTGTTGTTTGTGGCGTGCTCGTGTGCTCAATTAAATGTGTGAACGACGACAGAAGCCCATCATCATCAGGGAATAATAGCGCAGGCGAAAAATGGCCATACGTTTCAAATAACACCACGGGAAATGTGTAAGATTCACCCAGCCGAAATGCATTATGATAAAACCATCAGCATTTTCTGAACTGTGTTGTGGTTCCAAGTTGTCTTGCCTTGCAACCATCAGAACTTGAGCAAATGTGACCAGCTGACTGCATCACATTTGTCTGCGCGTGTGTATGCCTTCATAGGTGCTCGCTAACGGTACTTGCCCCTACAACCTGTGAAGGCTTAATGGAGATTTATATATGTATTTTATTTCTAACCAATCTTAACAATTGCAGACCAAACGGGCCCAAAACGTCGAGCGAGCCAGCAACAACGAGCACTCACGAACTTGTAACCTAGGTATGAGTGAACACATCTCTGGAGTTGAGCAAGGTCATTGTGAGCATTTGAGGGGATGGGAAAGGGGATGGGAAAGGGAATGGGAGCGGGAATTCCCAAGGAGTGGAGACAGCGCTGGGGAAGAAGCAGCTTGTGTGTGTGTGTTTCGGCATACGTGTGTGTTTGGGCGTACGTGTGCGCGTATGTTTCACGGCGGTGCGCTACATTGTCTCACCGCAGTCGCCATTGCAAATTAACTGGCTCGCGACAAATATCTGGTGCGTGCGATTTGTGCGATTCAGCAGTGGCAGACTGAACTTGTAAAACGCAATGCCACTCAATCTCCGCGTTCCCATGTAAAATTATTCCGCTTTGTGCGAACATTTTCTTCATGAGAATCGCTCTCGAGCTGTTCTTTCGGGATTGCCGTGTCGAGCATTCCCCCACTCTGCTTCGCTAATTAGTCTGATGATGCCTTCCAACGCGGGAGGCGAAATGCCGTGAAAGAGAGACACTCGACACTGCTATCCGAAAAGACTAACTCTTGTGAACAATTCTTATACGTCGAGCCGTGAAAACCTACATCATTACATTTTCTCCGTGTATGTTTTTCCCGCCGTGTGTTGCGTCGGTACAAATGATTATCCTACCCCCTTCACCAGTCCACACCGACAAGCGTGGTGAAGTATGGCCAAACAACTCCCACGACCCACACCCACACGGGCAGGCCATTTTTGAGTCATGTATTGCCATCGAGGCTGTAAAATATTATTCTGTACTGCTGTATATACAGTTTAACACGCTGCCGTGGGGTAATGGTTAACGCACCAGACTTGTAATCCACGGGTCCGCGGGTTCAACTATCTCCCGACAACGATGATGCTCACGATTATCCCGTCCCTACCCCAGCATCTCTTCAACCCTTTGCTCTTGCCACAGTCGCCAGCGGAATCGTCACGACACGCCGGTTGCGAAATGAAACGGAACCGGGCTTGCGTGACGTCCTCCCGGCGCAAAATGACAGCGAGCGAACGAACGTTTCTTTGCAGAACTCGGCACCGGCGAGGGCGACTCCGCGGCGGCTCCGCTCTCCGCGTCCACCGGCCTCCCGTCCCCGCTCGCTCGCCCGCCGGCCTCGTTCCTCTCTTCCTCCCAAGTCGAGACCCTCGTGCCTCCTCGGACACGCCGTACCGTCCTCCGCTCCCGCTTTTACGGCCATGACCCCAAACTCAGACGGGACCTAAGCCTGACCCGGGCCCCCGTTGTTTACTGTTTAATGCAAAGTTGCCCCGCGTCTCCGCCGGCAACTGGGTCGCCCACTAGGGAGTGAGCTCTACAGAACCTCTGTAGAAGGTATTTTGGCCTACTCTTCCACGCTTAAACAATCTAAGTTTTGACGGCGATGAGGCTGTCCGTATGCTATGTACGGTAACGGAATGTAAAATTCACGAGCAGCAGTGCGAAGCCGATTATTTCCGTCGTGCTTCTTTGCAACCCAAGTTTAGCGGGCTTGTTTAAAAGCACCTGGCTCCCTAATTGGGTGGCGTGAATTTGCGTTTAGTATAATAAATAAGTGAGATTTAACAGCGGCGTTTATAATTTACATGCAATATAAATGTTCATATTCGAATCGCTACTATTGTAATGGCGATGTGTAGATAGCGGTTTAATTATCCACTTACTTGAATTAACTACAGCTGCACTGGCTACCCATCCACAAACGCATCGCTTACAAAACTGCAATAATTTGCCACCGCGTTATCCACACCGGACACCCTAAATACCTCGCATCACTACTCCGGCCACTCGCATCAACACAATCCCGTACTCTGCACAGCTCATCACAGCGCCTACTCCACACACCGCACTCACGCACAACCTTCGCGAAACGCCGATTCTCGGTCGTGGCACCCACAACCTGGAACAGCCTGCCACACCTATTGCGTCAAACACAGTCCCCTACAGCCTTCAAAAAACTCTTAAAAAGTCACCTTTTCACTGACTCACAACAAACCGACTGAGCAGGGCTCCGCGCCTCCGAATCAACGGGTGCATCGCGCACGGAGAAAATGCGCGCGTTACAAAAGTAGATTATTATTATTTAAAAAAACAACAGTAACGCCAGACTCGGCGCACCTCGAGGCAATTACAACAAACCCACCACAGAACAAACCGGCACAACCGTCAACAAACCGACACAACCCCCGTTAGCCCACCGCCCCACACACACGTGGTCGGTAGCTCCTTCAGCTCACAACATTTTTCCGTCGCGGCCCTCGAAATCCAGACTCCCCGAACGATCGTCGATTTTCACCGGAGCGGCGGGGGGCGGGGAGTTGACCGGGCGTACCGCGATGGCCGGCGATGCTGCGGGCCGAGCGTGGGACTCCGCCGGGAGCTCCTGGTGGGCAGAGGCGGCGCTGGGCGCCACGGGGCCCAACGCCAGCGAGTGCCACCTGGCGCAGGCGCTCAAGGTGGTGTGCCCCAACGGCTCGGTGGCGTGGATCTCCAGCGTGTTCGGGGAGTGCGCCAGCGACGGGCGCGACGTCGCCAGCGTCGTGCTCGGCCTGCTCTCCCTGCTCTGCTTCCTGTTCGCCTCCGTGCCGTAAGTGCGCGCGCGCTCGCGTGTGTGTGGTCGGCGCGCCGGGCTACGAACCCCGCGACCCGAGTTCGAATCCCGCTCGCGGCCCACGCCGGTGACGATTTTCTGAACCGGTCCCGGGCCTTCCTTACGTCGACTCGGATTGAAATGAGTAGCTGGTGCGGTGTGTGGACATCGGCCACTAGGGAGGAAAACGTGGCCAGGCGTGGTGCTTGCCACGCATCCACTCGTGTGCCGTTTCGGGCTTCATAGGTGCTCACTCACAGCACTTGACCCTACGGTCTGTTGAGGCTATACGGGGGTCTGTGTCTTTGTGGGTGTGCATAATTTCAGGCAGCTGTACGAGTCGTATCGGACGGGCCGAGCGGACGAGGCCCTCTCCATCTGGTTCCTCCTGTGCTGGCTCTTTGGCGACACCTCCAATCTCATTGGCTGCTTCCTGGCCAATCAGCTCTCGCTACAGGTCCGCAATTTAACACGCACATTAAGGCATGCCACACCATACCTCCCCTTCCCCGCCTTCACCAACTCACACTGACCAGATGATAAAAAAAGATGTTTTTCCCTTTATGGCAGTGATAGAGATGTTCCATCCATCCATTTTCTAAACCGCTTGGCCTGGCGAGGGTCGCAGTGGCAGCAGTCCAAGGATAGAGATGTTAAGATGTTCAAACATCAAATAGTTGAAACATTGATCACGAAAGCCTTCGTGTAAAATTTACAAAAGCATTAAAAACTCGAGGGTGATGATCATCTATATACTGGCAAAAAGGTCCCCATAGTCACACTGAGCAGTGTAGCAAAGCCAAGTCACCCCCGACTCGCCAACCAATGGTCGACAGGAGTGCGGGGACCGAGCCTGCCTCACCCGTGTGCCCCGCGTGTTTTACAGAAGTACACCGCCATCTACTACGTCTCCATGGACATGGTGATGATCCTCCAGTACTTCTACTACAAGCGACGCAACCGAGGCTCCAGTGAGTGAGCGCGACGCGGCTCGGCCGTTCAGCAGCGGGCAACACGCGTGACGACGCAGGGAAACGTCGGGAAGGAGCGAGGGAAAAACGCTCCACGCGGCTGTCCCAAAAAAGCAGCAATTCTCGTACATCGAGCCGTAAAAACGATCAATACGATGCAGAGGTTTGCAGTTCGAACCCGAACAGCCCGCCCTGGTTAATATTACCCAAGAGCACGGTCACGTATTTTTTTCTCCGATTTAACGACAGGTGTTTTTTGTTCCCGCCAATGTCATCGCCAGCTTCCCTGATGGTGAACGCCGTGGGAGTGGCCTGCGTCCTGGGAGGCACGGGATTGGTCAGTCTGCTCGGCCAACCGCCCAATCGGGCACTAGCGACGGGCCGCTTGGGGAGAAGCCTGCTGTCGGCCAAGTCCTACGTGGATGTACGTATGCACACACACGTGCCAGCCACACACATGAATGTAGCGTTTTGGTCGTTCTTTCGTCGAATGAGTACCTTCGACAGTGAATGAATATGTGCGCGTTATAAATGTAAATTAATTCATAATTTTTATTATTAAAATTACCGTGCACAATTAGCAACAACTGTTTTACCTCGACTGTAAAGGGGGTAATGGTAAAGGTGAAGTCCATAATAACATTCCTTACTCATTTCACGGCTGGCAGAAGGGCCTCCACGACCAGAGGCAGCTCTAGGGGGTGTTTTTGGCCTTCTCGTCGTCTTGGAAAAGGTGGGAGTACCCACACTTTACCCCACCACACGCGATCTGCTGATGGTTTGTGTATTTCCCGCGTGTGTGCGTGCGTTTGGGCAACGACGGTGTGGTGGTGCGCGCACCGCGCCACGAACCCGCACTGTGTCGCGAACGCGCCAACTCGAGCTCCAATTCCGCTCGCGGCACAGATCGGTCGCGAGTATCTGAACCAGTTCTGGACCTCCGTTAGGTCGACTCAGCCTTAAATGAGTACCTGGTGCAGTGTGTAAACATCAGCGCTGGTGAGACAAAAGGTTTGCCGGTCGTGGTGCTGGCCACCCACCCGCCCGCTCGTGCGCCGTGCCGGCCCTCGTAGGTGCTCGCTACCTGCATTGACCCTGCAGTCTGTTCAAGGCTATGTGGGGGGGGGATCGTTGTGTTGTGAGCAGCCCGCGGTCGTCATTGGCTACACCTCGGGTTCCATCTCCTGCCTCTTCTACCTCGGCTCCCGCCTGCCACAGATCCACAAAAACGTAAGCGACTGGCGCCGCAGAGCGCCGTGCACACCACTACATTTTGTTTTATGTTTATTATTAAGGCGGAAATATACCAGTGAGCTTGCAGGCTCTCTACGGGACTCCTGCGACACAACAAACATGCGAATTGCTGACAATAATTACAATATATACAAGATTCATAAATAACCAAAACTTAAATCAACCAACAAAAAAACATTTACACATAGCACTGCACACGTTGCACACACGGTGCCGCCACGCACACCGCTGGCGCCCACCGAGGGTGAGCGAGGTTCCGCTATAAACTGCCACGTGGGCACGTGCCTACTGCACTCTGCCGATGATGCGGGAAACATTTCCTTACCCGGCACACGACGTTCGCTATACGTCTCACCGGGAAAATCCCCGGTGCGAAAAATGATATCGGCAACACGTTCGCCTTTCCCCAACGCCGTCCCCTCTCCGCCCGTGCGCGCAGTACACGCGGCACTCCACGCAGGGCGTCTCGTACATGCTGTTTGCGCTGACGGTGCTGGGGAACCTGACGTACGGGCTCAGCGTGCTGCTCAAGAACCCGGACGACGGGGACACGCAGGCCTGCTACTTCCTGCGCCACCTGCCCTGGCTCGTGGGCAGCCTGGGCACGCTCAGTCTCGACACTTGCGTATCCTTGCCCCCGCCATTGCGCGCGCCGTGCCGCCGTTTCGCCGCGAGTTTTGGTCTGAGGGGGAAAGCTTCCGGCCCGAGCGGCGCAGTAACGTAGCGGGTACTTCTGCTGCTGCCTCGCAGTAAGCGCCGCCTGGGTTTGATTCCCGGCGCGAGTGCCTTTTCGGAGTGCGTGCGCTCTCCCCGTGTGACCGCGTGGGTTTCGCCAGGTATTCCGGATTGCTCCCGCAGTCCAAACACATGCTGCCTAGGTTAATTTGGCCTGCTGGCTAAATAATTCCCGTTATACTGTGATGGACTGGCGTCCCATCATTTGTATAGCCCTATCTTGCGACCCGTGTTTGCCGGGATAGGCTCTGGCCTGCCGCTCTCGGCTCTTCCCCCTCATTAACCCCCCCGTTACCCCTGCCCCCCTTATCAGCACAATAAATTAATTGTTCCACATACATTCACGGTTTGTACACTGTAAACTCTGATCCTTGACCTTCGACCCTCAGATAACCATCCAGTTCATCAAGTACCGCAAGCCGCAGCCTCCCACACGACGCGAAGAGCGGGAGCCTCTGATTGGATGAGCCACGTCACACGGTGCGGTGGAAAATAGCGAGCGAGAAGAAGGTAGCCAGAACTAAACAAAACCATCCGTGCTCAAACTTATCCGATTCGCCTTCGTTGACTTTTATCGCATTACGAGTATTCTACAATTATTGATGCTGATCATATGATGTCACATTTATCAATATATGTGGCAAAGTCAGAACAAATTAAAGTGATTTCCTGCTGAAATTAGCATCGAGGCTTGGTGCTCATGCGTTGTTTACAGCCCTGAGCCAGTGGTGGTCATTCCACATTCCTGTGATGGAGGCGAGTCATTCATTTTGACAACCACTGTCGACTTACCCACAAAGTGGTACTAAATTCGTTTTATGGACCCCGGAGGAATGATGAGTCGAATCAACCTCTAACCAGGATTTGAATTCGAAGACTGAGCCTTCATGGAATCGTGCCCATGTTCGCTGTAGGCGCTAGATGACACAAGCCCACCTAGTATAAGCACACACCTAGTATAAGCACACTCTTTATATAAGCCACGCATCCCTTGCATAACACTGGTGGCAGGTGGAAGGCAAAGATAACTTTTTATATAAGCGCAGTGGATACAAACTGAAAAAAAAACTCGTTCATTGGTTGAGAATATATAGGACGCAGTGTGTTGGCGCCATTAACCGCGTGGCTGCCTTCCCCCCCCTCTGCCTCTATGAGGTTTCCTTGCCCATTCTGTCTTCTACTTAATACCTTAAAGATTGTGCGCGTTATAAATTGTATTTACGTGGAACGTTGGGCCAACAGTTCCGCCCACACACCAGCGTTGACCCGGCGCGTTGCCCCAACGCAGGCGTGCCGACAGGCGCGGCTCCTGGCGTGTCAACAGGGCGGCTCCCATCGTGGACGGAGGTAAACGTCCGACGCGTGACGCGAATCGAATGTGGCGCTCGCGTACCGGGCGGCACCGCACCCTGCCCCGATGGGAGCTTCGCGTGCAAGTGACCCCTGCGAGTTGGAACAACGCGTGCTCTCGCACCCGGTGCCCAAATCTGCGCCGGAGAAATCTCACGGCTGCGCCCCCTGTGGTGCGTAACCACTGCTGGGATGCCAACTGCCGTCAGATGACAAAAGTCACATGCCTACACGACGTCGGGTCGTTAGGTCGCTGTCCGCGTGCTGTAATACGGTTATCTATTATCTCCTGTACTCTCGAGTGCGTTTCGTTGATGTCTGGCCTTCGTTAGCGACCTTCGGACCCGAGCTGAACAAATGCGACGTAATGATAAACGACTCCCGTCGCTCTCGATATTTTGCCATCGGTCGGCAAATGTTACGTTTGCGGTATACACGTTCTTCACGATTTTACGTTTAATGCGGGTACAGTTCTTGACGAGGGGAACCCGAGAGCCCTTACACACACGTGCCGTCGTGTTCGGATGCACTTTCCGCTAACTACGTTATTTTAAGACGGATTCCCAGTAAACGTGGAACGTTGATGGTGAGCCAACGTTGTTTACTGGGTTAAGCGCTATCAATATAGTGCCTGTAAGCTTGGGTATTTGTAAGGACGTTTTTTCCTTCTTTATAAAATGTTTTACAAACGTCGCATCAGCTTTACAGCGCGAGACAAAGCGCGCAGTCGGATCTTTTCCAGCGCAACGCGTCGCCCAGCGCGTTAGAGAAGGGACCGTGGAAGGAGCTTTCACAGAACTACTCTTGACATCCCTTGCGTGTGACCCCTCTCATCCACGGCACTCGGGCTCCTGTACACTCGTCCCCGCACCCTGCCGTGGGAATCAAACTGAAATGATCAGTTCTTAGCTTTCAGAGCTGAAATTCTTGCCAAATTACGCTAAAGCGAAATAGTATCGTGTGTGTTGTGCAGTCATTGGTGACCGGGCTGAGAGCATCACGGGTGATAGGAACCTGGAGTCGAACCCAGGACCTTACCCACTAAACATACCAACGTTGTCATGTTTACGGGGTTAGCCGCGCCAGCTCAGTGTTTTGACGTCAACTGCGACCGCCACCGTTGTTTACAGGGGATCTTTCCTCTAAAACTCTGCGGTGGAACTTAGCTGCATGCCAGCTGGGGTTTGGGGATCGCGCCAGGATCGATGTTCACTCAGGTTTGTGACGTGGTCACGACACTAATAAAGACTAACGTATGCTCGGATGAAAAAAATATTAAAATTAGCTTAAAAGGGAAAATTCGATTCGATTCTTCATAAGCGTGATGGCCACATGACAGCTTCCCATTGCAACAAGTTCTTCTTTAGTTCCAGACAGCCCTGCAACATTTATAGATATTAATAGTCAGTGCTGGCCTTAAAGGCGGGCATTGCCCTCTCTTCTTGCTCCAGACTGAGGGGCTTCTGGCATCTCTTGAACTTCTGGATATCGTTATCTTTCAGCTCGGCTTCGGTAGAATTTGCAAGTAATACCAAGTATTACTTGACAGGGATCGCGACGTGAACGCTTCTACCTTGATCCCCAAAGGGAAAATAATTGCACATAACAACACATTGCCTCACGCACTACGCTGGCAGAGCATTGTGCTGCGTTAACCTGGTGCTGCACAGGAATGATTGTCACTGGGGGTGCCCGAGGCTAGCTCGACTGCTGCAGGACAACTGGGAATTTGGTTGAGATGTGATGGCAGCCTCTTTGACACACTGGTGACATCGAAGCACCGGTACATGGCAATCATTATCCGTAAATAAATATATAGAGATGTAACATTACAATGCTAGTGATGCCTCCAACGTGGGAGGCGAAATGTCGCGAGGGAGAGGGGGAATGCTCGACACGGCTATCCCAAAAGAGCAGCTCTCGAGTAATTTTTATAAGCCGATCCGTGAAAACCCACATCGGTTTCCGTTACAAAACCATTCGAACTTCTAAACTGTTGCTTGGTTTGTTTATACATCAATAGGTGGCAATGCGGGCGGTGCAGACCAACTTGTGTTCACGGTGCTGTGTTGAGGCTTCCGATAAGTCGTGTTTTTAATCGTGTGCAGGAAAAAAAGCCATGCTTTGCGTTTGTCAAACTTTACACAAATCCTACCGCGAATCGCGGCGCGGGATGTTCGGGGCGACGTCCCCGACCCCCGCTTCGCTTCGACAAGAAGCGGTCGTTTTCCTGAAATCGTGAGCCTCGGGATGGGCTACTCGGTAAATCCACAGACGAGCCCTAATACAAACCGTCATCGTTGCGTGTTATCTTGCCATAAATGATTGTTAAAGTGTCGCGACGGTTATAAAGTATTTTGTTACGATCGCAAAAGTCTTACGTTACCGTGGCAGGTAGCGTTAGGATCGGGAGCTCAAACGCGCGAGACTGGCGCGCGGCGTCTCGCGGCGTCTCGCGGCGTTTAGGAAACGATCCCGCGCAACGCGTACGCACGCACAGTTTTTGAAGCAGCCCGTCCTGAGGGCCACTGAACCCATCCGGCTGGTGGATGCCCACCGGGGGGAGCTGTGCCAGCGACGAGCTGAAGTTACCGCAGTGAGAACTCGCCTCCCATTCCCCTCTGTGTAAATCCACTCGTTCGTCAAATCAACTTGTCGATGACCCCCCACCCCCCCCCCGCGGTCTCTCCGGATTGCTGCGGCCCACCTTTGGCGATTTTCAACCGCGCGTAAAACGACACACACCAAAAAGATATTGTGTACAATCTGTCCACTCCATTTGCAAAACAAAATGTGACCAATAAACGATGCACGTTTGTACACATTGTGAGCGCTTCCTGCTTGCGTGTAAGGTAGATACGAGGTACTTTTGGGTTGGGTCATTGGTATCCTCACCGATAAGAAACTTCATCTGTCAGTCAGAGATCAATAAAGAAGGGGCTGTCTACAAGAACAGGTTTTGTATACTGATGTAGGTTTTCACGGCTCGATCTAAGAGAATTGCTCTCTATAGCTCTTATTTTGGGATAGCCGTGTCGAGTGGTCCTGCTTCGCGATGTTTCGCCTCCCACGACGGAGGCATCATCAGGCGTTAACGCCTATCCCGAAAGAACAGTTCTGAAGAGCAACCCATCACTCCCGTCATTGTTACCCTCGGGTGAAAGGCGCTATATAAAATGCCATTATTATTATTATTTCAATATGTGGGCTTGAAATTCTGACGGATTAACACGAGATGGCGGCATACACCTCGGCACGCTGTGCTTCAGGGTTAACTAATAAAATGTTAACACGTGGTCAATCTTGCTCTTAGCCAGTGGTTTCTCAACGTTCGTGGTGTGGCGGCCCCCCAAGTTCAAAGGCGAATCTATGAACTTCCCAAGAAGGGGTTAGAGGGGGTTGTCTCAAAATTCCAAGCTTTTTAACCGGGGCCCACGGGAATAAATGTGTAAACAAATACTTTGAACATACTGTATTTTCTCTGGTAAATATCCATGAAATGTCAACCTTGTGGGGCCCAATAATGTTATAATTTGCCACAAAACGCAACACAGAAATGCGGCAACCGAGCCGGCGATATTTTTTTAATTTTATAAAATAATTGCTTTGTGTCAAACACCATGAGCCGCTTTGTAGCTATCTGCTGCTGTGAGAGCGGTGCACGAGCACAGCCAACGCAGCAGCACAGCTCCACGCGTCCAACATTACACCGCGGCCTCATCACTGTATTAACTGTGGTGTCCAATTCTTAACGTGGTTAAGCACTTTTAACTGGAGTGTATGAAAGGCGTTATATAAATAAAGATTAATATTATTAAAAAGGAGGGGCGAGCCTGTTAAAACAGGATAGGTGACGACCCTAACGTGAAGTCGTTAAAATATATATATTTTTAAATATAAATAGTGCTGGATTCGAACCCGCAATCTTCCGGTTACAAGCGCTTGCGGTGAGTGTTAAAGTTCACCTGCGAACACTCGTAATGTGATGTCTCGCCTCGTTTCTAAATAGTAAAGACACTTAAAAAGATATTAAAATACTTGGTGGATCCCGGGATTCGAACCTAGAGCCGCTTAGGCTGAAAACCCGCTGGGCCATTTCGACCTAGGAACAAATTTATTTTCGGAACTATATGATAAACATTACTTTGCATCACTTATATTATAAGATTATTCGACCGACTCTGAACTCCGTGAGAAGTAAAGAGACGCGTGGCGCTGAATACGGCTCTGCGTGTGATAAGGATACTCAGTCAAGGAACACTTTGTAAAATAATAAGTTGGAAAATTTGGATTTGAACCCAGGACCTCACGGTAGAAAGCGGATTGTCCGTTCGGGTGAGGAAACACCCGCTACGCCATATCGGCTTAGGCGCTAGTTTGTTCTCGGAACTATATGATAAACATTAACTTGCATCACGTATATTACAAGATTATTCGACCGACTCCGTGAGAAGTAAAGAGACGCGCGGCTCTGATGCCGCGTTCTCCTGACACTGAACCTGGCTCCGCTCCTCACAGGGATCTCCCTTCTGCGCTCTCAAACAACGAACACTTATAATAATAAATAAGTGGGGGAACCTGGATTTGAACCCGGACCTCGGGGTGCAGAGCACTTGCTCTCATCCCACCGAGCCACAGACCCAGGCGCTTGTAAAAGCTTCCTGGGTTCGGTGACATAGAAAAAGATTTCCATACACATTAGTTTATGAGACTGAACACACCACTCTTAAGATTGGCAGTTTCACGATCTTTCAGTGTATTCGAAGCAGCCTTAATTTATTTTTGTTGCTTTGGTTTTTATTAGTTATTGTTTCTGTCGTTGTTCGCATGCCGTTCTCTCCGCGGCCCTTGTGCGGCGTTTTGTGACCCTCGGGTGAAAGGCGCTCTATAAAATGCTATTATTATTATATTGGGTTTATATTTTTTTAGTATCCTGCCCGAGCACCACTCTTCTCCTTCAGAATCGTTATGATGTCAAATCTAAAGACGCCCCGTGTAGCCTTAACAGACTGTAGGGTCGAGTGCCGTTAGCGAGTAGCGCCTATGAAGGCCAACACGACACACGGGGAGGAGGGTAGCCAGGACCACGCCCGGCCGCCTTTGTCTCCCTAGTGGTAATTTTCACACATCGCACTCGGTACTCATTGCTGGCTGAGCTGACCTAATGGAGGCCCAGGACCAGTTCAGAAAATCGTCACTGCTTTTGGCCCTGAGCGGGATTCTGAAATAAGACGTAAAAGCCTTGGTCTCGTGCAGAACAAATGTGCGCTCATGAAGGATTCGAACCAGCTTCCCTCAGTGCGGACACACACACATATACAGTACATCCATACAAACACTAGCTCCATTATAAACCGTTAAAGCGGAGTCACCCAAACCCAGAAAGTCACCACTCACCTGGTTTCACCTCCGTTGTTTCACTTCCCCCAAACACCCCCGCGTCCTCCTGTGACTCCGTGGGACCAACAGCGGGGCCGTGACACAGTGACGGCTGCGGCAAGCTGATGAGTCTTACTCAGGATGAAACCGGCGGGGTGTATAGCAGCTTGTCTGACCGAATTAATCGGTCAGACAAGCTGCTACGCCAACCCCCCACGACCCTGGACAGGTTTCCTCCCATAGCACAGAGACCCGCTTTCTACCCAGGTTAAATGTCACGCAGACTCGCTCACTTCCGGTGCCCTGCGATGCAAACCCTTCGCTATCTTCCCGACCACAGAGAGAACCGAGTTTGTGAACAGAAACAGAGCGGTTGACACGTTTAAAAAAACAAACACTTTATGTCTCTAAAACCGTAAGTGCACAAGACGATCAGTAACCATCCGCGTCACGAAAACAAATCTACAAACTCTAGAGCGAGAGTCTCGTGACTGTCCCACGAGGAAACAGGGCTGGTGTCGTCACGCAAACACACGCGCGCGCGGAGCTTCGGTCACGCGTGATGCTATTGGACGCGTGTTTTGTTAGTCTGTCACTTTAATAACATGTACTTATTTATCTAGCAAAAGGCACGTTCAGTCCAATGACCCAATTTCAGGAAGGTCCTGCTACCAATGGATTGATGTAGGTTTGTCACGGTGGCTCGATGTATGAGAATTGCTCTCGAGAGCTGCTCTTTCGGGATAGCCGTGTCGAGCGTTCTTCCTCTGTCTTTCGCGACGTTTCGCCACCCACGGTTGGAGGCAATCATGCTCCCCACATCAAAGGCCTGGGTGACGCTGCCTCCAACGTGGGAGTCGAAACCTCACGAAGGGACGAGGAGGCGAAACGTCGGACGCGCCGCTATCCCCGACCGAACTGAACAAACAGCTACGAAACGAAGCCCTCTTTATTTTTCTAACCAACAAACTTATTTTTACAACCCTCCGTATTCCTCGCCAGCCCACAATCCGGCCGCGGGCCGATCCGGGTCCGCCAGGTTTTCCCCGGCGCCGTGCTGCTGCCGCTGGTGCCGGTGAGCGGGGGGGTGCTGCCGGGGCGGCTTGTGCCGAGGCTCCCAGTCGCGGCGCCGCTCCCCGTGCCGCTCGCTCCCCTCCGCGGCTCCCGACGCCGCGACG
>JAZEWU010000035.1:6232719-6245916 GCA_036362915.1 Geotria australis
TCATCAGGCGTTATGAGCTTCCAACGTGGCAGGCGAAACGTTACGATGCTTCAAACGTGGGAGGCGAAACACGACACGGTTAGAAAACACCCCAGGTTTAGTTTTCGTCTGCCACTGCGAGTTTTTTTAATCTGTTTGGCCAAAACGAAAACATCGGTGGGTGAAAGCAATCACGGTTTAGTTCGGGTTTTTTTTTTTTTTCAAAAAGATAGACACCACGGGTGATAAAAATAAAATAATCGTGGCTTGCTTTCGGGCCCAGATCACAAGCGGCCCGATATTTGTGGGCGTCTCCATGACACTGCAGGCAATGTTATGGTCTCTGTGGAGCCTTTTGGCCAAAATGTTGGGAAAGGAGGGCATTTATTTTATTCCTACGTTGTGGCTGTTTTTTTTTCTTTATAAAGCGCGCACACTTGTGCAAAAATACATATACAAAGATCCCCCGTAAAGCCTGTAACAGGCTGTCGGCGCATGTGCTGTTAGCGAGCACCTACCAAGGCCGGAACGGCACACGAGACGGTGGGCGGTCAACATCACACCCGACCACCTTTGTCTCCCCAGTGCTGACGTTTAATACACACCGCACCAGGTATTAATTTGAGGCCGAGTCGAACTAAGAGAGGCTCGGCACCGGTTCAAATACTTCGTGGTGGAGGTTGTGAGCGGGCATCGAACTCAGGTGGCCGAAACTCGCAGCGCAGCGCGCTGAGCAGCGCGCCACCGCTCCCCACCAACACCGCGCGCTATTACACACGTGCAAAAACAGAGAGCCGTACAGCCACATCTGCATCTAATATCAGTGCTGCGGACTCTGTGGAGACAGGGGGATGGCCGGAGGGAAAAGCCAGAGAAGAAAGCAGGGCAAGAAGAAGGAGCAGTTTGTAAAAAGACAAAAACTCGGCAACGAGATCCGAGCCGTTCAGGCAAAAGTCCGGCCGCTCCGCGCGGCGGGTGTTGTATCCGCGGCGAATACCCCCGGGCCGCCTCGCTCGGGCCAATCACGCGGAGCACCCGGCAGGTCCAGAGGTGGTCTGTGACGGTGACCTTCACCGGGGACGGAGATCACTGGCCCCGCGTTGGAGACGGGACCCGGCCTGGCTGCCGCCCGGCTCGTCCCGTGGCTCCTCGAGCCTCTCGGCCGATCTCTGCCCTTGCGGAGCGATCGTCAGTCAGTCAGTTGTTATGCAAACCGAAAGGAACCGTTGAGCTATACCCCAGGATGGGACGACAGTCCATCGCAGGGCAACGGGGGGGAAATTGAGAGCTGTATGCAATAAAACAACAATTCAGGCTTATAACAGTGTACAGTTTTACAAAGCAAAACTGTAATATGAAGCCACCTACTCAAGGTTCGTGTACTGTCAGGAGCTGCTGGTCAGGGGCCGGACTTTAGGCCACCGGAGGCCGCAAGAACGCTGATCTGGGAAGTGAATGTTTGGAAATCGCGGCTGGAAAATCAGAGAATAAAAAACCCCCCCCACACGGGTACAATGTAGCACTGGCGTGCACACACCAAGGCCGACAGCTGCCCGGCCACCCCCACTCCTGGTTGTGTGTTCACACACCGAGAACTGGGCGCTCGGCCAGAGGCACGGAGGCACGGACTCTCTCTGCTCTCCGCGGTGCTCCATCCTCCAATCGCAGGAGCCTCCTGGAAAACAGTCCTAGGAAGCCTGACGATGTCTCCGACGTGGGAGGCGAAACGTCGCCGCGAGGGCGAGAGGGTGATCGCTCAGTGACACAGCTATAACGAAAGAACAGCTCCGAAGAGCAAGCATGAATGGTTATATGGTATCTTAGTACTCGCTCACAATAACGACACGTATCCACGACGGCGCTCGGCTGCGCTGGATTTGTCCGTCAGGGTTGATGTTTTTGGGTCAAGCTGTTGGAATTTCTCCCAGCGTTCAACTGCACCCCCTCCCGCCCAGACACCTCGCACCAACGCCTCGGGCTGTTGCAGGTGGCTGACCGCATCGCGTTGCCGTTTGGGGATCGTGGGTTTCGCGTTTTCCAGCATTGGCACGTCTCAGTGACGAGTCTGCATCGCCACGGTGGGCGCGGTGAGTTAGCGCTCCCGCCTCACAGCAAGAGGGGTCCCTGGGTTCGATTCCCAGCTCGGGTGCCTGTCCGTGTGGAGTTTGCGCGTTAGCCCCGTGTCCGTGTGGGGTTTTATTCCCACAGTCCAGAGACACGCTGCCTTACGTTGTCTTGGCTAAATTGTCCTGATGACTAAAATGATGCCAGTGCCCTTAGATGTTGTACGTTTCTGACCCCTCCCCGCCGGACAACTGTTAAAAAGAACTACATGAGCTCGTCGATGCCTTCCAGCTGAAATACAGACTGACCGATCGTTTGGATGCATTACAAGCCAGCCCCTGCGAGATAATCTTCGCACCGTGTTAGGGTCAGTGGAGGTCACCGAGAGTAGATCTCAGGGCAGTATCGGTGACTTGGAGGTGCCTTAGAGCGTTAGCGGGAATGACTGGACGTGTCTGACAGAAGATCTCAGAACCTCGGCAGCGACTGGAGATGCCTGAGAGAAGATCTCAGGACAGTGTCGGTGACTGAAGATGCCTTACAGTGTTGGTGTGAGTGACTGCAGACAATAACAATAATTTTACATTTATAAAGCGCACATGTTCATTCACTTGTCGAAGGTACTCATTCGACGAGAGAACGACTCAGGGGCGCGAGGAAAGCGCAGAGAGGCGGAGGAGGCAGCCAGGCGGTTTTGCCGGCGCCATATTGCTACACACTGCTTCCTATATATTATGATGTTAACGGCCAAATAATTAATGAGTGTTTTTTTAAGTTGTAGGAGGAAACCCACGCATAACAGGGGGAGAACACACAAACTCCACACAGAAAGGCGCCAGAGCCGAGATTCGAACCCGGGGCCTTCTTGGTGTGAGGCGCAGATGTTACCACTGCGCCACCCTGCTGCAGACGCCCGAAAGTGGCTCTCAGATCAGTGTCGGTGACCGGAGGTCCACGAGTCTCGCTGCTCCATGGCTCCCCCTGGCGTCCCAACCACGTGGCGCGAGCGGTGACCTCGCCCGTGTCCCCCCGTTCGATGTGAAGCCCACGGCTTCCCACCAGCTGGTGTCTGTCAGCGCGCCACAACAACGCGCTCGCACCCGGGACACCACATCCTGTATACCTCTCGCTATGGCTGCGGCTACTAGTCTCGCGCCACCTATTCCAGTCTATCATGCGGTTAGTCATTTGTTGGTTACCGATTGAGGATTTGATTTGATTATCCAGGAGAATATATGGGCGTAGGTTTTCACGGCTCGATTCATGACGGTTGCTCTTCAGAGCTGTTCTTTCGGGATAGCCGTGTCACTGAGTGCTCTCCCTCTCTCCTTCGCGACGTTTGGCCTCCCACGTTGGAAGCATCATCAGGCGCTCTCAAGGGCAACCATTATCTTGGTGAATGTTGTTATAGAAGCAAGAGAGTGGCGATTTACAATTTACGAAGTGAGGATGATGATGATGACTATGACTGCAACGGCTTTGATACCCTGTTAACAATCTCATTCGAACAAATACTACCCAACAAACTATTAACGCTAGGATTTATTCAACTATTAAAACTTCAATTTCGTAAAATACATATATATTGAAAATCGACATTTGGCAATCATATTGAATAGTGCATTGATTACGCAGAATAGTGCATTGACTACACGGGACAATCGCCGCCTGAACATTTCACCGAGTCGCGTACGAAACTCGAACCATCTCACTTCCACTTGGTTTCCTCATTTGTAAAGCCTGCTGTTGGCAAGTGACGAGTTAAGGCAAGCTGGGTCATCGGCACGCAGCAGTCGGCGCTCTCCCCAGTGCTGCTGACAAGACATTTTAGGCAGAGTCAACCTGGAAGTTCATCCACTTCAAATTCAAACTTGTCATTGGTAACTCTTGCATAGCTTCCCACCGCCCTCCCTGACCAGCTATCTATTTGTTTGTTTACGTTGTTTATTTATTGTGATTGGCAGCACCAGGCGTGTTGCAGCCGCGGGTGTTACTGGAAAAAGGTGGGGGGGATGGAATCGTGTTTCTGTGAAAGTGCGGGTGTCTTAACACCCGCGGCTGCGACGCGCCTGGGCAGCACCACGAGTACTTGGCAGAAGGCACTTTGCAAATGTCACTTATTATTATCGTTACAACTTGGGTGAGATACCCAATGATTTTAAGACGGTCGAAAAACGCAAGATAAACCAATGGCCAATGCAGTCGTCTAGACAACCGCCTCACACCTCACTTAGAGTCCCCAATGACGGGGAAATATTTTTTAAAAAGACCCTGTAGCGCCCAAGCGCAGGAACCCACCACAACAAGCGTCGGCGAGCGCAGGGCACTCACCGTGAGCAGGAGCCGCCTCGGCCTCCGACTCACTCGCCAATCCCGCGGCCCAGAGCCGGGCGACGCAGGTCGTGCGACGGCTCCGTTGCCGAAATAGTTATACGTGCCCGTTCTAAAGTCAGCTGTAAATCAGCTGTTTTTCTGACGTCCCCGACTGCTCTGTGGCACCAACATGGCACGCACGTGGCCCCATTACAATGATTATAACACTCGTCTAACCCTAACGCCACGCGACATAAATAAACCAGACACCTACGTGTGTCGTTTCCACCCACGGCCACCGCCACACACGCGAGGACAACCGCCGGGCTTGCCGACACCAAGTGCAACCTTCAGACAGTGTAGGCACGAGCAGCAGCAGCAGCAGTAGTCGTAGCACGAGCAGCAGCACCAGCTCTGCTCAGTCCGATGTATTGAAATTCTCATCCGTGGCAGCACCTCCGCGAGCCTCTTTGACGCTTCGCTCGTCGCGGTCCGTCGCTTCCGCCGCCGCCGCCTGCCGGTCCCGCGAAGCGGCGCCGGCGGGCCGTCCCGCGCCGTCGTCGCCGAAATGCATCGCGTCGAACGGACCCAGAATGTCCGGCGCGTCCACGGAGCTCCCCCTGGCCGTCTCGCCGCCGCGTCGCGCCCGCCCCGCGCGCGCCTCTCCGTCGCTCGCCTCGTCCGGATCGGGGACCCCCGCCTCTCCGCCGCGCGAGACCGCGAGCTCCGCTCCGGCTTCCGTCCCGTCGGCGGAGCCGCGCTCGCCCGTCTCTCCGCCGCGGCCCTCCCGCCCGTCCGGCTGCCGCCCCGCGGTCGCCTCTCCGCGACTCGCCGCGTCGCGAGCGTCGCCGCCGTCGCGGCCCCGGGTCGCGAGCGTCGCTCCGGTTTCCATACCGTCGTCGCGGAGCCGAGGAGCGGGCGAGGCGTCCGAGGAGGCCTCGGCAACGGGGGGCCGGTCTGCGGCGTGCTGCTCTGCGGGGGGATCGTCCGTCGAAGGCTCGTCTGTCGAAGGCGGCTCCGCGGAGGGCGGCTTTGCGGGGGGCTCGTCCGCGGGAGGCCGGTCCGAGCAGCCCGACGCCAGCAGGCCGCCCAGCGACCGAGCGGTGACGACGGCGTCCCCGCGGGTGCGAATGCCGACGGCTCGCAGGACCGTCTCCATCTCCTTCATGTAGTCCATGTGGCCGTTCACCTGTCGCGAGGGTCGTCACGGGTTCGCCTTAACGGACCGCGGGGTAACGAAGGCGTCGGCCTGCGGCCACCCGCACGCCGGGACGCGCGACCGCGTGCGTGTCGGAGGGACAGCGGGTCGGAAGGCGGTTTCCGGGACGATAGTTCAATAACGATAATAATATACCGCTCATAATGTGCCGCGCAGCGTTCGCTCGCTCTCGACGAGAGGATAACGATGAGGACGCGTGAGGAATCGCGTCGAGGCGGGCGAGCAGGAAGGCGGTCGCGCGGTAAGCCGGCGCCATCATTTGGCAGACACTGCGTCCTCTACATATTAAGATGTTATCCACCAAACAGTGAGTATTTTTTTAGCGACGGGAGGAAACCGGAACTCGCGTCGCCCCCCCCGCCCCGCGCCACGTACCACTGCGGAGAGGTCGACGTTGTTGATGTTCCGGCTGTCGGTGCACACGGGCTGCAGGCCCGCCACGTTCAGCTGCACCGACGAGCTCCGGTACAGGAACTTGAGCAGCCAGTCGCCCCTGCGAGCCGCGCCAGGGGTCAAGGGTCAGGCGTACGCGGTGGTAGCCTGAAATAGGGCACTGTTATACACGCCTTCTAGTCTCAACCCACTGTGAAGTATCAAGCTGAGGGCCAGCATTCACCCACCTCTGATATGGGATAGAATATACTGAATCTTGCTGTGCTGCAAAGAACAAATATTCCCAAGAAATAAATATGCACCCTCGCGCGCTGTCACGCCATCGCCCGCGCAGCACAGGCGTCACGTGGTGAGGGAGGGGGTGGGAGGTGAGGGGCGGGGTGGTGAGGGGTGGGGAGGACCGTGCCTGCAGTATCCGTTGGTGACGCGGCCGGAGACGACGCGAGCGATGGGCTCCCACCGCTTGGCGGAGCCCTGCACCGGCGCGCCCAGCAGCACCGCGTCCTCCACGATGCCCTCGCAGCCTGGCGACCGTCGCCACGGCGACACGACGGCGGCACGTGGTGCGGGCACGCACAACAGCAACAAACGCCGTTTACCGCTAAGTGGCGGTGACTATTCGGGCCAGCCTCTACACAAGCGCCTATTCAGACCAGGCTCTACGCAAGGAGGAGCGGCATGGCACGCGCCATTCGTACAGGCCGGGTCACCTGCACCTCCCCGTTGCAGAGTTTGCCCTTGCAACAACACCCGGAGCTGCCCGTTTTTGGCCGAGATGATCAGGGAGAGGCTCAGGCCTGTTTCAACAAAACCCCGAATGTCACTGCGGTCTCGCATTATGGCAAGGAGATTGAATCTGGGAAAACCGTCGTAGCAACTCAAAGAACTCTAACTAGTCTCATGGCTTGATGGGGCAAGTATTGTTAGCGGGCATCTATGAGGGGTGGCACAGCAAGTGATGCGAGTGGCGTGGCCGGCACCGTGGGCCATTATTTTTTCGTGGTCCCAGATAGCGACCCGGCACATGAAGCAATCATCCTATGAGGCACCCTGGTTGACTTCGAAAGGCCCAGGTCAGCGACAGATGCCATTTTCCACAGCCAAACATCTGCCTCTCCCCAAACACATACTGTATACAACAAGGTCATAGCAACAATTGTTATTCTCCATAACGGCTTAATAATTACTAGACCCTGCTCGTGAAATTTCACAAGCACGGTCAGGTAAACGTTGCCTCAGACTGCCTCTCTGAGCCTCGAGCATTAAGCATGAACCCTCAGAATGCAGGAGCTGCCTTTGTCCGGCTCTCTGAGCCTCAGTAATAATTCATATCGGAGCAAGTTTTTTCGCGTGTGTATGCCCGCACTGAGAGTACCAGGTTCGAATCCTTCACAAGCGCACATTTTATCTGGACAACACCGAGGCGTTTACATCCTATTTCCGTTTTATTTCCTACGTATTGACGATCGGGAAGAAATCCACGTCAAAGCAGCAGGAAACATCATCGACGAGAGACGCCAGACGAACGTGTTGCACACTCGGAACAAGATCGCCCGCAGGACGGGCACTCTGCCGGTAACGATGCGCTGCCGTGCATCGCAACGTCATGCCGACGTCACGACCGCGTCACGTACCTTTCTCCTTGGACATCTCCTCGAGGCAGTGGAAGATGACTCGCGCTCCCAGGCTGAATCCGATGAGGGTCACGGGCCGCTTGCCCTGGCGCACGGCAAGCCGGGCGAGCGCAGCGCGTGAGCGAGCCTCGTCGCACGGCGGCGGCACACGCAAAGGCACGGCGCGTTATCCATCGCCGACGCAGACCGCCGCAGCGACCTCTCTCTCGTCGTAAACGACGGTGGATTCTATCACCGGAACGGCCTCCACTCGTGGATCGTAATCGTATTGCAGTGGAGGGCTTCGTGTGTTCCAATGAACCCCAGAGCGATGTTACCCGGAGTCTGGCACTCCTGCTCCGAAGACCCTCCGACTAAAAGTGGTTGGCGTCAGGAAGGACGCCCGGCAGTAAAACTTTGCTCCAATTCCCATCACTGGGAGGAAACCAGCCAAACTGGGTCAACCTTCCATAGTCTAGTTCTTTTCATGAGTTAGGTCACGTGAAAAGTGTATAAGTGTCGTAAACCCGTCGGTATGTTGGATAACATTGGTCACAAAAGCCTTCGAGTTAAATTTGTGTCAACCTTGATTGTCTTCTTCTAGGTACCACATCATATAGGACGTGGTACCTGACGATGCTCTTCACACAAATCTGCTCTTTCGCGACGGCCGTTGAAACCGGCCGACAACGACAACACGGCAAGCGGGCACGACGCCCGACGTTTCGCGCCCCCCCCCCGCCCCCGACACGAGCGTCGCGCTCACCTGCTGGCGCGAGAGCAGCACGCGCGCCAGCTGCTTTCCCGTCTCGGCGGCGCGGTTCAGACACACGTCCCACGGGTTGTCGATGACGTTGGCGGCGAGCAGCAGCGACGAGGGCCACGCGAGCGCCGCCAGGATGCCTGGCCGTGCGCGACCACACGCGATCACACGCGTGCGACGATGGTGATGATCGTAATCTAGCACTCGCAACAGGCGAAGTGTTCAGTCGCTCTCAGAGAGACTCGGAGGCACAAGGAACCCCCATGGAGGCGGGTCGAGGGTGGAAGGTGGCCACGCAGTAAGCTGCCGCCAACATTTCCCAGTCCAAAAAACATGCTGCCGCATAGGTTCATTGGCCTGCGGACTAAATTGCCCCCGGTGCCCTGTGATGGACTGGCGTCCCATCCTGGGTATAGGCCCAGCCCTGCGCCCTGTGACTTCTAGAGGCCCAGGAAACCGGGTTCAACTCTCGAGCCGGGAATTGAACCGAGGGCATTCTTACTCCGCGGCGCGAGTGTCGGCGCGACCGTGGCCTCACCGGAGAGCACGGTGAGCTTGAGCGCCTCCTGCGCCGCCATGCTGAGCAGCCCGTTGATGATGGACTCGATGGCGCGGCCCAGCGCCCGCAGGTACTGCGACTCCCACACCAGGCAGTACTGCTCGCGGCTGTGGTGCAGGCACCGCCACGGGGTCTCAAAGCTCCCTGACGGCGGGGGGGACAGGGGTACACAGGAGGATGTATCGATTGAATGTATTTAATGATGTTATTGACATGCCGTTCTCTCCACAGCCTTGTGCAGCGCTTTGTGACCCTCGGGTGTCTTAACATAAATGCTATTATTATTATTATTATTCATGCCTACATTACTCATTAATTGTGATGGACTGGCGTCCCATCCTGGGTATATCCCTGCCTTGCGCCCTGTGTTTGCCGGGATAGGCTCCGGCTCACCGCAACCCTGTGCGGGATTAAGCGGTTTCTGACACTGGATGGATGGACGCATTACTCATAACCATATTAACAAGTATTTAGTTTCGTGTTGGAGGAAACCGGAAAACTCAGTAAAAACCCAGTCGCGCGTTCTCGCTCTCTCCTCCGCAAAGTTTTGCCTCCAAGTTTCACCTGGTCACGCCTGCGACGTCGCGAAGGGGAGAGGAGGACACGGCGATCCCCAAAGAGCAGCTCTTAAGAGCGATGCTCCTACATCGAGCCGTAAAAAAACTCCATCGATATGTGAGAAACCATTTGTTAAAAGCAATTTTCTCATGAGAAAGCATTTGTCAAAAGCCAGTCTTTCGGCACAGGGCAAATAGGCAGGCACACCCCTGTTATATAATGCATTCTAATGCGGACAGGTGCGCACCCACTTTGCATAGTGGGGGCACACCTGTTCCCGTGTTGCGTGCGTAAGAGAAGCTACATTGCCCCGGGTGTATTGTAATGAGGCCACACTGTCCCAGTGATGTGAGGCAAACATCGCAGCGTTACCACATTTCCTGTGGTGGAGGCGCATCCCGGAGCCGTACAACAGGAAGGGGCGTGTGCGAGTGTGTGTGTATGCACGCGCATCCGATTGCACTGGCGGATGACTGGTACCGGCGGTGTCAAGTTCGACCTCTGTGGAGGAGATTCGTGAAGGATGCTACTGGGCAGTTGGAGGCAGTCGCCCTCCGGCAACAACGGAGGGCGGAGGAGCGACGCCCGCAACGGCGAGCCGAGCGCCAGGCGGATAAAACACAGCCAGTTGGCACGGTAAGGGGCACAGGTGGTGCCTCTGCCAGTCATCTCGGTCAGTCATCCCACGACACCTGGGTCTGTGCCGTGCCCTCCGGTCGGCGAGCTTTCGACGCTTCACGCGACAGCCTCAACGTACATCTGGCCTGGCACAGGCGCCGTGGTGACGTCATCGCGCGACTCTCGCCGTGCGTGCTCGCGCGTTACCGTATTTGCCGCTGGAGAGCCAGCCCGTGATGGCGATGGTGAGGTTCAGCTGGTGGCCCTCGGTGAGCGTCACAAACTCAAACTCCTCCACCTGGCCCACGCGCTTCTTCATCTTGTAACCTGGGCGACACCGGCCTCGCGTCTCAGTGTCTCCTCCGGGCACAAGTTGTGTCCGCAACGGGGTTGCTCCCCGCGTCCCTGTGTGTTTTCGCCGGGTACTCTGGTTTCCTCCCAGAGCTAACAAAACAAACACTATTTGGCCGACGACGTCTGAATATATAGAGGACGCGGAATCCGGCAAACGGTGGCGCCGGCTTACCACGTGGCTGCCTTCCACCTCCCCCTGCCTGTCTGCGGTTCCTTGCGCCTTTTGAGTCGTGGACCTATTCTGCGCAGTGCGTTATAAGCGGTAAACTATAGTTGTTATCGTTATCATATTAAACACAGTGAAAGAATAATGCAAGAGAATATTTAGCGTGCGCAAATTCTACGCCTGTTCACGGACGAGACACGGATACGGAGGCGTGAGGGAATCGCAGAGATGCGGAGGAGGGGGGGAGGGAGGCAGCCTCGCAGCCAGCCAGCACTGACATTTGCCAGACACTGCGACCTCTATATTACGATGTCATCGGCCAATTAATTAACGAGTGCTTTTTCGAAGTCGTGGGAGGAAACCGAAGAAGTCGTGGGAGGAAACCCACACAGAACAGGGGGAGAGAACACACAAACTCCCAACTGACTTAGCCCTCCACATACGCCGTTTTGTATACGCAATTTCACTTATACGCAGTCAATCGACTGCGACCCTTGGTCGTTTGACACAGGTGTGTTGTCGGAACCGAGCGAGTTACCGGTGAGGCCGGCGCCGGCCGCGCCGAACAGCGAGGTCATGATGGCGATGCCGGCGGTGGAGCCGAGAGCGGCCGCCCCCGCGCCGCCAATGACCACACCGGCACCGGCGGCCACGAGCGGCGCCGCCAACCCCCCCGTCACTCCTGTGGAGACGCGGAGACGCGGAGACGCGCACACACATCCCACACGAGGGGGCGGGCGGGCGGGCGGCCAGCGTCAGCTCGATGTTTACACACCGCACCAGGTACTCATTTGAGGATGAACCGACTTAGGGAGAGACCCGGGACCGGTTCAGATATTTGCCAACAGATTTTAACGGGGGCGCGGGAATCAACCGCAAACTGCCGGGTTTGTATCATAAGGCGCCGACTACTGTACCATAGCTACACCTGGGGCGCAGGTGGGCAAATACAAAGATCGCCCACGCAGTCTTTATAGGCTGTCAGGGCAAGTGCTGTTGGCGAACACTTATCGACGCTAGTCGGACAACGTAACGTGGGAAGCAAGGCATGATGGAATGACCGAACATATGGCCATAATCGTGCCTTTGGCTGCCAATATACTGTATCAAATTTCGCGCAATTATAGTCATTATGACTGTTAAGTGTGGGGGCAGCCGTAAGCCTGAAACCCAGACACGCGATCGGTCGGGTTAATGAATAACACAGCCCCTGTATCACGTGTTCTAGCAAGAGCTGATGATATGTTATCAAGATCTGGGCGCAGGAAGCCACTCTGTGGAAAGTTTTCATCGCCGGCATTTTCCACCAGGGACAGCTGCCGTGGTGTACCGGTCAGCACCCTGGACCAGCACTACAGAGGTCACCGGACCGAGCACACAGTGGCAGTGCGGCGAGTCGATCAGATGACCACCGCTTCTGTCCACCCGGCAGTATAAACGGGTCGCATCATCGTTAACCGATTGGCAGCGCGCGTGAGGTGGGATAACGTGTGGGTACTCCCATCTCTCACGAGACATCTGGCCAGCGTACGCGAATAGGTCTAAATCCCCTCTGGAGGCACGCTCTCTCGGTTGGAGGCACCTTCCGCCAACGGTGGTGTGGGAAAGCCATCGCAGGGCTGCGCCTTTTCTCACCGCAGCGGCTGTTGGCCAACCGAGGAAGTGGCGTGACGACGGAAAATCTCCGCCGGCGCTCGCGATACGCGCATCCGATCGTGCGTATCGCGCTTGTCGGCCGGCTTACGCGGCCGGTAGCCGGGTTGACGCGGATTGGCCGGTTATCCCCCAATGCGTGTTGCGACCGATTATATATCCGGTAAGCAAATCGTACGCAAAGGATGCCCTCACGCGTACGAGACACGGCGGGAATGGTAATTATCGACCGAATTAAAATATAATTCTTGCGCTCGAGATCCGTGCGTAGCACGAAACCGTCTCAGAACGCATCGCGCGCCGCGGGCCGACGACGAGCTCGCATTCCCGCTGCGAGGGGCAAAAACGGTCGAGGCGTGTCGCAACTAACGAGCCGCAAAATGACAACTACAATAACAACAAAACAACGCGGACAAACGGGTCTCGCCGCGGACGAGACGGCCGGCGGCCCGGGTCACGTGACGCACGTACCCAGCAGGGTCCCGCCGACCGTGGTGGCCAGGCCGATGAGGAGGTAGCGCTTGATCTTGCGCTTCCTCTCGGCTTTCTTGCGAGCCTCCAGCTCCTCCCTGCGCGAGGACGCGCGGCACCAACGTCAACTTTCCAAAAGCGCGCCCCGGTGAAAAACATAACGGCGCGCGGCGCGTGCGTATCTCGCGTAAAACGTTACGACGCGGTGTCGCGTGCCGGGCGGGCGCTCTCGACATTTTGCGTCTCGAGGCCCGCTTGGGTTACTCGGGTATGGTCTCCACTGACAGCTAGGCGGCCGCCTGCACAGTTTATCCCCGAGAAAGATATTCGAGTAAATCGCGGTGCGATGGGTTAACGGCAAAGGACAGAGTGTTCGGGAGCGAGGGTTAAGTTTACTTACGTCGTGGGAACTTGGGTGCAAGGTCCGTGCGGCACGGCAGAGGACAGAAACAACATTCTCAACAAAGCAGCCTT
>JAZEWU010000035.1:6245934-6302068 GCA_036362915.1 Geotria australis
TGCGGGGGCCCGGGGAGCGGGGGCGCTCCGCCAGAATCGCGCGCGGCCAATGGGACGGCGCACGATCGGACAAAGCACGGATATGACCACGAGGATGGATGGGTTCACGGAGGCCTTCACAGCTCGATGTAAGATGGGAATCGCTCTCAAGAGCTGCCCCTTCTTCCCCTCTCTTTCACGACATTTCGCCTCCCACGTCGGAGCGCAACTTCACGAGAGCGACAAAGATGGGCGAGGACGCACCGATCGTCAAACGGCGCTACGCTCCAGATCCACGCGTTGACGCGCAAGCCGGCGAGCGGCGCGCTTGCTGCCCGACGCAAAACATTCCCCCTCTAATACCCGATCGGCACGGCGAAGGTGCTTGTGGAGGTAGATACGCGTCGTTTGCGGGAAGCAGCACCCGCGTGGCCCCGCAGGCCAGACGAAGCGAGGCCTCACTAGTGCCGCTAAGAAACGGGGGGTGGGTGGCCGAGCCGTCACTCACGGCGTCTCCTCCTTGGGGGCGGCGTTGAGGCTGGAGACGACAGTGTCCTCAAAGTCCTCCAGGGCCTCCGGCGCGACGCGGAGCAGCCACGCGACGTGACGCACCAACACGTGCGCGCGTGCGTCGTAACAGCCTGCCGCAGACAAAGATCCCCCGTACAGCATCCGCAGACTTCGGGGGCGAGTGCCCCGGCCGCATTCGTCCCCTCGTGTTTACGCATAGCGCCAGTTACTCGTTTGAGGCTGAGTCGACCTAGGGGAGGTTCTGGACCGGCTGAGACTATCGTCGCTGGCACCGGCCGTTAGAGGGAATCAAACTCGGGGAGATGATGCTGGGAAGGAAGGGGACGACGCGGTGAGTTTCGCGTCACACCTACCGTCCTTCAGCGAAAACATGACCAGGTCCTGAAAGAGACGGAAAACAGATAAACAATCAACATTTTAGTCGTCGTGAAATGAGCATACTGTAGTTGGGATCAATATACATATAAACCCTTCAAATGAAATCATTCAACTGTCCACGGCAAAGGGCAGGGGGGCCGCAAGCGCGTATGGTTAAAAAGCACCGCTCTGACCCCGGTTATCAGGGCTTGTTTGTAAATCGACAATAGATCCCATTTCCTTTTTGCATGGATGCGCATAAGTAGGGACGGCGCATTGAAAACCCACTGCTGTAGAACAATAATAATTTACCACCCGTTCACTCTCGCATGAGAGACTGATCACAGGCCACGAGATCATCGGTGCCCAATCGTAATCTACAGCCCCTTTGTCCATCCGCTGCCGGATGAAATCCGGCGCGTGCCCTGCCGGTCCGCGACCGACCGGGCCGCACGGACGGCGTCCCAAACGTCCGTCCGTAACCGCGGGGGCCGCGCCCGCGCGTCCGTTTCCGCGGCGACAGAGAGGGCTCGGCGGCGCGCACCTCAACGAGCGGCATGAAGCCGTCGCGCTTCTCCTCGCGCGGCCCCATCTCGCGCGCGATCGCGTCCACGAAGGAGTCGGAGCCCTCGCCCCCCGCGCCCTCGGCAAACGCCTCCATGATGGGCCGCACCGTGGCCGGCAGGCCCAGCCACTCCGTCAGCGACAGCGCGAACTGCTTGCGGAACTCGCTGCGAAAAAGACGCGCGTTTCTTTAGTCCCCCGCGAGGCGGCACCGATTGTGTCAACCTTGGAGGGACGATGGGCCGAGTGAACTACCAGGCGAGGATTTAAACTCGCGCCGGTCCGTCCGGTCGCGCCAACGCCGAGCCGGCCGCTTCAGGCAGACACACCCCCCGTAGCGACGTCACGGCGGGGATGGGGGACGCTGCAATCGTGGCATTAATCGTCTTGTCAGATGAGCAACAGCTGCCACTATATGCGATCTGCAGGCAAGGCCATTAAGGCAATGGTTGTGTTTGAGAATATGTATTGGGTTTCCTTGGATAGAGTTGCTGTAAGCCTGTGTAAACACTGGCACGGAGGGACTCAACAAACCGGATCCGGCTGGCGTAATTCCACCGTGGTCGTAACGCCTGACGCCCTGAGTTTACATATTAAACTCGTGCGCTTGTCCGGTTCTCACCAAGTGAAACAAAAAAAAAACCATTAAATGGAAAAGCACTTCTCACTGCCTCAGTTTGATTTTTAATTATCTACACCCATCACCGGCCGCGCTCAATGAGGCCGACCGCCGGATGAAGGCCTTCCCTGTGCTGTCACCACCTCCCACGGGCCCGCAACGCAAAACACACCGGTCGCTCGCACGCGAGCCCATTACAGGGAAGGACGCGCGTGCGGGGCGGCGGAGGGCCCGGTAACGAGGCAGGGGATCGGAGCGGTCTCCACGCGTTCACCGAGCAAGGGGAAGAACACCGACCGGCACACGGCGGGATACCGCGAGCGCGCTTTTCTCCGAGGTCGCCGCGCGTGCCGACCGTGCGACCCGGCGGAGGGGACAAAGCGCTGGGAAACGGGGCCGGCGGTCGCGGCGGAATTCGACGGCCCTCGGGCGACGGCGCCACGGCCGGCGACGTACCCGTGGTTGTCCGTGGGCAGCAGCGACGCGAGCGAGATGGCGCACAGCGCCGCGTAGGAGAAGCGGCCCGTGTCCGACAGCGTCCCGGCCACCGTCGTGACGGAATCGGCGCGCGGGTCGGGTGCCACGGGCGACCCTTCCACGACCTCGGCCGGCCTGCCCGCCAACCCGGACGACCCGAACGCGAACCCGGCCGTCCTGCCTGTGGCGCGCAACGAGAAACCGGTGAAAACCAGGCGCGTCGCAGCCGCGGGTGTTACGGGTGTTGCGACACCCGCACTTTCACAGAAACATGATTCCATCCCCCCACCCCCAACTTTTTCCTGTAACACCCGCGGCTGCAACGCGCCTGGGTGAAACGCGCTCCAATTCCACGCCTAAGTCATTGGGCGAGACGCGGAGACGTGGGGAGTCCGCCAGCCGGTTAGCCGGCGCCAACTGGCAAGACACTGCGTTCTATATATTATGATGTTATCGGCCAATTCATTACTGAGTGATTTTTTTAGTTGGGGGAGGAAACCGTAGAGCCCAGAGGAAACCCACGCAGAACTGGCACCCGAGGCGGGAGTCGAAACGCCTCGGGCAGGACTTTCTTTCTGTGAAGCACACGCGTTACCACTGTGCCTTCATCCAACAGTAAATTGACAACGGGGGGCGACCCATCCTGGGTATAGCCCTGCCTTGAGCCCTGTGTGTGCCGGGATAGGCTCCGGCTCACCGCGACCCTGTACAGGATTAAGCGGTTTCTTAAAATGGATGGATGGCTAAACATTTATTACAAACTAGCAGGGGTGACCCGGCGTTGCCCGGGTACATGTGATCGTAACTGGGGATAGGAATAGAGGCGCCGCTTATCCAAAGTGCGTATTGTATTGGAGGCGGCGCTTATCGTAACTGGGTAAGGTAGTAGCGGGCCGCTTATCCGAACTAAGGATTGTAACAGCTGCGGGCCTTATCCTAACCGGCCCGTGAGGGCACGGGCCGAACCACAGAAAGCGGTCCCGGTGGCCAGGGAAGGCCCGTGGTCGTGCACCAAGGTACCAAAGAATCCTCTGGGACCGAGTGGCGTCGTTGTGCGAAGGTCCCGTCGATTTGGTTGCGATTTGGCGGAGTGCCTCGTGATCACGCAAGCAAACAAACACAACTTGATCTATATATATAAAATCGTAAGCCCTTTTACAATTCCCAGTCCGGATAAGCGGCCCTGTACTTTTTATAACCGATAGACTCCGCCAAATCCCTACCGAATCGCGCGGGACCTTCGCAGAACAACGCCACTCGGTCCCAGACGGGTTTCTGGCAACTTACCACGTGCCGAGAGGCCAACCCCGCCGTCCAAGACCACTTTGTCTCCCTCCGCTCAGCGTATATGCGCCGCCGGCATTACTCGCAGGCCCGCAGCTATTACAATCCGCAGTTTGCATAAGCATCGCCGCCGCTATTACAATACACTACCCGCTTAGGATGCGCGGGCCCCTAATTACAATCCCCAGTCCCAATAAGCGGACCCGCTATTACTATCCCCTGCTTCTATATGAATCCATCTCTATGAATCCATTTGAAATACGGGGCGGCGCGCCAAAACCAGGAGGAAAATCCACATTCTATCCGCAAAGTAGTACATCAGGATTTATCCACCGCATAAAGATGACCCTGCGGAGCCGAGGGTGAGCATCTGTGCCACAGTTGAGGGAAACAAAGGTTAATAATGTTGGCATAAAGGTGAGAGGCCTCCAGGTTGCCAACTAGGGTTCGAGTCTATGACGGGGTAGGAGTTCAGAGTAAAGTTGTGGTTGATAATTAGTGTTAGAGGCTAGTGTAGAGGATAGGGGTTAATGATAGCGGTAGAGTGTGGAGCATGGGGGGAGGCGCGCACCTGCTCGCTTCTCCGCGTCTCGCCCAGCTCCGTCCATCGTCCGCAGCCTTGGAGAGAGGACGGGAAAAAGTTTGCCAAGAAAGTCTTCTGAACTCCCTCCCTCTCTCTCACGCTCCCTCGCTCCTCTAAATCACGCCTCTCTCCCAACAGACTGACTGCAGCGTCAAGTACTGTTAGCGAGCGCTCGCTCTCTGCGCGCTCACGCCTATCTGCGCTCTCTCTCTCACTCCCCCTTCCCGCCCTTCCTCTCATAATCTCCCTCCCTCTCCCATCTCGTTCACTTTCCCTCCCTCTTCCCCCTCTCTCTCTCTGCCGTGTCGCTCCCCCCTGTAACTCTTCCCGTGTGTGAATGCGCTCGCCGTCCAATCGGCCGCTAACCTTGTTTTCTCCCCGCACGTGCTTGCGTACTGACGTCACCGCGCACGGTGACGCGCGGCGTCAGATTACGCGGTGACGTCGGTAGAGTCGGCGATTGCTCCCAGAATGCTTTTTGGCTGACCGGAAGCGTTTGATGTACAGTACTTGTATTTTATTTATATACCGAGGGACAGAAAAAAGGAAGCGTTGTCCGCTCATCCACTTTGCGACTTAATAAGAGCAGTATAATAATGGAATAATATCCACGACGCCGCGAAAGTATTATATCGGGCTTGTGCCATCAATCACATCCCGGTGTGGTGCCAGCCGCGCGACGTCATCAACCCGCGCCTTGCCGCCTCGTGGGAAACACGTGTCGCTCAGACTCCCGGCTTCGGTTGCTGCGGCCGACTCCGCTCCGGAGAATTCATCCCAGAAGCTGAGGAGACATGCGGCCCCTGACGGAGGAGGAGACGAAGGCTCTGTTCGAGAAGCTGGCCAAATAGTGAGGAGCGCGAAGGGCGGTAGCGTGTCGCGCTAGACGAGCGCTGGCCTAGCAGGCAGGGTTGATTTTACAGTACAGCGATTACAATTGAGACAGCTTTGTTCGTAGTTTATGTTATAATTACGTTTGTGATGTTTCGTTATGAATCGCCGGAACGTAATTGACCCCACGTCTGCTTAACAATGAGCACACAGCGGTTCTGCTGGCTACATAGACCTACATTTAATATTGGGATCATGTACGAATGTGGTTCGACTGCTGTGGGCTACAGTAAACGTAACAGTATGATGTGTATGACAGCTAAATTAAATATTTATATAACGCAAATCGATAATTTTTTACAGTTGAGTGATTTTGTTTTATGAACGCCAGATTTGCGAAATATTTTTGTTTAAAATGTTTCTGGCTGGATTGGAGTCCTGCGTTAAACTTGGCTGCGTTGCCTCTTTTCGCCGCTAGTGTCGGCGAGAACGTGAAAATGCTCCTCGACAGACCGGACGGGGCGTATTGCTTTCGTTTGCAGAGGGAGCGCGTGTACTACATGAGGTGAGTGGTATCTTTCACACTTTAAACATATCTTTGTCATCTAGTATCTCAATTTATAAAACTGTAACATTACACTGATGTAGGACCTGTAACATTTGCATCTGCAGAGCATGTGGTCTTAAAAATCACTCCACAGGACCCTATTCCCCCAATAAGCATTCTGACAAACCAGAGCAGCGTAGAGTTGAGTTTGTGGTCACAGGACACATAACTCCGCTAATTCAGCTCCACATTAAAGTGCCTGAGGATGCTTCCATCGTGGGAGGCGAAACGTTGCGGGGGAGAGAGGGAGAGCGCTTGACATGGCTATCCCGAAAGAACAGCTTTGAAGAGCCGCGAAAACCTACATCAGTACATTTATTCTACACTTTATTCAAACATTTCACTACTGCAGTTTCATTACTCCGCAGTTAAACTTCAGCAATGTCTGAACTTTCAATCACTTTCGCTGCGTGGGTAAGTTGTTCGGCGGCTGATCACCGGGTGTTGTTTGCCGTTAACCTGCGCGCCAAATCTCAGCGACAAGCTGCTGCGGATGGCGACGAGCGTGGCGCGCGAGCACCTGCTGTGCGTGGGAACGTGCATGGGCAAGTTCTCCAAGACGCGCAAGTTCCGCCTGCACGTCACCGCGCTCGACTTCCTCGCGCCCTATGCCAAGGTGCGAGGAGCCGCAACTCGCGCGGCTCCAGGGGGCTGCACGGAGTCAGTCAATGGGCATATTTGTTGCAGAGGCAGTCAGTCGTGGGCGGAGAAGGAAGGTCCTGAGCTACGACTTAAGGACAGGAAGCTGGCTGCACGGATGGCTGGGGGACAGGAGCTCCAGACTCTGGAAGGATATTGAAGTTGAAGCGTAAAGAGAAGCAGGGTCAACAGTATGGATGGTTGAGGGGGCTCGCCAGCGGATAATGGGTCCAGGTTGACCGAGGGCCTTGACAGAAATCCTTGGTTGCTGGAGCAGTGTGTGGATGTGAGACGTGATGCGAGATGAGAGAGGTCGGCAAGAGCGCGGTAAAGGAGGATCTTGACATTAATCTCGGATTGTATTGGGAGGCCGCACGGGGATTGATGCGTTCTGGTGCCGTAATGGCGATAAATGCCGCAAAGCCCCGTGACGTAGCATGACCGGCACTGGTTGGGTCACAATTTGCGGCTCTGTTCGCCTCGAGAACAGAATCGTCTTCCGGAGTTACGCGTGCCTGGTTTAACCAGCTCGGCTATTAATCATGGGCATCGTCGCAGCACGCAAACTCTCGTGGTGTTGTGTGCGTTGGTGTTGCGGCGTGCGCAGTACAAGGTGTGGGTGAAACCCGGTTCGGAGCAGTCGTTCCTGTACGGAAACCACGTCCTCAAGTCCGGACTGGGCCGCATCACGGAGAACACGCCGCAGTACCAGGGCGTCGTGGTTTACTCCATGGCCGACGTGCCCCTGGTGAGCACCACTCCGCCCACCGCCAATGTTGTTCGTGTGTGTTGGAATGTGACCGCAGGGGAGATGGCATGCCGCGATAGTGGAGGTGACGTTAACAATGCTGTTTGCCACGGCCTTGACTATTGTACAGTGCTAGTAGATGCGCTTTGTGGTGTATTGATGTACGAGAATTGCTGCTCTTTCGGGATAGTCGTTTCTCCTTCACGACGCGTTCGCGATTGAAGCCGATGTCCTCCGCGGCGCGCCACCTCGCAGGGTTTCGGCCTCACGGCCAAGTCGACGCAGGAGTGCCGGCGCTGCGACCCCATGGCGGTGGCCGTGTTCCAGCAGGCCGACGTGGGCGAGTACATCCGCTGCGAGGACACGCTCACGTGAGCGCGTGGGGCCGCTCGCCACCCGAGGTGAGGTCGCAGTGACGCTCGCTCGTAGGGGCAGAACCATTCACCCGTCACAGAATTTGATGAAATGTCGAAATTCCAATCAAGGATGTGGCGGGAGATGCAGGGTGCGGTGGCATTGTTGGCGATGGCTGTAAAGCCTATAACCATCACTCCTCGCATGATTTGATGAATTTGACTCAATTCAGGAGTCGTGATTTGGATGTGAACTCACTGCTTGTAACAGTGGTACTATTGCAAATGTTTTCGCAGTTGTGCTGTGTAGTACTGCCATGTGTTCTCCAGTTTTACGGCATGCTGTTCTGCTGTCTGGTTTAAAACAATGAATGCATGTCCCACACCCTTAAGATCTTATATTTTAAATATAAGGTAGATTGCAAAACCCACACGTGAGTATCGCTCTGCAAAACTAAATAAGCCATTATGAGCTGCATACAATGAGGTTTTCATTCAGCAACGCATACAATTGTAAACCATTATCAGCACAGGTTAAATATAGAAGCGCTATGACCAACAGTTCATCTATAAACTCACCACTGATGTTATCCCTGGCCAACAATACAGCCCATGTCATCACTGCACCCCTGAATTTAAATCATTACTGTAGTGATCATCAAAGCGTCTAACTAATGCACATGTTGAACCACAATTGTTGCAGCTTTGGCACTAATGTGCTGGCATGTCTTAATAACAGTGCTACAAAGGTACAGTCTGCATTGTTATGAAAAGACTGCCAAAGGCCTGTACACAAACATTTCTGAAGAATGCCTGTTGTGTTTCAGGATGACTGCACTGTGGAGGTTTCTGCAACTCAATGGAATGTAACAGTTTTATACACGTACACACACTATATATAGCTGTTGGCTATTCGTCAAAATTCCAGACTGATGGGAAATCTGTACAAGCAACACACACTAAAACTCATTCATTAGTTGGCCGATAACATCATAATATATAGGAAGCAGTGTGTGGCAATATGGCGCCAGCAAACCGCCTGGCAGCCTCCTCCGCCTCTCTGCGCTTTCCTAGCGCCTCTGAGTCCTTCTCTAGCCGAAAGAATAACTTCGACATTGAATGAATATGTGCGCGTTATAAATTTAACATTATGATTATTATACACTAGTTTAAATACTGACTCCCACGATTCAATGAGTCATGATTAATAATAATAATAATAGCATTTATATAGCGCCTTTCACCCGAGGGTCACAAAGCGCTGCACAGAGCCGCAGAGATTGATAGTCATGACTTGATTCGTTGGGGGTCATGGTAACCCATTACATATAAAATTCTCATTGGGAAAAACATAAATCACATTTATTATTCGAGAATTGGTATGAACTGATAAATATATCCTGCACTGATCTTGACATTTGACAGCCCTAACATGTATTGTGATGTGAATAATCCACCCACAAGGGGCGCAACTCACTGTTGGGTGGGGGGGAACTGAAGCAAGAGCATTGGTTATTTAAGGGAAGATAGCAAAATGGAATGGGAAAATTCGTATATATTATCTTTTTTTGTTTTTACCTGTTTCTGCTATACTTGCATTTGTGTATATTACATTTTATGAAAATGCTAATACAAAATGCTAATACAATACTTGTGTAACATGCCTAGGATTAGAATTACAACCGGCCTAATCGGTGGGGATTGTTGACTCGTCCACATTTAATGCCCACTGTGGGGAAGACGCAGCTGCTCTATCCGGATTGCTTTTCGTTGCTGTCAACCACGGTGGCCATCCGTGTGCTTTGGGGGAAAACTCTTAAAGGCGCTATATAAATTGATATTATTACCAATTGTAAAAAAACCCGCTAAATCCTGGACAGGGTCGCAGTGAGCCGGAGCCTATCCCGGCAGACACGGCGATATACCCAGGATGGAACGCCAGCCCATAACATACTACCATGGTTCCATCAAGAAAATGTATCCCAAACGGCAACTGTGCATTTTCCATGAAAGTTCTTCTCACTATGGTGCTGTACACACTGTATAATAAAGGCCCTGGACACATTAACATCGTGTTGCACATTATTTGCCTGATGTAAAGGTTTTGAGACTGGAGACTCATGAATGTAATTTGAATCAACATTTACACCCTTTTCTGTGCACGTGTAGGATTTTGCGGTTGCGCTTCAGCTCGTTTGGGTTTCACAACCTGAACATGGCTTGTATTAAAAAATAACAAGGATTTCCGTCGGTTTGATGCCGGTTTAGTGCCTAAACGGTATAACCTCAGATTATTAAAACAATAGTAATGGGGCCTATGTAGCAAAGGGACCACAGAATCATACGGAGGACAACAAAACAGAACCTGGTTCACTGGTTAATGGCGACTGACCGTGAACGGATGTGTCCCTCTGCAATTACAAGCATGCCAGCTTTTCACAAAATGCGTGGATTGTGGAATAAAATCTGAAAAGTAACACTTTAGAAAGTATACGGTACTGTACAGGTTCTTGTACGAATTGCACAAAGATTTGTTTGGACGCTGCCTTCAGGAACACAAACCAACAGATTGCGTTTCAGAACTGATGCAGCAGTGTTCTTTTAGGATTTGGAGCCTGGTTTGCACCTAGATCAGTGACCACCAGGATTTGCTAGGAGGGCATGGGGCCGAGGTGTGGCCAGGCGATGGCAGTGCTGAGTCACCCCCTCGTGTGGTGGGTTTTTCTCAGTTCTCCAGCTTCCGGATACAGTACATGAAACCAAACCCCACTGATGGAAATTACGAAACATCCCAATGCAGCACCCTGCTGGAAGTCTCAAGTCAGTGAAGTTATCGTGAGCGAATACGTGGTATTATATACAACTGGTAAATAAGATTCGACAATATAGGCCTCACGTGACGCCGCGCCGTTTAATGTGAAAGTTGTCCACTTTTGGGGGCATTGTTAGGAGTGATTAATGCGCAAGACGTCATGTTTTAAATTATTTTTTTGCTACGTCAACGTCAGGGTTACGATGGTTGAGCGCGTCGCTACGTAAAACCCAATCCACGCGCCCGTTAAATTGACCGCGTCGCATTTCCAATGGCCTCAACAGAACACACTGGATTAACATTAAACGTTACATAAGGAAGACTTAAACACTCATCTATCATTCATGTATTAAGACAAACGATATACACATTGATGAATTGATGTTAACCGTAAGAAACTACTGCGTGGGTATTTGTGGTTGTGCTGTATGGCTGTTTTCAGGTGTTACCGCAGAGTGTTGTTGAGCGTGATGTCCCAATGTTGCGCTCCACGTGTTGGGAGTTGCTTCAGGAAATTAGTAATAAGTTGCCGAAGCGGAACGGTGGACATCACAACCAACAGCACGCAGTACAACCCAAAAAACGCAAATGAGAGCTATTATTAATCATAACTGTAGGCTTAGGGAAAACACTCTGCTGTTAAGCGTCGCTAACGTAGGTTATTTATTTAGAGGTTAGATTAGCCACTGGGCAAATTTAAACGTTAGCTTGTAGCTATTACAACGCCCACTCTTCCTCGTTATATTTTGACTTACAATCGTTTTAAGTTATATCGTTTTACTTTTTTGTATTCACTTTAATGATTTTTAGATTTTAAGCGTTTTTTGCATACAAGTTGTGGTTTTACACAATTTGCTTTGCTCTCAATGGGCTATTACCGACCCTGTATTCTTTGCACGTTTGTTATTAAAAAGCAAGTTAGCAGTGAAAAATAAAAAGCCAACGCAACTTCAGAGCAAAATTAAACCGTCGAACAGGCACCATTCTCAAAGCTGAGGAGCTCAGTGGTTCAAGAGCTTCAAGCTGCAAAGCACCGCACACATCATGCTTTTCACCATAACACTACTCTGCTGGACGATTCAGTCGGTCACCTTTGCTTTTTTCGCATCGCTCCCAACGAGAGGGTCAGAAAAGATTGAAATGTATGTGCCGGTTGACAATCCGCAGTCAAAATTACTCGCGGTGAACGCCTCCTTAAAAATGTGCTATGGTCACCCAGCCGGGCCAAACTGTTCTTACCCAGGGCTTAATAACAGCCGGGAATGACCATGTCTGCAACTCAGAAAATATTTCCGCACCCGGCACACCACCTCCATTACATCTCTGGCTATGGCTGTACGTACTCGTCACGTGCCACCTACTCCAGTCTAACAGCGACCCGAACAATAGTAAGAAATTAAGCCCTGGCTTTACCTATGTACAGGATGTAGTCAAACTGCGCACTACAAATAGAAATTCCCGTGTTTGTTATTTTGTTTAGACTTTGTATCAATGTTCAACACTTAACAAAAAAACTTTCACTGACATGCTAAACTTTTACAGTTTTTTTAATATTATGCATTTCATGTCTCTATCCAACTTAAACGCGCGCTTTTCCTTGCTATGTTAAAAACATTCCCACAGCGACGTGGGGCTGCAAGCGGGTCAACGCGTATTCCGAGCCGTCACGGTACCCTGCCCGGGTTAAGCAGCTGTCGCACGCGGTGGCGCGATTGTGACGACGCGATGCTGCGACGTGTTACACCTAGCAGCAGGAACCCGCCAAACTTGGCACGCCGCTCACTGCCACAGCAGTGTCTTATGTTTAGCGCGACCGATGTTCGCTAGAAAACTCACGACGGTTGTTAATGCAGCCACTCGCGGCGACGTTTGTTAACGCGGCCGCTCGCTTGGGAGAATGCCACGAGCTTGTACTGCCGCTTGACATGCGGCTAAACGTTTGCAATTCCGTTCATTGCTATACATACGTATGTAAACACGGGGATAATTTACATATGTGCATAAGCATGAAGAGGAATATTCCAATGGGATTATCGTCAGTCGTTGTAAATGGCTGAATCGTTCATTCCTTTTGTCTCGAATCGTACAGGCGCCAGGCACACGCTTGTCAAATATCCACAGGTTTAATAATGTCGGGATCCGTTTAGTATCGTTTCAAATTATCCTTAAAAAAAAAAAGAGGTGTTATACGGACAAAAATAACATTTTAAAACAACAAAGGGTTGAGTTACATAATTATTGTTCATACAATTACACGTGTGTTGGCGTTTACTTTGTTACGACACACACTTTAAATGCCTCCACGGGGAGGTGGAGGAGGAGGAGTACAAAATAACATACCGCGTTACACTGGTTGTGCTAGACAAAAAAACAAACCACGGCGGGTGGACAGTGGCGGGGATCGGAAAACTGAGTTTAAGGACGGGAGAGGGAAGGGAAGGGGAGCTCAAAAGATGGGAAGGAATTTGACAATGACGGGGTTTGTCGAGTTAAGGGGAGGGTAGAGGAAGTAGGAGTGGGGGGGGGAGGGAGGTTGTGTGGATTGCAGACAGACGTCTAGGCCCATAGCCTGGGCCATGGTCTAGGAGGCAGCACCACTGGTATATGATTATCTGATTACCATCATAATCATCATCATCACTGCTGCTGCTGCCGCTGCTGCTGCCATCGCGGCTCTTAGAGCAGAAGGCACTTTCTCCTCTTCTTGGGCTCGGGTGGTTCCAGAGCTGCCAAGATGGCTTCATCAAAGACATTCTTCAGTCCTTTCTGTGGGCGGCAGCGGTCACGCGAGAGAAAAAGGGGGTTTCAGAACCAACACCACACGTTCCCAACAACGCTTTAGATTTAATCACCGCTGCACGATGGCAACGTCTACACTGGCTTACTTAGTAGACCTCGCACACCGGTCCGCACCAATCAGACAGACTGAAACAAAAAGCAAATTGAACTGGCGACATCTGGTCTGTAAGTCAAGTGTGCTGACCATTACACAGAGGCCTTGTTGTTGCCGGTTTTAACGGTCGTTATCCAGATTGACCTGGGTTGGCTGGTTGCCCCTCAAAGGTGGGAGTATTGGAGCAGAGTTTTGCGGCTGGACGCCCTGTCACGAAGGGAGACCCTAGCAGGAGTTCTAGACTCCAGACCTGTTCACCAAGGGAGACCCTAGCAGGAATTCTAGGCTCTAGGTGACATAGCTCCAGGGTTCGTTGGAACACGCAGACCCCCTCCACCACGATAAGGTTGCAATAATAACTAATAACGGGAGGGGGAGGGCACCTGGGTGAGCGCGGAGCACTCGACGTATTTCACGGCCTTGAGGTCGCGCGCCAGCTTCTCGGCCGCCTCGCTCGTGATTGGCTTCTGTTTGTTCTTGGCCAGCTTGTCGATGGTGCTGGGGTCGTCGCGCAGGTCGATCTGCGTGCCCACCAGCAGGAACGGCGTCTTGGGGCAGTGGTGCGTGATCTCGGGCACCCACTGTGGACAGCAGCACAGGCGGCTTTTGAGACGGTGCTTTGCAACCAAAACTAGGACAAGCGATTTGAAACAGCGTTTTCTACCAGTGGCAGTAGTGCTCTGGGTGGCATTTGATGTATTCTATGGCAACATCGTGCCAGATATTTTTTAACACGTAAAAAGTTCACGGTATTTTTAGTATTTTACCCATGATATTTACTTGCATTCAAGAAGTCGATTTAGGGTAAGAGACGTTTAACCTTCATAACACGGCTATTGTCATCTGCTGCTGAATCAGTGGAAGACACTCAACCGCCTGAGAACTAGAACGGGACGATCAAAAGATGCTTTGGTCAGATGGGGCTACAAGACCGGCCCAACCACCTGCGAATGTGGAGAAGCAGACCATACTATGGAACACTGCCTTGTCTGTGCTCTACTACCCAACCTCTGCAGCTCAAAAGACCTTGCGGAGTTCAATGAAAATGCAAGGGGCTGTGTAAGAAAATGGGAAACTGTAATTTAACATCGCGCTTCGAAGAATCGCAAAGAAGAAGAAGAAGAAGGCCTCCCTGTGCCGTGTCGGTCACAGAGGGTTGTTCCACAATCGGCTCACCACTGAATAATGCACAACATAAATATTACGGCAGAAAATTATCTGCTAGCAGTGACGACACAGGGCTCACAAACCCTGGGAGCCAATACGTGACCCGCACTGTCTACCGCCACAATAACGGGGCGACGTTAACCGAGGGCCGCCTCACCTTCTCCTTGACGTTCTCGAAGGAGGACGGAGACACGACGGAGAAGCAGACGAGGAAGACGTCCGTCTGCGGGTAACTGAGGGGACGCAGTCGGTCGTAGTCCTCCTGACCTGCACTCACACAGCCGGGCGTCTTCTCGTAAGCAACTTCCAGAATGCACAATTCAACGCATGCAACGTGACCATAACAATGATTTCGAGCCCTTGCATGTAGGAGGGTTTTTAGCGCTAAAATCTACTTTCAAGGCACATTTCCCGAGTGGGAGAAAACTGGAATGGCTGGGGAAAACCCCATGGATAATGCAAGCGAACAACACTTGCATAATTTTTTAACGGAATGCTTTGCTGCTGCTGTCTGCTGGCTAAGTCACCCTTGGAAGAGAGCTTTATAGCTCAATGGGCTTCACTCAGTTAATACACTTGTGATTCTGAATCAAACGCTTCACAGAGTGAACCTGCTAGGATCCTGCCTGCACTGCCTCCTCCACATACCACACTAGTGACTAGCAGACTGTGGAAGGAGGATGTGGAGGTCACACAAACAAACCTAATGGTGCAACGATGCAATGATTCACAGATTAACATCATTTGTTAGGCCCGTGATGCACGCATAAAAATCGCGTGTGCAACAATGGATGTTGGTTAAAGAACACAGGGAGAGAGCTCGATACGACTATCCTGAAAGAAAAGTTTTGAAAAGCAATCGAGAATCGAACTGTGAAAACCTACATCGGTACAAAAGTTTAATTGGCAGGACACCACAATACCAAGAAGTTACTGCCGCCACAGTCTTACCCGCTGTGTCGAAAAGGCCCAGTGTGTAAGGCTCTCCACCAATCATCACCGTCACCGCATAATTATCAAACACCTACAAAACAACGACAATAATAATTTTACATTTATAACGTGCACATATTCAAACAAGCCTCGTGTAGCCTTACAGACCGTCGCGCCAAGTGTTAAGAGCGAGGTGGTATTACAAAAACTGCACCACCATTTGCACTATGGGTAATTTGCACCACCATTTACACCATGGGTAATTCAGTCAGGACAATGAAACTAGGCAGCATATGTGGTGATGAGAAGGCGTGACCGAGGAATCAATCGCGTGTACCTGAAACACAGAGCTCTCTAACACGGGCCTGAATCATCCATAATTACACCACTTTCTCGACTTGTATTTGGCACCCTAGCAAATATCCATCTGCTACTCTAAATGGCCTTATTGTCTGCTCTTCCTTTAACCCTTACCCCAAACAGGATCCACAGAAACATCTGTTTTTCCACACATCAAACTGTCCCATCTTCCACGTGCATTTCTATCTAACTCTCTGCTGCCGATAGCTATTCAGTCGCTTCTCTTACGGACTGCGGACTCTGGGGAAAAGCTCTCGCCGAGTCGTTGCACCGCACACTCACCGTTGGCACGTACTCTGAAGGAAACTTATTGGTGGTGTAGGAGATGAGCAGGCAGGTTTTACCCACAGCGCCATCACCCACCACCACACACTTTATCGTCTGCATCTCCGCTTGTTACAGACACGGAGGCGTCGGCCGGAACTTCTTGCGTACACGCCTGCAAAATAACGAGAGTAAAAACACAGTCTATCAAAAAAAGATACATTTAAAATAAGTGGATGGATGGTAATTAAGTCGAAGCGAAATAAAAAAAGACAGCTGTACGAGTGTTCACCGAGAATGAATACGCATTCAGGTGACGCGGTGACCGGTAACACGCTGGTACACCTTTAATGACACTATCATTAGTAGAAGGCTTTACTATCCAGGCCCCCCCCATAGCCTGGAACTCCCTTCCACCAGCCACCCGTGCTCTCAACATCCCGTCCTTCATCAAGCCTCAATTTTTCCATCTCATGCTTCGGCCCCTGTGCCACCCAGCCACTTCCAATGTTCATGATTATAGGTTTCCGTGATGTAGTCATGAATGTATGTATGCACTGTAGTGCTTTCGTATTAACCTTGCACAAGGCTGCGAACGGGCACGCATGGGATGCCAAATCATTGCCCAATTATGTCAACGCTACCATAATGTAAACACAGCTAGTGACAGCTCTGTGAGCATGTGTATCCAAGCAAACAATGACAATTGGGCAAACGGGTTTGAAGGCAAAGTTCAACAGAAAAGGGTGCACTAATGTTTATCAAGTTAAATGAGACAAATAACGACTGCCTTGGCAGCTCTATTTAAAATGCGTGAATTGCCTTTGTCACGGACCAAAGTTCACACTGAGTTGAAGCTTATTTCTTTGCTATATACAAATTAACTGGCATGTAAAAAATAATCCAACAACAAACGAACGTAAATTATTACAACACATACAACAAACTGAGAAAACTGCTCGATGAATATTATTGCGCAAAAAGAATATGATACGAGACAAAAATAGGAAGATCCCCAATAAAACCGCAAAACAGAAATGGCACCAATTGGGCAGTAACAACACAAATAAAACCGCCACATTGTGACACTTGGTCTTGGTCAAACTGCGGTTGGGGGGGGGTCAATCAGCCGACTAAAATTGCCTACACTTCTGGACTGCTCGCATCTCCTATCCCGAAGCCAGCTGGACCCACACCCAGCAGAAAAAAACGCAGGACTTGTGCACCTACCACGTAATCGCGAAGGTGCAGATAAGGACCCCTTGTGTGACTCCCTCGGCACGGCGCCACCCACACGAGCTATCGCACGCACGCGGTGCGCAGCCGTGTTGCAGCGTGTATGCAACCCGACCACTGTACCGATTGTAATCGTCTGGGCAGATTTTCTAATTTTCCGGCCAAAAATGATTTTTCGCTCACTCTGTACACAAGCATCGTAAAAAGGGTGGGATAGCCATTTTCTTGGTGGTGGCAGAAATTTTCCAAAGTGCACGTCTTCTTGGTTACAAGACGCATGTACTTTATTCCCGACAGTTATGTTTGCTTTGCCTGATCACGATTGTAAATGTGATATATGACTCACTAAAAATACAGCGGTGATGATCATTAAAAAAAATCCTAAAAAGCCTTTCTTCAAATTGCCTATAAAATGATCCCTCGATATACGATCTCACAGTGTTGATTATACGTCCGTATACAGATGTTGGTCAACATTGGTTTGGTGAAGAGGGAATTTCCAAAGGACTGGTTCAGATAAAACTCACAACTGATAATAGCCGAGGCCGTGAATCACTCAAGATCATTGAATCCTTAGCACAGTGCGCTAACCATTGGAACACTTATCCTACCGTCCCACTTCTTATGTAATGGTAAAACAACAAGAATGACGCTCTGGCAATCCCTTGACAACTCTCCCCTACTCAACACAGCATCATCTTGTGGCGACGGGTGGAGGTGAATACGTGCGTGGCCTGCAATCCAGCACTGTGGAGGAGAGGATTGGTGGATCACACAAATGTTGTGAAACTCCCTTCCCGTGGGCGACGAGGTGCCATACCGTGGCTCCCCACGAAAAAGGCGGTACAGCAAGCGGAATAATGCTCACGTCTGTCCATCTGGATGGAGTTGCCCCGCCATGCGCATGGGTTTTCTACAGGTGCTCCGGTTTCCTCTCACTTGTGTAAGCACATAAAATAAACATCCAATGTAGGTCCCTCCTGAGAAAGAGTCGTATGGTTGTGAGACTCTCCTGGATACATTACGATCGGACCGTTTTTGTGCTATTCCTACAACATGTCACTACCATCCTCTCTACATCTCTACAGTAACACGGCACGCTTCTGCTGCCTCATATTTTAGATGTTTCACCCTTTAATAGGGTTGTCTTCCTCTAGATTTTCAGTATTTGTCTGCCTTTTTCGAGCGAAATTCTTTTCTCCAAAGGGTCGCATAGCTGGGCAAATCAGCCTAAGCATACCTCTACAACTTCCTCTTTCTCAGTGTTTGTGCCGTTGCTATCTAATAACTGGTTCCGACCCAATATTCTTTAAACACCAGTTTTACTCGATAACCAATGAGGTGTCCCTCTGTTCCTATTTTTGAAAGCAAATGACATTTCCTCCATTTCTGAGCACACCAAATAGAACTTTCTGAACAGTCAAGTCGCAGAAGCCAAGCAGGTTGGTGCATGGTGCTTGGATGGGTGTTCGCCATACAAAACAACAGGCTTTTATAGACTGCTGTGAGGGCTATGCTGTGGGTAACTAACAGAGGTCGGTGCAACAAAATCAACTGTGACACGACACTGTGCTATGCTCCCTCCGTTCACCAACCCGGACTGAGCAGGGTGGGCAGGCGTGATCAGATATCCCGCGCTGCCCCCATGGTACAGGAGGCGCCCACTCATAGACAAAGGGGTTGTAAATGTACACGTACATTCCATTTACTCGCTCCTATTTTGGAGAGATTTAACTCTACTCTCTGCTTTTTAGAACTCATCCTCTTTAGCTTATCCGATTGTTGCTAGACCAAAGAATTAAAGGCTTATTTTTTACCTCATGGTAAATATCAGCCTTTAATTCTTTGAAGTTGTGTTTTCTCAATCATTTTACCTGTGAATCTGCAAATGGAATAACACTGCAGGGTCTCTTAGCCTTCATAGATAAGAGGATGAGGGATAAAAAGTAATAACATATCAATCTTCAGCTAAAAAAAACAGAGCTAACAAAGCCTAATGGAATACTCACAATACTTCGTACAACGAATTATAAAGCACCAGTCACTTCAATAACGAAAACCTACTGTTCCACACCAACATGCAGTCTTGAAGACTGCACGGCTAAGTGTGGCGTGCATTGATAGCTGGTACATCACAAGTTACTGTCAACGTGGCTTCGGATCACAGTGCTAACAGATGCTGGAGGAAGCGCTGAAACCGTTTTCAGCTATCACATTATATTTATTTGTTGTGCTGCCGAGCTCAACTGATGTGTTTCAGGTTGTCCCACGAGTTGTTTGGCATGACGTCCAACGTTTTGCTTCACGTTGCCCCGGGGCAAGGCAAGCATTGCGCCCCATAACCCGTGGACCGTTAGCACTCCCTGAGTCCCTTCCACGAGTCCAGTATTGAAGCCCTTAACTCCCAAGCACATGTATTGTATTTTAAGAAAATGCTGATTTAATTAAATTAAAATGCATTTAATGCTAGTATATTCAAATGTATTTAAAATCGCCTGGTTTTAATTTGTGCTACTTTTTCTGTAACGGAATTGAACTATACATTGAAATCTCTCCATTGACAGCATTGCTAGGTTACTCAGTCTTTCTTGGCTGATTGTAGATCTCTGATACGTTTGTATTGTTTTGTTTGCGCTATTTTTTATTGATTATTACTACTTTTTTCTTCTTTTGAAACGTTGCGCCCTCTAAGAATTTTGCGCCCGGGGCAACCGCCCCGGTGGCCCCGCCCACACTACGCCAGTGGCCATACATGCTGCCTAATGCCCCTTGACACAGTCACACGAAGCACGCGACATGGGGCTCCTTAGGAAGTGGAAGTGTGAGATGGGTGAGGGCTTCCTGCTGGTGTCACGGTGAGCGTAAGGGAACAGCCACACTTCCTTTGACAGGAAGTCGAACTTGGGAACCACGGCCAATGCAACGTGCCACGTCCCTCAGCCACACCAGGGCTCTCGTCAAAAATAATAACACAGCCGTTTGTCAATCCACTGTTGAATGAAGACCTCCCCACGCCATGTTGGTCACGGCAGGTGCCTACCCATACTTCACCACGCCGGTCAATGCTGGGTCCCGTTCACGGGCAATACCAGTGACGATTTTCTGAACCGGTCCTGGGCCTCCCCTAGGTCGACTCAGCCTAAAATGACTACCTAGTGCAGTGTGTAAACATTGCCACTAGGGAGACAAAGGAGGCCGGGCGTGGTGCTGGTCACCCACCCCCTCATGTGCCGTGTCGACCTTCATAGATGCTCGCTAACGGCACTTGCCCCTACAGTCTGTTAAGGCTATAGGGGGGATCTTTGTCTACCCATAACTTCACCGCGCCGGTCAATGCCGGGTCAAGTGGCAGACGACGACGCAGGACCAGTTCAGCTATTACTCACCGTAATCATAAATCTAACTCAGGTTGGTGTGCTTATTCGTCGTGCGCAAACCAATGTGCCACTGCTCAACCCCCATCTGTCGAAAAATACGCGAAGAAATGTTCATTTAAAATGGTTCTTGCCTACCGTCTGGATGCAATACAAGAAATGTGCTTTTTCTGACACTTTCATAAGAACATCATGACAGGTCCACGTTTAAAATAGAATAAACCAAGATCACGACCAGCATAACAAAAAGGAAGGTTGCTGCCGACTGCTGTGCCTTTGTCTGCACAACCAGAGAGTAACGATGATGCGCTGATATTTAAGCTCACAATATAGGCACTAAATCACGTGTGTATCAATCAGTTTTTTTTAGAATTGCACACATTGTTTGTAATGGGTTCAAGTGACTGCCAATAGTGCTTGTATCATGTTCTCTCAGAGGACCCCGAGGGCCAATGGGTTGTGTTAGAAACATATTTTTTATTTGGAGACACAGACATATGAAGGAGACATTGTCTGTATCTATTTTGACAATAGGTCGATCAACCAAATTACAATCCTAAATTGTGATGATTCGAGAATCAGGATGAAGGGGCTCACACAGCGATTGCCAATCCTCACGCTCCTACGAAGCAACAATCTATCTAGTGCAGTGGTTCTTAACCTGGGTTCGATCGAACCCCAGGGGTTCGTTGAGTCAGTCTCAGGGGTTCGGCAGGGGTCAAGGCACACACAGTATAGCCCGGTTCACACTAGCAATGTCGGGCCGTTTTTGTTGGTTTTGTTCTTTGAACACAGTGATTTTGTGTGCAACTGATGCATGGTTCATTTTGTGCACTAATAATATATATACCTATGTTTTGAAGAAATGATATTTTATTTTTCCAATGACGAAGGGTTCGGTGAATGCACTGATGAAGCTTGCAGGGTTCAGTACCTCCAATAAGGTTAAGAACCACTGATGTAGTGGCTGCACACGGGGTGTTCTGCACGACCCACATTATTTTTACAACACTCACTGATGTTTCTAATTTGCACATGTCCTCCTTGTCTCTTGTAAAATTCCAAATGCGCACTTCTCAACGTCTATGTGCACATATTTCAAGCAGGTATTGACAGATAAAATTACAGAGCTTCCCCAGGTGCAAAAAACGCTCTTAAAGCTCCTTTGAGGTCAGGCTACAGCTCATGGAGACCCACAGGAAAAAGACAGGGAAGGAAACCTGCAGGACGTATGGGAATACAAACATACAAATAGAAACCTTTAAAAACAGCACTCGCATTCAATATTACATGAACTGAACATAAATGAAGCCAAATTATTTTGAGGCCTCACTTTGAATATGTTTACATAACGTTATTTCGACGGTAACACTTGCCATAAAAAATGCCAATCATAAATGATGAGTCAAATACCACCACGATCAGCTGTGATCAATCTATGACCAATCTACAGCCACATGATGGGGCCCCCCCAAGCCTAAGCAAACTCTGACGGTCCTGTGAAGCCACAATCTACTTGCGCAAGAATTGAATAATTACTCCATCTCCACAAAAGATGACCTCTCGGGCGTGTTTCCTCCATTACCGGCAATCACCGCCATTATGTTCCTTCTTCCAAAGCCCAACTAATTTTCTAAACAGTCAACACTATGCCCCCGATCGACCATGGCCACATCCCTAACTCTAAATCAATCACTTCCCACTCCAAACTAATGAAGCCCATGTAATGAACTATAAGGTAGCAGTCAAGCGGTGGTGGTGCACGACTGTAACCAAGCACTGTGGAGGCGAGAGTTGGTAGACCGCACGAATGTCGTGAAACACCCTTCCACCAGGCATCAAGGTACCCTACCCTGGCTTGCCAGGATAAGTGGTGCAGCAAAATGTGGACCAAACTCCATCTGTATGCCCACTTGTACGTATTCTCAGGATGCTCCAGTTTCGTCCAAGATTAATTAACACTCACTAATTGGTTTAAAACATTCGGATGTCTGCAGAGCTTGGGTACCTGACGCCGGCTCACCGACTTGCTGTCTTCCCACTTGTCTGTGGTTCCTCACTCAACCAATTCAACCTTTCGTTGAATGAGCAAACGTTATGTGCGTTAGATTGAATCATAAAAAGACAACGCTTGACCGGTGAAATTGCCTTCTCTACTTCTGTCTATTCAAGTTTATTTGCAAGTGAGTCAACCATTTATTCTAAAGAAATTCACAAGAACCAACTCTCATCTCACTAGATGTGTGGATGGCCAATAAACTCAACGTAAGCACAAGCCCCACCACATCAAGTTCAACAAAAACATTACCAAACCCACAGCACAGCCACAATGCACTTTGTAAAATCCTCCTTGACAGCAGCAACTGAGCTGGGTCCACACTTGGCCAAGCAATGTTCTCATGAATGCTGTCCTCTGCTCCGCTTTCTTCTCTACATTCTCTCATCAAGATGTAATTTTGGCCAAAATCTTGGACATTACCACATTTCGCCAACATAAATTATTCTTTGCAGCATAACAGATATGTTTGGTTAGCTCGTAAAGGTGTTACAATGAGACAATGTATATCCATTAACATCGATTCTTACGGTCCTGGTTTGAGCTTATGTTCAACCCATGCGCTTTGACCATTGGCTGGTACATCTATCCAATTTTAAGATTCTGGAGACACATCGGCAATTGTGCTCTGAAGCCGAGGAAGGAAGACATGCTGTAAACATGCCATTCACACCTAGGGTCAACTACAATTACACATATAATGTTAACTGAAATGACATTCAGAATTAGTGATGGGAATGTATTATAAAGTGCATAATTACACTATTTGTTGAATGTGCAAACAGTGGTGGCACCATTGCATGGCATTACATACCACCACAATCATTCCGCAAAAAACATGTACCCGTTCTGTGTAATATTTACGTTTATGTCAATTCTTTGTTGTTGCTGTTCTTATGCACCAGATTCTCCTTGTTAATAGCTAAAAAAAAATGGCTAAACAGGATCATCTGTCTAACCAATGACATAAACTTAGAATAATATCTAGTCATAATTAACAGTGCTTCGTGGTACAATATCTTGCTTTACTCAGTAACCATCTAATTATACTGTAATTGGTTTGAACTAGAACTCACTGCCAAAACCGGTTTGTAATCAAAATCATTAGACATGACTTACGTAACCTTAACATACACCTTTACTCCGTGTCCTGCCACACCTCATAACCTTACTGTTTTTATACTACCGTGTTTAGATTTTTAACATTTTTGTTGTTGTGACGTTGTGAGGGGTAGAGCAGTGCAGCAGTGGCTAATCCTCGAGAAGACCCATGGTTCAATTGAGGCCATCTGGTCAATATCGACTAAATGCTCATCAGTGGAAAGAGACATGAAAACTCGTCTTTCATCCAACCCACAAAGGCCAGCGTATTGACATATGGTCAAATAACTTTAATGACCGACACGGTTCACGGGCCATCATCCAGCAGTAGATTGACAAAGAGCATTAAAGTAAAAACAAGCTATTATTGCCATAGACCCTGACAGTACATTGTGCAATGGAAAAATACGTATTTGCCTGAACTCACGGCAGTATTTACACTTTAAAACCCTTGCCATTCGAGGTCTTATAATAAACCCAACTGACGCCAACAATAAGAGCACACAGCTTTTATTATTGCCAAGCCGGGCGTGGTGACACACGCCTATGATCTAGCCCTTTGGAGGCGAGGACTGGTGGATCCTATAATTTTGTGACACTCCCAAACCCACTGGGCTGTAAGGTGAGCCGGGAAATGGCAGCGCAGAGTGGATAAAGTCCATCTTCGCAGATGTGTTGGTGCTATCACTTCATATGCCTGGGTTTTACCCCGAGTACTCCGATTTCCTCCCACACAACGACAAATGCGCATACTGGGGTTTTTACCGAGCTGAAAGACAACAATGTCCAGAGGCTGACCATCGTGCTTTGAAGAATCGCAAAGAAGACTGAAAGCTGAGCAGGACACATTAACGCAAATCTGTTTTTACATCACTTAAACTGAACCAGTATGGTCGGGTATCAGTACTGTAATGTACCGACTCAAATCTGATTTCAACATGAAGAGGTTTGGTAAAAGCCTGGACAGCGGTTAGATGAGCGGACCCACCATGCAACTACTTGGGGCCGACGTTTCAGGCAGTAGAGGACACTACAGCAAAACACTGCACTTCTCAGTTCCCATTCAACACGTCTTCCAACTTTTCGCGAAATGGTCGTCATATTGGTGCAAAGCGGAGGCACAGTGCTTTGTGAGCGCATTGTGCTTCTTCATCTTTGCGATTCTTCGATACACGATGGTCAGCCTCTGGACATCGTTATCTTTCAGCTCGGCCTCGAAGTGTTTGGTAGAATTCACAGGCAATACCAAGTATTACCTGACAGGGATCGCGACGTGAACGCTTCTACCTTGACCCCCCGCATTGTGCTATGAACTTGGTTACTCAAGTTTAAATCCTGGGCCACGGATAACGTCAGACGCGATTGACATTTGATCCGGCCCCTGTCCACCTATACTGTACCAAAGCGCAATGACCAATGTGGTTATGTACGATTAAATTGCCCCCACGACCAGTATGGGTCGGACCTCATCTAGCAGCGGATTGACAAAATTGTACACGTACACAGTCAGTGAAGCCAAGCATTTTTCGGCCTGACTCAATGCGGCGAATGGATCGTATTATAATAATAGTATTGAAGCACAACCCCGTTTTTGTACCTCTCTAGAAAAATATGATTTAGTCCATCGGCCTATTGGCTTTCTAAACCAACAGTGCCCTGCGTTTGTTAGAGCAAGGAAACCGTGGACATGTTTCCACATTCATGGTCTTAAATCAGCAGTAGCCGGGCTTGTTACACAAATGCTGTTGGGTTACCGCGATGTTATAGGCCAGGCCACTCCCATCTAAACAACGAGCGCCCTGCTCAACCTAAATGTAACATTATTTCCAAACGTACGCGTTCGCTTGCCAGTATTATGGGTAAACAAAAATAAGTAAACACACACAGTACGTTGCTTTGTATCCATACATAAGAGGAGAACCGTGGTTTTAGTCCATCTGCCTCTGGGTCTCTAGAACCAGAGACCGCAGCCTGACGGACATTTCCGGGCTGCCGCTTAATAATTCCTGAAACCCCTCCACCTCTCTCGTCTCAAACGCCGCAGTGAACACCGCAGATCTCTCTCACACACGGACCCACCTCCAGCGAACGTCCAACAACCCTTGAAGCGCTTTACACTTGAACACGCATCACAATGTACAACACATGAACGGAACTCGACAGCGAAAGCGACCCACACAACGAAACCTAACCACAGCAAAGGCCTAGCGCAGGCTTCACCGAACACCCCCGACGGCAATCACATCTAAAAAGACAACACATTTAACGTGAATACCACAAACCGGGCACTCGGCTCACTCCATCACCTTAACTCCACCTCGTCTGTACCTCCACCTTTAGTTTGTCACCTCACGCCCGAGCGTTCTGTGAATGATTTGAACGCTAAGCGATGGCCGGAGCCGCTTACCGACTGAGGAGGGCAGGGCGTTGTCAACGCGCGGGGTTTCCTCGGCTCGAAGCGGGGCTCGCAGGGACGGATTTGACGTCACTCGATAATGATGTCATCGGTCGGGTGGAGAAGAGGGGGCAGGTTCGGTCACCCGCCCCCCATGACTTACGTAATGGAATCTATTACAGGTGGACTGCAATAGGAATTGTCGGCATTTTCTGTGTTGAGTTTGCATGTTCTCCCCATGTCTGCGTGGGTTTTCTCCGGGCACTCTGGTTTGCTCCCACTGTCCAGAGACATGCTACATAGGTTAATTGGCCTGCGGACAAAGTTTTCCCCAGTGCCCTGTGATGGACTGGCGTCGCTATCCTGGGTGCAGCCCTGCCTTGCGCCATGTGTCTGCCGGGATAGACTCTGGCTCACCGCGACCCCGTACAGGATTAAGCGGTTTCTGATAATGGATGGATGGACGTAGGACTTCGGAGCCAAAACTATGAGAATTGCTTTTAAGAGCTGTTCCTTCTGGTATCACTTTGTGACGAATCAACAATCTGAGTAGAATCACCGCCTGCAAGACTTTTTTTTTACTGATGTAGGTTTTCACGGCTCGATTCATGAGGGTTGCTCTTCAGATCTGTTCTCTCGGGATAGCCTCATAAACGTGGGAGGCGAAACGTCGCGAGGGAGATCGCTCGACACGGCTATCCCAAAAGACCAGCTCTGAAGAGCGACCATCTTTTTGGTTTTGTTCTTAAGCCTGTCTGTCTGAGGCTTGTAAAAGGGAAGGCAGCACCAACCACGCATGTCTGAGCCGGAAACGATGTTGGCATGTAACAGGGGCTGACAACTGAAAATGCCCACTTCAACTTTTAGCAACATTTTGCACTGTATAGGCGCCTCATTCAAGACCCAGATTTCACACCTCCTGACGTTCACATTACTCCTCGAAGACACAAGTGTAACCGTCAACCACGTCAGGACATCAACAAGCCGAAGCACGCATCTCCTTCATGAATGGAATGTGGCCCTGCAACCAAAACTAGGGGGGAGAGAGAGGGGGATAGGGGGTTAGAGAGACGGGGGAGCCGTGAAGACGTTCGAAAAGACAAAGCAGTATTTATTTAATTGACCCTGGAGGAATGATGGGCCGAGTTAGAGTGAAAGAAAGTCCTGCCCGACGCGGTTCGATTCCCTCCTCGGGCGCTTTTCTGTGTGGAGTGTGCACGTTCTCCCCGTGTCCACATGGGATTTCGCCGGATTCTTCCCAGAGTCCAAAGACATACTGCCGCATAAGTTAATTGGCCTGCGGACTATATTGCCCCCGGCGCCCTGTGATGGACTGGCATCCCATCCTGGGTATATCCCTGCCTTGCGCTCTGTGTCTGCCGTGTTACGCTCCGGTTCACCGCGACCCTGTACACGATTAAGCGGTTTCTGACAATGTATGGAATTGGATGGTAGACTTTGCAAACACGCTCCCCAATCCCCTCTCAGCGAGATTTCGTTCCGCTTTGGGGTACACTTCGCAAAAGGGCGCCCCCTCCTCCGTCCGTCGCTTGGTGGCGCTGTGTGTGTGAGTCTGGAGTCGCAAGTTTCATTCAGAGCTCCCGAGCCAGAAAGCAGAAGCAAGGGAGGGGCCAGTAGAGAAATAATCAGCAGACTGACAGACAAGGCCAGGAGTTGCACGTCATGGCGAAGCGCGCCGCTCTGCCGCTGCCTGGGCCGGGGCGTGAAGGCCTCGTTAGCGCCAAATGTTTCGCGCTGGGCCTCTGCGTGATGGCACTTCCTCTGGCCTTCGAGGCGGCCTGGTCGGGCCTCGGAGGCCGCGTCGCCTCGGTCATCTACCTGGCGCTGGTCAACGCGGGGCTGCTGGTCGCCTACCGCGGCCGACACGACCTCTACCAGGTGCGGAGACGCCGCGACCCATCCCCGCCTTCCGCCTCTTATACGTGCAAGGCTGGCCGCTGGAGCGGCAGTCGTGTGGGGAGCTATACGGGCCGTGGGCCGAATACGGCCGGCGACTTCGTTTCGTACCGCGTCGGGGCTGGAGGTGGTTGGCTACACGGAAACCCAGCGCTTCGTGACGGTACCGTCGATCGATCGCTGTCCGATGTGGCAGCTCTAATCCCGGTGCTGTGGCTGCACGGATGTGACCTGGCCAGTGCCGTGTTTTTAACGTTTACTTGCTCGCTCAGCGCTGAGTTCTGTCGCTGCGAAGCGCCTCGTGCAGAGGCACTTAGAGAGACACCCTCAGGCGTGTGTTGACGTGTGAAGGCACTGCCAGAGGCTATTTATTTGGAAGTCCGAGTTGGTCCAAGTTGGTCCGAACTGACCCCGGATGGGCGGTGAGGGCGTTGTGCGCGATACTTGACCGTGTGTGGGGGCCGGAGACGCCGCCTAGGGGCTGGTTGTGAGCGCTTGGGAAGAGACAGCAGAACGAAATAATAAATCACGTTAGAGAAGCGATATTCACTATTTTGTTTAGGATTGGGGCCACTTTCGCCGATAAGACTTCAGTGTGAGAGCCGCCACACCACCTGCAAGACTAAATAATGCAATCCTCCTTAACGCAATTAGGTTCTCTAACAGCTAGGTTAACTAAAAAGGAGTCTGCATGTGCATTACAACAATATGGGCTTAATTGTTTGACACCAAAAATGTAATGTGGAGTCACCTTCTTAAGGCACGTGTATTGTCGGGGACCGCACTGTAGGCCACCAGGGCCCCGCCAGTGGCATGCGGCAGGCGCGTCGCAGCAGCTCGTGTTGCAGGAAAAAAGTGGGGGTGTGGAATCATGTTTATGTGAAAGTGCGGGTGTCGCAACATATGATATGAGACTACCTCAGGAAAAAGTGGGGGGGATGGAATCATGTTTCTGTGAAAGTGCGGGTGTCGCAACACCCGCGGCTGCGACGCGCCTGGCTCGCGGGCTTTGCAATGCAGCACACTGTTCTGGTGGGATGGTGGGATTGAGCGGTCACTGTGAGACGGGGAGCGGCAGCTGATGGGGTCTAGGCGACGAGACGTACACGGGAGACAGAGGGAAGCAGACACGGAGAGATGCCTGCGTTTTGCTAAACGCGTGTGCTGCGTGTGTGTCCCTCGCAGGTGGCCGTCAGAGCATGCTTCCTGGGCTTCGCCTTTGGCTGCGGTTTGATTCTCAGTTTGAGCAACACGTCTTGGAGGCATTTCGGCTGGTATTGACAACAACATTTCCGGAAATCCCGTTATTGCGTGGACTCGGTCGGTCAGATGTTCTCTCCCCTTGAGGTTAAATTCTGTGTTGCTTTTCTAAGTCACTGCCCTCGCATCTCGTTGCACCGCAGCCTCTCACTCTCGGTCTCTCCCGACTCCTGTCCTGCACTAGTGTCTTCTCCATAGCACCTGCAATATTATATTTTTTCTGCACACGTCCGCATGCTATCTAAAGCCATTAAATATTAATTTAAAAATCTTACAACACCAGAGCACGTTTATGGTTGCGTGTTCAAATGAACACCAGAACTACGTCACCTGGGGTCTAACACGTCTGCTACGGTCTCCCTTGGTGAACAGGTCTAGCAAGGGGTTCCAGACATAAATGATCCGAGGACCCTCCGACTAAAGGAGGTTGGCGTCAGGAAGGGCATCTGGCTGAAAAATCCTGCTCCAATACCCATGCACGGGAAACCGGCAAACCCGGGTAAACCTGGATACCGGTCGTTTGAATCGGCATCTACAACACATTTGTAAACGGTTGCAGTCACCGGTGCACACCCAGTGTGTGTCCCACGTTATCTCTTGAGGGTGCAGGATGAGGCAGGCTTAATACAGTGAGCCTTTTCGCTGAGCCATGCCGATATGGAGGAGGTTACGGACTAATCCCAAGCATTATCATCATCAGCCATGGTCTAGCAACTGCTGGATGAAGCCCTCCCTAACTCATCGCCATGTCTCACGGTCCTGCGATGCAACAATCCATCCAGCATCTGCACACGAGCACATTTCATGACTCCATGGCTGCAGTGAACATCCTCTTGGCTGTGTTACCCTTTGTGGCTGCCACGTCATCGTTTTGACCACAGGCCATCGTTCCTTCTTGAGGTGTGTCCTGCGCAGAACCACATATCTTTATTAACAGATGGTATGTTTCTAGCTTTGTATGCTCTCTGATCCACGTTTGTTGTTATATAGCCCTGCATGTCCCCTGTTGCAAGTATCTCCGTGTGTCTTGTTCTGCGTATCGGCAGGCACGTGTGTTCCGGTCCGTAACCCGCGTGCGCAACTCCATTCTTTGTGTACCTAGGTACGTATGTTCGCTGAGCTTCTTCCACTACTCCGAGTACCTGGTGACGGCCCTCATAAACCCGCGGAGCCTCAACCTCGACTCGTTCCTGCTCAACCACAGTCTGGAGTACAAGCTGGCCGCCGTGGCCTCCTGGGTGGAGTTCACCATGGAGATGGTCCTCTTCCCCGGTGCGCGACTCGGCAACGCGCCTCCCGGCAACGCGTGCATGCGCCGCGCCTCGCAGACGATTTACGCTCGACTCTCCCGGAGATCGGGTTTATTATCGCGATCCAAGATGCCAATTCGTTTTAAGAATGGATTACGTTAAGTCTTTTTGTGTTGCGCCACGCTGCTGCGTAGCTTTTTGTGATCAGGCCGTAGGGTTCGCCTGTGATGTCTCGACGTTTTGCCACACATTGTGGGAGCTTCTCTCAGGAATTATTGCGTCTTGTTTGGTCTTATTTTGGAAGTTTTGTTTGCCCCGTTAGTTTTAGAGTAGCCTGTTGTTTGTGGTGTATAACGAATTACCTGTGCGAGCGATTCGATGGAATTGTCACGATTTGAGAGTTAAATATGATTCGAGAATCACTTATTTAATCTCCGTATCTTCCATCCCGTTTGTACTGCTTCACGTTCGGCTCCATCTCCGTTGTTCGGTTCGATCGCTCCGTTAGCGCGTTGCGTAACCTGCGTACGACGTTCTCCGGTCGCACGCGACCGATTCTCACGCGATCCCCGGGTGTCCCTCCGGCCGTCCGGCGGCCGCTCTGTCGCCGGCACGCAGACCTGAAGGACATGCGGTGGCTGAGCTTGCTGGGGCTGGCCATGGTGGTGGGCGGCGAGACGCTGCGCAAGGCGGCCATGCTGACGGCCGGCTCCAACTTCAGCCACATCGTGCAAAGCGAGCGCTCCGAGAGCCACGAGCTGGTGACGCGCGGCGTCTACGCGTTCTCGCGACACCCCTCCTACGTCGGATGGTTCTACTGGAGCATCGGCACGCAGGTGCGTGCGGTACGCGCGGTGCTCACACTCGCGCCTCGCAGCACTAAGGGTCCCGGTTCGATTCACGGCGCGGGCGCCCTCTGTGGAGTTGGCGTGTCCTGCCCGTGGCCGCCGTGGGTTTTCGTCGGGTACCCCAGTTTTCTCCCACGGTCCAAAGACATGCTGCCAAAGTTAATTGACCTGCTGAATAAATTGCCCCCCGGTGCCCTGCGATACACTGCCATCCCATCACGGACGTAGCCCTACCTTGCACCCGGTGCCTGCCCGGGATAGGCACCGGCTCACCACAGCCCTCCACGGGGGTTAAACGGGGTACGGATAACGAATTAATAAGTGACCGTCTGCTTACTGTCGCTGCCACTCTGCCCCGTTAGATCGTGCTGTGCAACCCGCTGTGCGTGGTGGGCTACACCGTCGCTTCCTGGCGGTTCTTCCGGGAGCGCATCGAGGACGAGGAGCTCACGTTGCTCAACTTCTTCGGGCAGCAGTACATGGACTACAAGACGGCCGTGCCCACCCGGCTCCCCTTCATCGACGGCTTCCGAGTAGAACTCTAGCTTCGTTTTGTTTTCTTCTCTCCGACCCCCCCCCCACACCGCCCTCCGTGAATCCGCACAATTGCTCTGGCATTTTCTCACCGTCCTCCCCTCCTCCTTCCACTGGCACAAAGGAACAAACGTGTCGTGTCTGCGATGCGGGGATTGCGAGCGAGGACAACGTACCGAGCGACCGACGGTTGGCAGAGAAAACAAGACGAATTGGCGCGCGGCGTGCGAGCGGAGCTTTGATGTTTTCGTCTCGCGAATGTGAGGCTACCGTTTTTTTTTTTTTAAAAAGGACTCTTCATGAAAAACGGGATTGTAGCGTCGGCTACCTGTGGTGGCTCGGAATGGAAATTCGCCGAGCTTGATTTTATAGCATATAGGGCGATCATACATTTTCACGATTTATTTGTCGTCATCATAGCCGCCCGTTCTGCTTCTGCAACTGCAGTATCACTGCAAATGTCTAATCTCATTCCTTTTCCTTCTACATTTGTTTTAAAAACCGGATCTGTCCACCTCACGTGGTTTTCCGTCTTCACCTCCTCCTTGTCTCTTCCGCGTCTGTGTCGCATCACCGAGTCTGGGATCCCGTCCCGGCTCACCCTCCGAGCGTGACCACGAGCCACCGTCATCACATCTACCCTGGTTTTGTCCACTGAGGTCATTTTCACTGATGTTTTCTCACGCCGCGACTGGTTTAGTGTCTCTAGTTAGGTAACCGCGAGGTTGATTGTTAGTGTCATGCGAGAGATAGTGTTTGCCAAAAAAACAACCCCAAATGTCTTGAGTGATCTCTCGACAGCACTTAACAGAAGCGTTCGTTACAATCACGACCGAGGTGCTGAACACCTGGGACGCTCCCGAGCCTCCGAGCGATGTTCGTCACCAACAGGCGGACAGGCGGTGGGCGCGAGGAACGACACTCGCTCGACGGACTCCATGGTAGCGAGGGCGCGTGTGCGTTCATGGGTTTTATCAAAACTAACTCGCATTGCTCTCAGCTACATTAATTTACAGTTCTGATTTATTGTTCACAAATGTGTATATTTTGGGTATACGGGTTATTTATAAACGATGTTTCTCAATGTCAGGCGGCGCAACCCCGACTCCCGATCTACAGTCCACCTCTTTGTGATTTCCGGCCTTTCCTGTTGGTATGCAAATAGAGGCACTGTACATTGCACCCAACTAACGATTGGGGGTTGGGGAGAAGCTATAGTGTGGTGGGTCGTGAGGACTGCAGTTGAGAAGCACTGCTCTCTGAGTGTTTCATCGCATCACTCGCTTGTGAGCAAATCATATCAAATGCGCTTGTTCTCATAAGCTAAGCCGGTTTTAGCCTGGTTAAGAGAAATCTCAACTTGTAATGCGCCACACAGTATTAGCTCGTTCTCGAATAGAGAGAACGCGCGACTCGGAGGCGCGTGGGACCACAGACAACGATCCTCTATATGATATATTAAGGAATTCACTTGTCTCATCCGCTTACACATCTTCCGAACACAATAGCATTCTAATTTCTGGACAATTCTTCTTCTTTGCGATTCTTCGAAGCACGATGGCTAGCTTCTGGACATCGTCGTCTTTCAGCTTGGCTTCGAAGTGTTTGGTAGAATGAGCCGTTGGTTATCAAGTTGTCATCGACCCACAATACCTCTCGTTGACGAGCGAAGATTATAAAACTACACCTTTTAAACGTAGGTTTTCACGGCTCTATGTATAAGAATTGCCTCCATAGCTGTGCTTTCAGGCGTTCGCCCGATGATACCTTCAACGTGCGAGGCGATAACATCGCGACGGACTGAGAAGGAACACGCGACACCCCTGTCCTGAAAGAACAGCTACGGAGAGAAAATTCTCAGTGCTTTTTTTTTTTGCCGAGAAGTATTGGCACGTGTTCTTGACGCCGTCATTGTCACCGCAGCGATGCGTCTTTGCGCAGTCAACGACGGTGGACACCCGCGATCTTACAAGACGCCCCCCCCTCCCTCTCTCTCTCTATGCAACTCTGAGCAGAAAGGAACAATTGCGCCACATCCCGACGTCGTTGCTGTTTCGTAAAAAGCCCAGTGCATTGTGGACGAGCTTCAGCGGCGTTGGGGTAGTTTGCGTTGACGTACGCTTGGAGCGAGGGCTTGAGAAAGTAAAATATAAATGTCCTCATCGTTATCAGTGGCCGCCTAATCGTGTCCAGGGATGCGGGGGCCAGAGCCTATCCCGGCAGACACAGGGAGCAAGGCAGGGCTATACACAGAATGGGACGCTGGTCCCTCGCAGGGCACTGGAGGTAATTTAGTCGGCAGCCCAATTAACCTGGGTAGCAGCATGTGTTTTGGACCGTGAGAAGAAACCAGGGGACCCAGCGAAAATCCACGCGAACACGGGGAAAACACAAACTCCACAACTTAATACAACGTGCGGCTACTGTTTGGATGTCGTCGCTGCTAAGGTAGAGATCCCATATTGTTTGTTACCGGCCCAGGGCTGCCAGGCAGGGCGGATGGCCGAGTCGTGGGGGGGGGCGGTAACGAGGGGGCTGTGGCTGCTCGGGAAGGGAACTTGGGAGACCTCACTGTGTGAGGTCACCAGACCGGACACTGCACTTTGCCGATAGTCTCCTTCCTGATTCTCGAGCGGCATTTCCCAACTCCAGGCCTCGTAACGCTCCCCACCGCCGCCACCACCACCACCATAGACTGACTGACTTGTCTTGATTACCAGCCGGTGGCAGAAGGGAAGGCATTTGTCCCCGCACCTCCCAGTGACACGCCGAAAATGTCCATTTCATATTTGTATTTATATATATTATTTTAATGTTGGGCCCTGCTTTCCCCGCTTGGTTAGTTTCTAGATCCGCCTCTGTTACCGATCCTTATGAAGAAGTGAAGCCACAGCACGCTCCACGCATCTGGTAGTTGGTAATCACAGCGAGCTGTACCATGGGATTGGTGTACTTGCACATCGCCCTAAATGCAGCCGATCTCGTCAGATATTGGAAGCTCAGCAGGTCCGAGCCTGGTTATTATGATCACTGCCAAGGATTGCCAGGTGTGGCAGTCAAATGGTAGTGATGGGTGTCTACCCCTCCGTAGAATCCGTGGTGGGGTTTCTCCAGCTCTCTCCGGTTTAACGCCACATTAAACCAAACGCTCATTATTGAGATTGGCCAAACATTCCACGTGTTAGAAACGGTTAGGCTTTCCTGGTTAAATGTGTGACGTTATCACAAGTGGCAATTTCAGAAAACAACACAAAAGGAAACCAATAACGTTTCTGCTTCATGGGGCTTAACAGTCAATGTTTTCAATTTAAAGTGTCGGTATCTTGTATTCGGCATCCGAGCATCGCGCCATTTTACCAGCCGTGAAACCAAATACAGCTCGCTGATGACTGCTTAAAGCACAAAACCGGCGTGGTTTTGCGTATTTTCAAATGGGGACTCGGCATTTCTTGAAAACCTTGTTAGCCGAGACTTCGATCGAAATTTCTATTCGGAAGTGTTTTTTTTACTCCATTTGCCAGTCCTTGCATCACAGCTGCTACGCGTTCTTGCCCATCAAGTGTACAATCATTTCGTCTTGACTTCAGACCGGTTCCTGAGTTTACTGCGAACGAGAAATCCGAAGAATGTTAATATGAGTGCACGCAAATGGACGTGATGCGTCATGACCTCTGACCTATCAAGAGGGCAGAGGTCTTGCCGCACCGCCAGCGCGTCTCCCCGGGTGCCGACGTCTCATCAGAATATGCTCGTTCAATTTCAGCCGAGCTGAGAAAGATCTGCGTAACCTACCACGTAGGTTATCGCAGTCGTGCTTGCCGTGCAGCTCTCCCGTGTGTGTTTTCGGGTTGTACCGCGTCTTGTATTACTGTGTGTTTTCACGGCTCGATGTATTAGAATTGCTCTTCAGGGATGCCCGTTGGCGTTGGCTTACCGCGGCGAACTCGGAATAACAGCTCTTTAAGAGCGATCCTCGTACTGCGTGTTGTCGTTCGGCACCATGTGTGGCTTTTTCGCTGCACCTGCTGGGAGCTTCTTCGGGAATTAAATGAAACACATCACCTTCTCCCTTGGTTATGTAACGTTGCCGGCTGCTGCTCGTGTTTGATGTAGGCCTAACCGATGTCAGCTGATAAATAACACGAGGGCTAATACCTAACATCGGCCTGGCCACAGTAAACACCAGTAGCGGCTGACAGATAACTTTATGTCGTAAACGCGATCTTTTCCATTCAATCATTCCATTCCTGAAGAAGCTCCCAGCACGAGGAGCAAAACGTCGGCCATCGTGCCATAAAACGCTCGGTACAAACCCGAAAACACATCGGAGTGCTATCTGGAAATGCCGTTTGAATTTCCCGTTGCGATCCCGACGATATATTTTTGTTGCTTCGTGACGGTGCGCACTTGGCTTGCACAACCGAGGTGTCGGTCAGCACGGTCTGGGTGATGAGCTGCTGTTTCCCGGTAAGCCACGTTGGCAGGTGTGTTGCCAGCACCCGCTGAGCGTGCCGCGGTGCACGGCTCGGTGCCGGAATACGCTCGCGTGGTTTGATCGTCAGCAGACACGGTCGAGTCATACGAATGAGCTTGCGCTGCGTAGGCATGGGAAGAATAAATTTACATTGTACTACAACCGCCGCGTCTCAGCTTGTCTACGTCGGGGGTTCTCAACCTTTCGCACTAAAAAAAACAACGTTCAAATCTCTACTTCTGTTATATGCACTAAATAACCAACACATTGAAGAGGTTGAGGAATTCAAATACCTCGACTTTATCATAGAATTGGTTAATTCGTACGTTTATTGTATCGCAGGAATACCGCTTCCAGAGCTTGCATGCTCACTGGGTGGGCAATATGGCGCCGGCAACACCGCCTGGCTGCCTCCCCGGCCTCTCTGCGCTTTCCTCGCGCCTCTGAGTCGTTCTCTCGTCGAATGAGTACCTTCGACAGTGAATGAATATGTGCGCCTTATAAATGTAAAATTATTATTATTTTCTGCTATAATAATAAACATCTAACGAATAACATCAGCCGGATCACCAACCATGATAATGATCGTCAATCAATGACATGGCGACAAGGGCAAAGTTGCAATAGGGAACCAGAATGAATAGAATCATGCTGAGAGCGCCGCACTCGTGAGCGATTTTGGACGTTTTATAGATAGGAGCGTTAATAATGAAGCAATTAATATGATTAAGACATCCTCGCTAATGCTGGGTATTTATATGCTGGGTTTTGGAACCGGCCAGCCAATAAGGGGATCTCTTGTGCTCGTGTTTAAAAACTGTTGTAAGGGGATTTACCGGTGGAACGTGGCGTGTAATATCACCGCTGGTCTAACTGCTCGATGCGACAGAGCGCATCATTGTGCCGCTTCTCACTGGAACCGCGGTCGCCTTCTGGCAAAAAAAAACGGGAGGGCGGAGGAGCGACGCTCGCAACGAGCATCGGGCAGCGACAATATGGCAAGCAGGCACGGTGGCGAATATCGGTTATTGAAATAAAAATAATAAAAATCCCATCACTTAGAACGCATCGCGCAGTTTCCTTCGCTCTCAAAGAGAGAGCAAAGAACGACTCAGAGGCGCGAGGAACCGCAGACAGACGAGGAGGGACGAGGCAGTCACGTGGTAAGCCGGCGCCAACGTTTGCCAGACACTGCGTCTTCTGTCCATTAAGATGTTATCGGCCAAATAGTGAGTGGTTTCTTTTTAGCAATGGGGGGAAACCGGAGTTCCAGACGAAAAGCCAAGCGGACACCGAGCGAGTAAACTATATATAGAGAGGCACCTTGGCTGGGAATCCAACCCAGGGTTTATTGCAGACACTTGAGCCAGCATTTAATCAGATTTTGAGTTTCAGCTTCTTGTGATTGAACCGGGTTCTCAAGTGTAACGAGTTGATGGTTTCAGCCTTACATTATGGAGTTTTGTATGTTCTCCTCCTGTTCCGCTTGGGTTTCCTTCGGGTTCTCCGATTTCCCTTCCATAGCTTAAAAAACACCCATAGAATGTAACTGGCATTGGGCAAATATACGAACACTCCAAAAGCTGTCTGCAAATAAATCAACTGGGAACAACGAAGATTCTCCGTCATAATGAATATCCGTGGATCGCATCGGCGGCTTGTATAATAGAAGCAACGGTTAATAGGACGATGGCGGATGAGCGGAGGTTGGAGATGGGCAGGAGGGCAAATATTTTAGATTACAGCGAGCGCGGTAAACCGGGCCCTCGTCATGGGTGGAGGCATCTATCCATCCATCCATTTTCAGAAACCGCTTAATCCTGGACAGGGTCGCGGTGATCCGGAGCCTATCCCGGCAGACACAGGGCGCAAGGCAGGGGTATACCGAGGATGGGACGCCAGTCCATCGCAGGGCACCTGGGGCAATTTACTCAGTAGGCCAATTAACCTGGCAGCATGTCTTTGGACGGTGGGAGGAAACCGGAGTGCCCGGCGAAAACCCACGCGGACACGGGGAGAACATGCAGACTCCACACAGAAAGGCACCCGAGCCGAGATTCGAACCCGGGTCCTTCTTGCTGTGAGGCGGCAGCGATACCCACTGCGCCACAGTGCCGGCCCGGGTGGAGGCATCGAGAACTCAAACTCGAGGAGTGAGGAGAGATGATGGGTCGGGGAACATCATTCCTGAAGGAATATGAGCGAGAGGGATGGTGGGTGGGTGGAGAGTGGCTCATTGAAGGAGGAGGAAGCGCATGGAGATGGTGCCAGACGCTGGGCTTATATAAGGGCACGCCCTGACGAATGCAGCCTTCTGCAGCTCCGCTGACTCTGGCCGTCGGCTGTGAATGTAAGTGACTTTTACTCGCACCGTTAGCGGTAACCTGCCGGCCAACTCGTTGGCCGCATTCTGAGCCTTGCCGTTACGTGGCGCAGTGATAACATCTGCGCCACACAGACAGAATGTCCTGCCCGGGGCGGTTTGATTCCCACCTCAGGCGCCTTTCTGTGCCGTGTTTGAATGTTCTCCCTCTCTTCTGATTCGGTTTACTCCGGGTACTCCGGTTTCCTCACATCACTAAAAAAAAATCACTCGATAATTGAGAATTTCTCTCCATAGTTGTTCTTTCGGGAAAGCCGCATCGAGTTTTCCTTTCCGCTCCTTCGCGACATTTCGCTTCCCACGTTGGAGGCATCATTAACCGTTTCTGAATTTAGAAAGGAACACTCAACCACGGCTATTCCGAAAGAACAGCTATGGACAGCAATTCTCAATAACGATGCTAAATTGCTATGTTTGTTGTTCACGCCATTCTTATAGCGCAACGGCTATCTCGATGCTGTCGTGTTTATGCGTTTGTAAAATTTACAGTACGTGCATCGTGGGATCTACTGCATAACTGGCTGAGAGATAGAAAAATATCAGTGAACAGCAGTGAGTTCCACATAGATGATTCGGTGACTGTGCTATTTAGCGAATAAGTGAACGGGTGGGTGAGTGAGTGAGTGATTGATCTGCCGGACACTACAGTTCTTTGCGTGGTCGTATCTCCATGTGTTTGTACACGGGATAATTATCTGCAGCGTTGTAACACATTTACCGTCACAGCTACTGATGGCTTTCTCAATGCGTTGTTTGTAAAGTTCTAGACGTGCCCTTGGTGTACATGTGCTCAGTGGAAGCTAGCGACGTTGCATTAACGCAGGACGTGGCTCAGGCATCCTGGGCTCAAATCTGGGTTTCGGCCGCCTCTGGTTAAACCGGGTTTTTACGTTGTAGTGAGATCATGGTGTGAGTATGGTAATTGATGAGTACACAAAACCCATCAAGTAAAAAGTATATATAGTGTATTGATTTGAAAATAAATCTAGCCCTAACACTTAATGGTCTTAGAGGCTATACGATATTTGCCCCCTAGTGCGGTCAATGAGGTCTATTGAAGTGACTTCAGAAATAGTTCTGTGACATCATCTTCCAGACTCGTTCTCTAAAACATGGTGATGTACTGCTAGCTGCAGAGATCTGCAGTTCAGGGTAAATTATAATCATAGTACAGAATGCCTTTTGATTTTCCAGGAAGGCCTTACTGAAGTCTTGAGGCCTTTCTCATCGGAGCCTTGCATTGGGCTGTTTTACATAACACAAGCATGGTCCACTCATTTGAATAATCGATCCAATGTCTTTGCTTCTATCCAGCCAATTTCACGCATCATGCTGGTTCACGTGGAGCTGTTGACCTTTCTGATAGTCGTCACCGGAGTCACCTCCGGCCACGAGTCACCAGGGGAAAACTGGTCCCATCTCATCCTCACGCAGACGTGGCCACAGAGCGTCTGCCAGAAGCTTTGGGAGGATCATCGCAAGTGCCACGTCCCCGACTGTGTCAAGGGCTGGACGATCCACGGCCTTTGGACCAACCACAGAGAAAACTGCAACAACACGTGGCCATTTCACCTCGGCAAGATCCAGGACCTGTTGCCCTTTATGAACAAGTTTTGGCCGGCTCTGAAATCACCAAACTCAACCAGTTTATGGGCGCACGAGTGGACACACCACGGCACATGCACGGCCCAGCTCCCGTCGCTCGACTCCCAGCACAAATACTTCTCCAAAACCATCGATCTGTACAAGGCGATTGACCTGGCCAAGGTGTTGGCTGACGCAGGCATCATCCCTGGCCACAGAAAGAGATACAAGTTTGACCAGGTGGTCATGGCGATCAAAAATGCGCTCGGGGTCAAGCCCAAGCTAAATTGTCTCTCTGTGCCGAACTTCCAAGACGCACAGATGCTGGCGGAGATTCAGGTGTGCCACGCAAAAGATTTCTCGCTGATCGACTGCACGAGGGCTGCAGATTTCGACGTCGATTGCGTCGCCAAGCGCGGCGACCCGCTGCACGACGACAGCAAGGAGTTTCATTGCAATCCCACGAAACGGTTGTACTACCTGGACTCCAGCAAACCAGTGAACAGCTCGTTGGAGTCATAACTAAAGCCCTGTGTCCCTGCACGTTTGTCCCTTTGCTGTACACCATAGCAAACGTAAATGCTTTGAAATGTCCGCGTCCAAAGTGTCCTTTTCGAGGTTAATGAGCACAGGTACCAAAGGCTCAAAACACCAAGCAGCCAAGGGACAACAGTAGTATTAAGAGTGTAATAGGCAAGAATTATAGAGGTGTTCCAGACTTTTGGAATTATTTGAGAAAAAAAATTGGGCAAGCAATACATTTTGGATGATCTGTAAAACACTGTTTTGAATTCCATTCTATTGTCATGCATGATTGCGGAAATTGTTTCTAGAGATAAATGCCAATGTCGAGTTCTGCTAGCCAGACATTCTGTTTAGAAATTATCCAGAAGAATTACGTCAGCAGGAAATAATGTTGCATAGTCCACAACTTCCAGGCTTTGCTCGCGAAACAGTTGTCCTATGTATCAGCGGGTGACGTCCCTTTTGCACGGAGGCACGTTATAGTGTTACATCATGTTCCCTGTCCGAGAATCCGACAAATGTCTGAAATTGTCCTTAAAAATGTGAAATCTTCCTCCCCAGTCATGGGCAACTACATATACTAGACATAAGGAAGAATGTTTAAGAATGAGACATTGGCTTAAACTTAATTAAGATACCGGTAAATGTTTGACATTGAGTTTAGGGCCGATAATCACATTGGAAGGAAGTTACATGATTTAATGACGTTATTACATTGCTCTTGAAGGTTTTGTATTTGTGAAAATATGTTATACTCTTGCTTCCAACATTATAATCAGACTGGCTTAGTACTTTACACCTCTTAATAAACAAACTGCACAAATGAACTCATGACTCCATTTCTATAGAAAAGGCAAGGAGATGTCTACGAGTTGTGACGGATATGAGTGGAATAATGTCCTCTACAGCGATTGCATGACCTGTCACAATCCAGGTTCACGATTCAATCGCGAGGTGACTGCCCACTGGTATCATGTTGGCCACATGTTGCAGAGTTAGGGTTTGAATCCAGCGAGCACCCTGGTTATTTCGGATTGTAAGAAAAAATAAAATCAAAACTTTAAATTACATTTACAACACGCACAGTATTCTTTCAATGTCGAAAATATTCTACTCAGTGGTGCGAGGAAAAGCAGACCCTGCATCCTATATATTACGATGTTATCGGCCAATTCATGTGTTTTTTGTAGTTATCGGAGGCAACCGGAGAACCCGGAGGAAACCCACGCAGAATAGCGGGACATCAGACAAATTCCATACAGAAAGGCGCGCGAGGTGAGCATCGAACCACTGCGGGAAGGACCTTCCTGTGAGGTGCAGATGTTACCACTGCATCCGTGATTTTAATTCGCAAGAGTACGCCATTGAGTAAAACAAATGAATGCAATTTATAACACGCACATATTAATTCAATGCTGAATATAAAGATATACACAGCACATTACAAAATGGTAATTATACCTAGCAATCGTTCCCCCGACTGTAAACACTTAGCAGGACCATCCTGAAGCTAAATCATGAGACTCAGGGTTTTATGGATCAACCTTTCACGCACGTCCTAACTTCATGCTCCAACGCGACAGATGTACTCGGCAACTATTTCTCACAACGTAAAATCATCTCTTCTCATGACTTGTTTTGCTGGGGTTGTAGACTGTGCAGTGTTTTTTTCCGTCGTGAATAACGGCTTCAGGAGACTGTTAAAAATAACAATTCTCCGAAGGAATGTCTTGTGACTAAGCCACAAAATTATGTTGCTAGATTACCGACGGGCATTAACGCATGACACCGATCTTCTGATTTTATGGTATGCTAACAAGTACAGTAAAGGCTTTGTTTTAAACATCTTTTCATATGGGCTTCACATTTTTTGTTCCATTCTGTACGTGATCATCATGAATTAGCCATGATCAATCCACACGTGCATGAAAGGCCTCCCCAAGCTGTCACCACGTTTCGCGGTCTTGTGATGGCACAATCCATTATCCAGCACCTGCACAAAAGCTGATTTCACCGCTCCATCTCCATGGTGGATGGCCTCATTGGAGTGTTGCTTCATTTGGCTGCCATTCCATTGTCAGTCTCGACCACCGGCTATCGTCCCCGCCAGCTTCCACGAGTTCTGCCCCCGAAGCCACTCACCATACTCTGAGCAACACGGTGGCGCAGTGGTAACACTCGCGTGTCACAAGGACCTGGGTTCGATTACCAACTCAGGTGCCTTTCTGTGGATAGTTTGTTTATTCTCACCATCTCCAGATGGGTTTTCACCGAGTACTTCACTCTCCTCCCACTGCTAAAAAACCACTGTTTGGTCAATAACATCTTAGTATATAGAGTCGGCATTGTCTCGGAAATGTTGGTTTACCGCGTGGCTGCCTTCAACCTCCGTCGCTTCTCTGCGGTTCCTCGCGCCTCTGCATAAATCTCCCTCTTCAAGAATGAACAAATTATATCCACATTACAAATGGTAATAATAATAATAATCTACTTTTGTAACGCGCGCATTTTCTCCGGGCGCGTTGCACCCGTTGATTCGGAGGCGCGGAGCCCTGCTCAGTCGGTTTGTTGTGAGTCGGTGAAAAGGTGACTTTTAAAATGTTTTTTGAAGGCGCTAGGCGACTGTGTTTGACGCAATAGGTGTGGCAGGCTGTTCCAGGTTGTGGGTGCCGCGACCGAGAAACGGCGTTTCGCGAAGGTTGTGGGTGAACGCGGTGTGTGGAGTAGGTGCTGTGATGAGCTGCGCAGAGTACGGGATTGTGTTGATGCGAGTGGCCGGAGTAGTGATGCGGGGTATTTATGGTGTCCTGTGTGGATAACGCGGTGGCAAATTATTGCAGTTTTGTAAGCGATGCGTTTGTCAATGGGTAGCCAGTGTAGAGTCTCTATGCGTTTTGTGGTTGGTTGGTCGCACGCTTTGATGTTGAGGACTGCACGTGCTAGGTTGTTCTGAAGACGTTGCAGTTTGGCGCTCTGTTGTTTCGTGATTACCGTGAGTATTCCGTTGCAGTAGTCAAAGCGGCTGGCGATGAGGGTGCAGGCGATGGTCTGTGCAGTTTGTGTAGAGATTAGTGGACGAATTTGCCAAAGTGCTCGAAGGTGGTAGTTGCAGGATCTGGTGATGTTGTTTATGTGGGTGCTGAAAGAAAGTGAGTGTGGGGTCTAGTGTTGTTCCCATAATTTTTGGATGAGCTGAGGGTGCAATGTGAGAGTCGGCGATGTGCAGATGTTGCGGGAGTTGAGTATTGGTGAGGCGCTTGCTCGTGCTGATGTATATTGTGACTGATTTATTAGGGTTGAGGAGGAGCTTGTTTTGCTGAAGCCAATTCTTTAGAGCTGTTGTGCAGGATTCCAGGTTGTTTGTGTTATCAGGTGAGGTAAGGGTGGTGTAGAGTTGGATGTCGTCAGCGTAGGTGTGGTGCCGTATGCCGTGACTATCAATGAGGCGGCTGAGTGGTGAAATGTAGGCGGTGAAGAGTAAAGGTGACTGTACGGAGCCTTGTGGGACCCCGCAAGTGGATGTGGTGATGGGTGTTGTTGAGGTGCCCATTTTTATAAAAGTTGGTCTGGAAGCGAGAAAGGAGGCGATAAGGTTGAGTGCAGTGCCAGTGATGCCGAAGTTGGTAGAGAGACGCTCGAGGAGCATCTCGTGGTTGATGGTGTCGAAGGTGGAGGAAAGGTCGAGGGAGATGAGTGCTGCCGTGGAGCCGGAGTCTATCAGGGTGAGGAGGTCGTCTCGAATTTTGATGAGTGCGGTTTCGGTTGAGTGTGCTATGCGGTATGCTGATTGAAATGTGTTGAAATTGGGTGAGGATGTGATGTGGTTTTGTATGCGCTGTAGGATGAGGCGCTCGATGATTTTTGAGAAAGTGGAAAGGTTGGTGATGGGGCGGTAGTTTGTGGGGTCGTCGGGGTCCAGTGTTGGAGACTTGAGAAGTGGTGTGATTTGTCCAAGTTTCTAGCTTGCGCACGTTGCAATTAGCACATCATCTGCACACATCTCAATGATCACACACACACAACTCAATACACGGGCTAGTATTCAATTCTATGCATGCTTACGTGTCAAGCACAAGAGTCCCATCGGCTCACAGCGGTGGTGCCCCTTGGCGAGAGTAATGCACGGGAAAAAAAACACTTGAGAGCGAGATGGTGTTGCCACCGTTTTCGAGGTTACTCGATGAGGATCAAGTTGAAATAGTCGAGGTTGAGACCCGGCTTTGCTGCAGGAGGGAACGATAAGAGATTTCAGTGACGATTACTGGACTTAAATGACGGGAGGGTCCTGAGGTGGTAGTCGCAAGATCTGACCGAGAAATATTTAAAGTTGGTCGGAAAAAGGGAGAGCGGAGCCGGCGATGAAGATGCTAGAAGGGAGCATGGATGGGGTAAGTTGCCGTCTGGTGCTAATCTAGATTTTTACACTTTACTACTCCACAACCCATGATTATTGCTGTCAAGCACCCTCGAGCTTCTTTTCAAATGCAGATGCTATGTAAATTCAAACTGTAATTGTACATTGCTGATACTGGCTGATCCACAGGCAGCAGATTATTATCATCATCATCATCACTGATGCTCTATCATGCTAAAGAGATGAAACTCATCGCAACAAGCAAAGTAAAAATTAACAAGGTAGAACGAAACTTTATTCCTTGTTAAACATCAATATGAAAACGATCTCTGGACGTATGTACATACAGTCAGGGAGGCGAAATTTTGTTTTTAATGGCAGTAGATTTTGAATGTATAACGTCGTGCGGATCAAACGAAAACAAAAAGGCTCCCAAATTAAATAAACCTCGTAGGGTATTCGACACACTGGGGAATAAAATACAGGCGAATTTATTTAACCGCCATTGAACGCACATTCACAACTTGAAAGCAACCCCACCACCACCGCCACTCGCTTTATCATCGTGTAGACGTGGTAGCCAGGAGAAAATTACAGTAAACCATGCCGGTGTAAATCGATAATATTTCCCACCAATGTGTCCATTCCCCCAGGAGTATGTATTAAGCAAATGTTTGGTTAATATTTCTAGACCCGTGGGACATTTCTAGAGTCATTTCCTGTGTGTTAGGGTTAGTTCAAGGTACAGTGGTAAGGAAAAAATCAGGACGAAACAGACAGAACGCACACGTTAAACTATGTTAAAAGATAACGGAGCAACTGGTTCACAAAATTGTTCTGAAATCGGTCTCGATATTAAGGGTTTATTTAGACTTGTGCGCTAAGGTATATTACTTTGTTATTAAAAAAATACAACCAATATTCCCAAACATCATTTGATGGGAAGGAATTCAATATAATTGATTCCTGGGTGAATAGTTATTCGGGGGACAAGTATTATTCTTTGACACCAGATTGCAGAGATTGTAGAAACACACGCGAGTGAATCAGGACGGATAATGTGTGCGGTCGCCAATCGCTGCGGGTTTTTCAGCAGGCCATCATGGGCCTTCATGTTATGTCTCCGTCTCCAGGGAGAACGGGGAGGGTTGTGGCGCAACGCTCTCCACACGGACTCCCACGTACAGTGCAGCTTAATCTCTACGACTCCCAACTATAAACTCGTTAAATAATCGATTAATCTATGTATTATTGCTTTGATTAATCAAACGAAAAAATATTAGATGATTTACATATCATTTGCATATATTAACAATCAACACAAACTGTGCATGCACTGTGGCAGAGTCAGAGTTTTCTCGTGTTTGATGAATCACTCCCAGCGTTTTCTAGTTTAAAACGGCTGCTGATTACACCAAAAATCAATTGTTTAAAAAAAACAATTAAACGTTACGGCACTACTCACCTCCCCTTGCTTTCCCTTACCCTTGTGGCCGAGTAAGGTGACTGGGGACAACCACTTTTGTTAGGCAGAGAATTGCACAAAATCAGGTAGAGGGAAGCTAACAGACATGTGACGATGCAGAAATTAATCGATTAAAATCAAATGTTAATGCTCGTATTGCACTAGTAACTCAGTGCGCTCGTGAGAATCGATTATCCATCCGTCCATTTTATAAACCGCTTGTCCTGGTGAGGGTCGCGGGGGCAGCTGTTTAAGGAGGGTGTATCCAGATTCCAGCTTTTCCTGAAGGATTCCCAGGCGTTCCCAGGCCAGCCAAATGATATAATCCCTCCAGCGTGTCCTGGGTCGGCGTCTAGGTCTTTGCCCCGTGGGCCGTGCCTGGTAGACTTCCCGGGGGAGCCTCCCAGGGTGTATCCTTAACCGATGGCCGAACCACGTCAAGTGGCTCCTCTCAATCCGAAGCAGCGGGGACTCTACTTCGATGTTTTCCCGGATTTCTGTGCTCCTCATCTTTTTACATTTGCAAATGATACGCAAATATTACATTTAAGATGAAGCAACGAATAAAAAAGGCAGAAAACAAAACAATAAAACAAACAATTAAATAAACAAATATAGAGTTCCCAACAAAAAAATTCTTGAATAGAATCATAACCTCAAACTGTGACAATTCATCGAATTGTGGGAAGTGGGGGAGGAGGGTCAGGTTATTCCAAGACATTTCCCTTCACCCAAATTTAATCTCATAACTATGTTTAGATGACGAATAGACGAGGTTTGGTCCCATGTTCGAAGTAGAATGGGGGAGAGTGGAGAGTAACACAGTGGGAGAGTGACTAAACGTTACAGCGGGAGGGCAAGGCTAACCCATACTTCTGCTAACCCACGCCTCTGAGTCGTTCTCTTGTCGAATGAGTACCTTCGACAGTGAATGAATATGTGCGAGTTATAAATGGAAAATTATTATTATTAAGGCGAGTCATAGAGAGTGACGCATCCGGAAACTACATTGAGGGGTTATCAGTCGATCTGAACAGAAGCGCAGACGCAGCTGTGAGCAAACCAAACCGTTCCGAACATGTGGCAAGCACAAGCAGGCGAGGCTAGTGGCAGCCATCGGCTGTCCACAGGCATCAGACCGACATCGCTGTGATCTTTGTAACTAGACCGTACGCGTGTCTGCCCTGCGCTGCCGATGTGGACACACGCACACCAATACGCGTTTGTCTTTAAGGCGTTGACCAAGACGTCATCGCAAAGTCTTAGCGGTGGGTTTGTTAATTCCACATTTAAAATGCTTGCGATTTATAACACATACTATGTTGTTATGTCCCAAAAGTAAACAGTAACATACAGGTAAGCGTTCTCTCTGTAATGACGCTTCTGGAACAAGCGACAACGATTTGTCTCATTTGCATTTCCAAAACATTCTCACAGAATGACCCAACGCTCGGTCAATATGCTTATAAGTGCTTTTAAAGCAGATCCAAACCACCATGTTAAACGTATATCATTGACTACTGCCAAAATATATATATATATATGTTTTAAACCCTCTACTCTGAATTGTAAACTGCTATTTAATGCTTTAAAGGAAAGATTTTCTTTAATTTGCTTGATATTCAGACCCTGTCTTATGATGATGCATTTTGATCTTTATTAACATATGTACAGGTTAGTCGATCAGCAGGTCGCATTTAGTGGGGTAAAGTGTGGGTTAGCAGTATAAAAGAGGACAAATACTCCGTTTTGTGGAGGGCCTTTCTACCAGCAGTGGTGTGACCAAGCAATTGCAAGACTGCACCTTTGTCGTTCTCACAAACGTACTCCGTTTCTTTTGTAACAGATAAATCCTTGAAAAGGATTAGTGTGTTCTCATTGAGTTATGACCTGTTTTTAAATAAAGGACTTAGTACAACGCGGAGGTCCGTATATCAAAATGAAAACGGTGGAACAAGATCCGCGAAAATGGAGGCAAAATCAACCGTAAATCTTAGGCAAACTCGGGAAATGTTCCATGTATCTTCGGAAGATTTAACCACAAAGTTACCCAGTGACTATCGTTAAGACCGGAATGGAATTTGACCAGTGCTTTTGTATACAATAGCTAACAAGGTGGAATTTTTTTTCTAATTCTGCATGTGACCACATCTGAAGATGTTGAACGGAAACGGTTTACTTTATAGAACGAGATGCAGGTGGTCCTGGGGAGAGGACAAAAGAAAGGGCCTGGCCAAGGACTTGAACAGGGGCAAGGAGCTGCCAGCATGGATGCCTGGGGGTGGAAGGTAGTTCCAGACTGTGGGGATGTGGAGACAGACTTTGAAGCCAGGAGACTGAACAGGGGTAGCAAGTTGACAACATGGTTAGGTGGGGAAAGTCATTTTCAAACTACGGAAAAAGGCAGTTCCAATGAAGCCTGGATTTGAAAAGAAGCAGGCAGCACGGACAGCACGGACAGATGATGACCGAGGGCAGCTCCAGGCCTACGAGAGAATCGGATGCAAAGGATGAAGTGACAGAAAAATCCAGAGTGTGGAAAAACCGGTTCGGGCATCAGCCCTGCTTGGTGTCATCATCCTCATCGCCGCCACTGCCGCCGCCGCCGCCGCCGTCGCCGTCCCCGTTGTGGTACCGGTCGTCGCCAAACTCGTCGGCCAGGTGGCACTGCCGCTTGCGCACGTTCCAGTGCAGGCACTCGGCGAGGCTCTCGAACCAGTCCTGCACAGGGTCCTCGCAGCACACCGACGGCACCGGGAAGCACGACGTCGTGATCTTGATGCTGGGCGACGGCGAGAAAAAAACAAGAAACGGCGTTGCTACGGTTAGCGTTGTCTACGAGGCGCGGGGCCGAGGGCCGCGATTGCTCTCCGACGCTCCCTCTCTGGCAGCAGCACTCTGCATTAAGTGGGCCGCTCGATTTGGTTCGATCCGAAAACAACGCGTTGGGGAGCTGTGCAGAACTGCGGAAAACCCACACGCTAAGAAAAACGTGTTAATGATGATGCGTAATAAAGACAATTAGCTTCTATCCCTGTACACACACACAACGGGTTTAAAGGCTATTATCCAGACTTATAATAATAATAATAGCATTTATATAGTGCCTTTCACCCGAGGGTCACAAAGCGCTGCACCATGGTTCACCAGTGGCCTCCAAATATAGGAGATATTGGAGCAGAATTTTACATTCTCCAGCTCGCGTGCCTTTCTGTGTGGAGTTTGCATGTTCTCAGGTTTCGTCCAACAGTCCAAAGACATCCTGCCTAAGGTGTCTTGACTAAATTTCCCGCCGGTGACCTGAGATGTTGTAACTTGCTTACCCTTCCCCGCTGGACAACTGTTAAGAAGAGCTACATAGGTGCGTTCAGCTATGTAGCTCTTCTTAAGTAAAAACCGAGTGATCATGCTCTCCGCCTTATTTTATCATCCCGTCTTTATCTCAAGTATGAAGGAGGTGTGGGTATCGCCATTTAACAAGGGTAAACGTTTTAATTGAACACCCCTACAGCGTAAAAAGTGTGCATAAAAACCATAACGTGTTTTACGTATTTATGTAGCTTTAATTTGTTTTACATTTGTCACTTTTCATCTGTTCCTTTTCTCTTTGGTTGGTGGTTTGTTTCTGTGTAACTTTGGTGTTTGTTTTGTTGTCTGCCATGCTCTTATTGCTTGTTTTTTGTTGTCTGTTTTGTGCGGCCTTCTCCTGGCCCAGTCCTGCCTTGCCTAAACTCGCCTCGTGGTGTCGTGTATGGAAGTTGTGTTTTGTGGTTGTGGGTGCCTGCGTTTTATTTTGCTGTTGCGTGTGCTTGTGCTTCAATGTTGATTGTTTAATTTGGATTGGCGTTGTTTCCCCCTCGTGTCTGTCTCTCTGTCTTCCCGTCTCGGTGTCCCTGTGTCTCTCCCTGTTGCTCACCCTTCCTCCCTGTCTCCCTCCGTGTTTGTCTTCAAGGAAGTGATGGCCAGCTTAGGGGACGCTGGCAGAATGTTGCCGCTCTTAAGATTGCCAGTTTCACAACCTTTTAGTATATTCAAAGTAGCCTTAATCATTTATTTTCTGTTGCTTTGGTTTTTATTGTTTTGTCTTTCGTTGTTGACATACCGTCCTCTTCGCGGCCCTTGTGCAGCGCTTTGTGACCCTCGGGTGAAAGGCGCTATATAAATTGAATTATTATTATTATTATTACAGTCAAATGCCCTTCCCAACGCCAGCCTCCTTTAGCCGGAGGGTTTTTGGATCGTTATTTGTCTGTTCACCACGGGAGACGCTACCAGGAATGCTAGACTCCAGGTGACATAGCTCTGGGGGTTCACTGGTTCCGATCATGAACCACATCTACGCCACCCCCCGTCCTCACGCACCACATCGACGCGCGCCCCTCCCGTCCTCACGCACCTGTCTCCGTGCCGGATCTCCTGGCGGCGGCGCCCGTCAAACGACACCCACGCCGTGTTGCGTGCATCCGGTGACAGCATGATCTGCTCGCGCACAGCGACGACACGCATCGGCGCGACCGTAAACCACACGGAGGTGGCGCAGCGGCTCGGGGGAACAGACGCCGAGGTGGCACGGCCGAGACAACGAAAATCTCGCTCCCAATGCTAACGCAGTTTAACCAAGTATGAAGCTGTCCTGACACATTGTAAGTTGGTGTGTCCACGCGCCGCAGAAAGAAACGTGAAGCGCCGGTGCAGTCACAGTTCAGTGCTGTAATGCGCAGCAACTACTGAAGAATTATGTTGCACGTTCCAGAAACAGCGTGGGGTTTTCAAAAATGTCAGTGATGTTTATTTAAGCACTTAAAGTTTGTACATAGCAGTTTGTACATAGCAGGACACGATCAAAAACAATCGAGTACAAAAATTACGAATAGACTTCCTACACTTCCACTAAACAAATACACGTTCATTAAAACAACATGTCTGTGAGAAACGGTATTTCGATTCTCTGTATGTCCTGTACATATGGTGGAGTTGACAAATAAAGTTGAATTGAATTGAAAAAGGATAAACACTGTTAAAAAGCCAAAGAATTTCTATTTGGTGACTTTTCATCCCTGGCGGCCAGCCGCACTCACGGTGAGCTCCACGCCGGCCGGCACGACGATGGGGCGGAAGGAGAGGGAGTGGGGGCAGATGGGCGTGATGAGGATGGCCGGCACGTTGGGGTGGATCATGGAGGCCCCCGCCGCCGCCGAGTACGCCGTGCTGCCGGTGGGCGTCGAGATGATCAGCCCTGAAACCGCCAGCCACGATGCAACGCCCAATTAGCGATAAAAAAATAAAAACTTCACCTCTACATGCGTACTCTGACTCGCACAGGTCCACGCCACTGCTCGGATGATAGAACTCTGCGAGTCCACGATGGACGCAGCCTCGCCTTGCCGTGTCGATCGTCGGCACCGTTTAACCGTACGTCACCCATGCTGTTCGGCGTGGGGTGAAGGGGGTAGCGGCTCCGAGACTCTTTCAGGTGTCACTTGCCGCTGATGTTAGCCGCGCACAGGAATCGATCGCCAAGTTCATTAGCTCCAGCACCACCACCCCCTAAGCCGCTACGTACATGTGGGATTTGCTACACAGCCAGTGAGCATTTCTTACGTGGGAGATGTGCGATGATTCATGGAATATTTATGCCATTTTTCACGGTGCGGCAGTTTTAAATGCACCCTGTACCTTGTAATGTATCACTGTCAACAATGAACTGCACCTTCTACAGTAGATTCAGCAGTTCCTCAGAAACTGCTGTGTCAACAAAGGAGCAAATGCAAGTCAACAGTGTGAGGGCAGACTCCAGCGTTCCTGTAACTCTGCACTCTCCCTACAGAAAGAGCATTGTCCTATCAGTTTGTGACGTGCATTTTGGTTTATCGCATCATAGAAATTCTGAAATGTCAGATAAGGGGATATGGAGTGTTTGCTTTAGATACTGTTTCACCTTGGTGGTAAGTTAACAAATAAATTGTGGAGGTCGCCGGGTGGATAAGGAGTTAAAACACTCAGCCAGCACAACTGGCGACCTGGGTTTGAATCCAGGTTTCACCCGCGCGTGATCAAACCGGGTTCCCAAGTGTAGTGAGCTGATGGTCTCACCAATTATTGCATGAAAATGATCAGATTAAATAGGTTTTTTTAGTTAACTTGGAAAACAATTTAGCTCCCGACAATAAATAAACCAGTGTCACTGCCATGCAACAAGTGTCCCCATAGCAGGGTATGTGGGAAAGTGCAGTGCCCCTAGTGTAAGCAAGATGTCACTTCAAGGGATCGTAAAAAGGTGTTCTGTGATATCACCTTCAGGTAATACTTGGTATTGCCTGCGAATTCTACCAAACACTTCGAGGCCGTGCTGAAAGATCCCTGTCAGGTAATACTTGGTATTGCCTGCGAATTCTACCAAACACTTCGAGGCCGAGCTGAAAGACAACGATGTCCAGAGGCTGACCATCGTGCTTCGAAGAATCGCAAAGAAGAAGACCTTCCGGTGGGCCGTGCTCTAACATCGAGTGATGCGCTGCTCTGTGAGAGTTCCGAATGGATTCTCAGCTTCATGAAATGACCCCGACTACACAACACCAATTATGCAAATTATCTACCCCGGAAAGCATGGCTACGTTTCAAGAAGCTTTCTCAGAATGGCTCCGAATTAGGATTATATTCCTTCCTTGATGTTTGGCTTCATGTGGTGGGGAAGGCAGAGTACCCACAGAAAACCCAACATATGCAGTGAGTAACACGCAACACGGACACGTCTTGGTCTTATAAAGTAATCTACTTTGCAACACGTGCTTGGCAGGGTGACAACGTGTTTTACACGTGTGTATGTGTGTGTGCCTATGAGGCTTTACCATCGCCCTGCACGGTAGTGATGAGCCGGTTATCCAGGTAGAGGTCCACGTTGGACAGGTACGACGACGGGCCCCGGTCAATCACCACCTCATTCAGCACCTGCGAGGGGATCAGCACACGCACATTCAGAGCGTTGATTACGCACAAAGTGTTCTTCCGAAAAGGAAAAACAAGTACGTACTTCATTTTCCCACGGCCCTGTTGCGTTTGATTGACGGAAACAGCACAGTTGTTGTTGCATCAGTCTTCATGAAATATTTGTTATTTAGGCACAGGGTGGCCACGGTGGTGCAGTGGGCTAGCACACTGCATTACGAATTCCTGGCCAAGGCTAACATCAGTGGTGTGCTTTATCTCACTTGGCACAGAGCCCCCCGTTGTCCCTGCTGTTTTGCCAACCCACACAACCCCTTATCGTGAAGTATGGCCAAACAACCCCCACGCCATCCGGGTGCCTTCATCCAGCGGTGAATTGACCAAGCACTGAATATTATCGTAATTGCAAATTTATATTGACAGAAGTAGGCAAAGGATAGTGCCGGCGAGAAGACAGTGCGGGGAGACCGCAGATCGTGCGTATGAGCTTGTCACACGTATCTGGCTCATCACCACTGCGTGTTCTTGCCAGGAGACACGCTTTCACGATGTGGTGCGTCAGGTGTCTGTGACAAGCATTGTGAGCCTTTGAATAAAGTCGAAACAGCAGCTAGAGACACGTCGCAGTGGCACGATTTGTACCATCAACTTGTACAGACACATCTGTGTGTGGCATGTGCGTAATAGCCTCCTGCTTTTGTGTCCACATAGGTGGACACAGGTGGGCGACTATATACATCAGTTGCTATTCGCTGCCTTCAGTGAATCGTCGTGCGGGTCAGAGAACAACCCAAGCAAACAATATATCACACAAAGGCTTGTGAGTTCCCTTCAGACGACCTTCTAAACGCCACGGCAGTCACTTCCCCACAGAGCCCGGGAAGAGCAGGCAGGCGCACCTGCAGCTGCACGAGGGTCTTGCCCGAGTCAGTGTCCAGGCGCTTCCCGGTGAGAGGTCCGTTGCCCGGCACCGCCGTGACCCCGCCGTCCCTCGCGTCCCGCCCGCTCACTGGCCGCTCCTTCGTCACGCGCACGCGCAGCCGCGAGCGCAGCACCAGCGCGGCGTTCCCTGCACGCCGGCGCACGCCACGGGCAGCGCTCACGTCAGCCACCTTTCTCGAGGCTGCCGCGTTTCCAGATTGGTCATCCCTGATGACGCCACCCGGAATCTAACATCATAATATATAGGAAGCAGTGTGTGGCAATATGGCGCCGGCAAAACCGCCTGGCTGCCTCCTCCGCTTTCCTCGCGCCTCCGAGTCCTTCTCTCGTCGAACGAATATCTTCGACATTGAATGAATATGTGCGCATTATAAATGTAAATTATTATTAAACCCCCGTCTCGGGGGGTATGCATGTGCGCGCCGTACCTTCAATGACCTGGCTGACGCTGGGTCTGAACGTCTCAAACTTGAAGGGCGTCAGGAAGCCCAGTGAGCCAAGGTGGAAGGCCATGACGGGTGGAACACTCTCCTGTGGACACAATCGGAAAACTCGTTGAGCCGTCGTCCGTTGCCCTCGTGCAGACGGTGCGGTAGGATGAGGCTCGCGGTGAAAGTGAGGCTGGACGCACTGAGAGGGGAATGCATGTGCTCCCTATGAAATAGACTGCTTAGCTGTACGAGCTACATCTACTGCTCGATAAGAGGCTCTCAATGCCGTGCGAGTCGTGGGCGTTGGGACCATACTTCACCATGCTGGTCAGTGCTAGTTGTTGAAGTAGGATGTAGAGCGTTAAGCAGATGGCCCTCGTGCTGTACCTGGAAGAGGGACGAGGCGTAGAGGAGGGTGCCATCCCCGCCCAGACAGATGATTAGGTCGATGCGGTCCGAGATGTCGTCATAGCCTGAGGAGTGGTGGGTGGCATTGTGGATAAGTTACACACACACACCCTTGAGCATTAGTAGAACACAAAAATCGGTTTAACAGACGTTCATCACAATATTGATGTTGCCTTAAAGGGAAGTTTAGCAACACTGCTGTGTTTGAGAATTGCTCTTAAGAGCATCACTTTTGATGTTCTATTTCCTGCCCCAGTTGAAAGAAAAGTCTGCTCTGTGAGTTCTCGCATCATTAACACAACTGCGGAGAAATTCTCTCTGGCATTTTCAGCCGCACGTCTATTGCCCTGTAGTTCACAGCAAACTGAGGAGCTTGCTAACAGTTTTAACAGTTTATGCCGCTCAACCCTGGACACAGTTGATCCATTTAAATCTAGAACAAAATCTCCTAGATATAATACCCCCTGGATTGACGATCATATACGCGCCTTAAGAAGAGAGTGTAGGAGGGCTGAAAGCAGATGGAAGACCTCAGAATTACAGGTTCATTATAGCATCTTCTTCTTCTTTGCGATTCTTCGAAGCACGATGGTCAGCCTCTGGACATCGTTGTCTTTCAGCTCGGCCTCGAAGTGTTTGGTAGAATTCGCA
>JAZEWU010000035.1:6307851-6333008 GCA_036362915.1 Geotria australis
TGTACATATGGTAGAGTTGACAAATAAAGTTGAATTGAATTGAATTGAAATGCTATTATTATTATTACTATGCTTACATTCCACCACAGAGAACAACTTGGCCCTATACAAGAAGCCAACTCATTTCTTGGCATTGTTTTAGATGGAGCAGTTACATAAAAACCATTGCTGCAAATTATCTTGTTCGGTCATTCCGTCCAGCACCTTTTACAAGCTTTATTGGAACTGTCTAGATTGTCTGAATGTGTATGGGTCTGTGAGCAGCGCGCGCTGTGAGAGATCCATGTGTTTGTGAACGCGTGCACAGCTTTGCCAACACGCGAATGACAGGCGTGGCCTGCAAGTGGCGCTAAAGCCATGGTGACATTACCATCACTTCGCAGTAAAAGCCACTTGTTATGGTTGTTGTTTGGACAACAGACTGTGAATATGAGGCAAATTGTAATTTCCATGAATCGCAAATAATCCTTGCTCAAGCACAATTCGATGCAGGCAATGGCAGCATGAAAATTAATTTTAATCCCCACATTGTATCTAATATCCGCTAAACTCCACCTTTATTGTGAAATGTTGCGTCACCACTTGTAATTTTTCTAGTTTATCAGCAAGGGTTTAAGGCCACGGGCAAAACGTGTAATTGCACACAACGGTCTCTCACAGACACGCCAACTGCGCCACTACGATGTCAACTGCGCATCGTTCACAGCTGCGGCGACACATTTATTAGCGCATACCGTATGCCTGTTTTAACACACATTCAAAAATCTGTACGCTACTCAATAAGTATAAAGAAACAATCGGCCGGCCATATGTATCTACATTCACCTGTGTCCCATTATAAAACTAATTGGGCTTTTACCTGCAGATAAAAACAAACTATAACCTCTGTTCATTTTCCACAACGTTGTCTGTTTACATTCAAGACTGATGTATTGATAAATTCCAGTCACCAGAACAGACAAAAAACATAACGCTTCATACGAGTCATTACATTTTTTTTGAAAGAATCAAGGATGCTATGGGTGAGACACATCAACCGATATCTGGGCCATAATTTTTCAGGGCACAGATAAAAAAAAAATGGTTGTCAGGTCTTTTTGATTCTAAGCTATGCTCGTCTATGTTTTTTTTACAAATGTTAGCTTTTTAAACATTCAAGAACATGTCTAGAATGTACATCACTCATTCACTATGGCTATATATTATATGGTAGGGTGGTGCTGCAATGTAACGCAGCAAAAATGACCTGGTTTTGCTTTCCAGCTGAGGCGCCTTATCCGTGTGGACTTTATATATTCTCCCCCTGTTTGGCATGCATTTCCTCTGGGTTCTTTGGTTTCCTCCCATAGCTACAAACACATTGATATTGTCCAAATTTCTCAATGCTAAAACGATTACATATACATTACCCAATTGGGATTACACATTGCAACAACGCCCACTATTGCGAAAATGTGGCAGGACCCGCCAAAAAAAAGTGTCTTGAGACTCTGCCAAGCCTCACTGGGTGAATAAGCATAATACACATAAAATAACTTAAACGCAGTGTCACGGTGACTATGTCAAAGCGGCATCTTTCCTCAAAGTCCAGCTGACAGGGTTCATTACCTATTCACGAGTATTCATTATCTATTTAGGATGGGAGATATGAGCAAACACAGAGGGGGGTCATAGCCTTGCCCAATGAAAAATTAAGGCACTGCGTTGCCAGCAGTACGCAGGCACAGCCCCAAACACACCAACCACCACCCTCTAATTCACTTCTTTGTCGGATAACAGAAAAATAAATATAAAATAGGATGAGGTTTTGGCCAAAATGGTCCAACTTGCACCTCTATAAATCTGATGGGCAAATTGCCTAAAACGTTAGCCTATTATACAGAGCCGATGTACACGTGTCATGCATTTTAATAGATTTATAATAAGACTGCAGGTTGGACTAGGTCCATAAAATCACACAATGCACATTTGCTCATGTGAAAAAAGTATCGTACAAGTCTCATGCTGACAAGGATGATAATCTGATCCGTCGAAACCTCCACGTGCCCACCAACAGGAGGACAACGAGCAGTTCTAATATACACCACTTATGTCAGAATCAAGCGCACCTTGCTTGGGTTTATAGCACAATGTACTAATCACAACCCCACCACTGCTCACCCATAATATAACACCTCATAAACATCCCACCCCCCCAAGTAAAAAAACAATTAAAAACGCCTTCAACGAAACTCAAGGTACTATACAAAGCAAAACGAAAATAGTCACAATAAAAAACAATTATGCGATATAAAAAACCAGTAGTTTACAAAAGCCTTAACAGACTGTTGGTGCAAGTGCTGTTGGCGAGCACCTTTGTAAACCAACACAGCATGCGCGTGGATGTGGTGGTGTGACCAGCACCATGCCCAGCCGCCTTTGTCTCTACTCTCACACACACACAATGAGGCGGGTGTGTGACAGGGACAGGATACCTTCGCCACTGCGCGACCATGCTGTCCACAGCTGCCCGGCAGGAAGTGGTCACCTTCATGGCAGTGACTATGGGAATACTACTGCAGCGTCGATGAGCCAAGGCGAGAAAGTGTCAGACAGCGGAGACTCCCAGGCAGGGTCGGCGCTTCCTCAGCAAAGTGGCACAGGCAGCATCTCACCCCAGCGAATCAGAAGCACCCACGACGATCGCCAGCTCCAGGTGATCGTAGCACCGACTCATCTCCCTCCGACACGGACAACGAAGCTGCTCTGCTGCTTCCTTATCAACATACCTTATACTTTTTCGTTGTTTTATCTCACTGAACCAAAAGCCATCACAGCCTTTCGCTAATCTGGCTTCACTAGGAAAAATGTCTAAGCGTTTTTTGTTTAGCGATGCTACGCAGCCGTACATTTACAGAAAATCAAGTGTTGCTTTATACACCGCCTCCATATTCACAGTTCCAGAAAGTTATTAATACCAAGGGCTACCTTTGCCGGTTGTACACAATCATCAGCGTTAGCTGGTCGCAGTCCAAGCACAACGTTGGTCATGTTTTCTGTTAAACTAGTTAAACATGAAGTAAATCTTTAAATATGCTCTTCAAACTGACACTGTCAGAGTACGACATGTTTTATTTACCGCACCAATGAATTACACAACTGACTGAGCAAGTTACTGCACTCCCGCCAGCCCTACAGATCTCATATCAGCCCAGCAGCTCACATGCCAGTCCAACTCTGTCTACTCTGGTTGCGAAAGGACGTTGCTTTATCCCACAGGGGCAGCCAATTGGACCGCGGGTCCCAACTGACAGGGCCACCTGTGGTAACAACCCACTTTGCATTTGCATGTCCTAACGTGAGTGGCTAAGAGCAGATCAGTTGGAATTTTACTGTCTCTCGGTGATATGTTTAAACATAAAATAATAATAACACGGTTTAACAGCACACACCTAACTGCTAAAGACTTCAACAGACTCTAGGCACAAGTGCGGTTAGTAAGCACATATTAAGGCTGGCGTAGCGAAGGACATGGTGCTGCCAGGATCACGCCAGGCCACCTTTGCCTTTCCAGGGCTAAGGTTTATATACTGCACCTTCGACCTACAGAGTCCAGGATTGGGGGGTCAAGGTAGAAGCGTTCACGTCGCGATCCCTGTCAGGTAGTACTTGGTATTGCCTGCGAATTCTACCAAACACTTCGAAGCCAAGCTGAAAGACGACGATGTCCAGAAGCTAGCCATCGTGCTTCGAAGAATCGCAAAGAAGAAGACTCGTATATCACTTTCCACTGACTTTAGCTGTGGACGGGAATTGAACTCAGGCACTGGGGTTTACACCACAATGTATTAAGCAGTGCCCCACCTGCTGCTACCACACACGTGTCAGTGTGCCCTCCCAAATACTCTCTAGAGCAGAGGTTCTTAACTTTTTGCACCTCAAGGCCCACTTGGTCCACTTGGGTATGATCTCCACGAACCACCAGGTGGTGCTCGCGGCCCACTCATGGGTAGCGACCCACCACCGGTGGAGAATGGCGACTGCAGAACACCCTCCATCAGAGGCCCTTCTGCAACTAGTGGCATTAGCAAGCAATTGCAGAGCTACACCTTTACCTATATATATCATGCCTCTGGGGTCAACAAATGATTACCACTTCGTGGCAAGTAGAACATTGCAATCTGTGGAATACATACAGCCCTCCTTACACAGGAATGTCGAGTTTCTAGTTTGGGCAGTTGAGAACAGACCCACATGTGTGTGATGTCGTGAGACAACAGATTAATGAGTTAGGCCACATAACGAGAGGAGACCAAGTAGTTCAGCGGCCAGTACAAGGAGCCGACACTGCTGATTGAGCTATCCTCCTTCACCAGCCGGCTCTAACTAGTATGGTGAAATATGGTAAAATAAAACGCACAGCATGGGGAGGCCTTCATCCACCAGGGTATTAACAAAGGGCTGTAAACTTTTATTTGTTAAACTCAAACAACTACTCAAGCAAGACAAAGATCCTTGGCACTCAGGATAATTTCCTATGCAAATTATTTCAACTACTTTAAGCCACAATATATATTACAACATTTCTAAACACCCCACAAAAGTCAATACCACAACTTCAAACAACATTTTTTGACAAGCACTGGGCACGGAGGGGGGAACACCCATGTGAGCAGATTGTGCATGATTGCCAAGCTATTAACCTAAATCTTGTGTACGCTTTCAAATCCCCGTGTCTTAAAATGATGCTATCAGATCACCAATGAGATCACAAATTCAAGTCTGAACATGATCATTTTAATAATAATAATAACGCCCCAAGGTAGATGGTCGAGAATAATAACAGAGGCAGTCAAGGAATGGAACGCATCTGTGAGGATGTCCCCTTAAGGGAAAAGAGCGATGAAATTAGTTTCGGTGGAGATACACAGTGGACCATTATGTCGCAGGATGGTGAGAGGTGCCAGAGGCTTGTGGAAGCTGTGAACGAGCAGTGGATTGAAGATGGCTGATGTTGATCATGCAAGATGTGGCCAGCCACTTTCCTATTCAGGTGGAGAAATCAGATGAAACCCGGTGGCATGCGGCTAGAAATCCTAACCAAACCGTGAACTACATTGGGATTCAGTGTCAAGGCAAGTTTATTGTTCCCATTCTCTCGCTCAATAATCAGCAAAATAAAAAGAAAAAAGTCAAGAATACTAAGATATGATAATAAGTACTAATAGCATATGCATAGACAACAAGTGTGACACATGCATATATAGCAGTGAAGCGGCAATGGGGTCCTCCCTATGCTATAGGTTTTATATGAAACTCAGCTCAATTTATGGGGGTCAAGGTAGAAGCGTTCACGTCGCGATCCCTGTCAGGCAGTACTTGGTATTGCCTGCGAATTCTACCAAACACTTCGAAGCCAAGCTGAAAGACGACGATGTCCAGAAGCTAGCCATCGTGCTTCGAAGAATCGCAAAGAAGAAGAAGCTCAATTTATCAGCGCATTGAAGACATCAATTCATCTTTCCCCAAGGCTATGCTCTGGCTATCTGTACTGGACATTCGCATATGCGTTGCTACACAAAGCCCTATGCAACAATAATAATAATACATTGATAATTTGGTCAGCGCTATATAAAACGCTATTATTATTATTAATTTCTGGCTCTTTAAAATTCCCAAATTGTATGATAGCTTCCACATGCCCTGTCAGTCGCTGTGGTTGTTTGACCACACTTCACCACGCCACTCATTGTGGGTTGGTTAAGTGGGGAGCCCAGGACCGGTTCACCTATCACTAATTATTGATGCTAGCGGTACGTGGAATGAGGGCCAAGAGCACAGTGTACTATGACATCATGAAAACGCTGAGCTGATGCTATCACAGGGTTTGTGGCCTGGTGACTCATAAAGTAAGACAACTAGGGTATGGTTTAAATATTTTTCAGCAGCATAAAATATTTAAGCCAAGTGGAGAGCACATGAGGTGACTCAGTTGAACTGTGTGGAGGAGCTGTAGCTGAGGGGATGGGACACGAGGAGGAAGAGTCACATGCAAAAAGACACCGGATACTCATTTTTCAACCCACATCCCGAGATAGAGCGTCTCTCCACTGCTGCAGTGGAACAAACATAGTAGCATACACATGTATATAATAGGCACATGACGATTCACCATCACATTTCCTTAACATCTACTCTATGAACCAACACGACTCAACGTCGCAACTCTGTTCCGACCATTGTCGTTTGCTCTGTGTCGGTTGCACAGTTTTGTTTGCTCCATAAACCTAAATGTGATGGTTTATCATTTGTGTATAATATGCATGATTGTATTACGGGCGATTCGATGCAGGTATCCTGAGCGTGAGAATAAATATTCGTCAAAGCATTGTTACATTTGTAGTAAACACGGTGACCGATGCCTGCCTTAAAAATTAAACAATCTCAAAGGGCTTGTGCCTGTCTAAACATCCATCCATCCATTTTAGTCTGCAGGCCAATTAACCTATGCAGCAGCACGTCTTTGGACTGTGGGAGGAAACCGGAGTGCCCGACGAAAGCCCACGTGGACACGGGAGAGAATATGCAAACTCCACACAAAAAGGCACTCGAACCGGGATTCGAACCCAGGCTCTTCTTGCTATGTGGCGACAGTGTTACTCACTGTACCACCGTGCAGTCCAAATAAAGGACCTCTAAACAAAGGACTTCACAGTGTTTTACAGCTAAGCCAACCTTTGGCCAGTAAGGAAACACTAGTAGTTTACTTCTCCATAACGTCAATCCCTGATTTGTATGGCAATTACACGGGTTAGGGATAACCCCGTATGCGGAACTTCATTTCCCACACCTGATATGCAAATTCACCACCTCTCGGAGCTTGACTCATTCCACTCAAACACAACGACTGGGCTACATTCTACCTACAAACAAATCACACTGAATGACCACCTGACCACGACCAATCTCCGGAGCAAGGAGTTTTGAGCCTCGTTAACTCTTGGTTGGAGGATTGCTTTGGAATGTAAGATGTTATAAGCTTAGGCTGGGAAGTGGTCGGGAGATGGGAATACAACAATAGATTTTAAAATGCCTACTCCCATCGCAATGTTTAAATGTGTAACTGGGGGTCAAGGTAGAAGCGTTCACGTCGCGATCCCCGTCAGGTAACACTTGGTGTTGCCTGCGAATTCTACCAAACACTTCGAAGCCGAGCTGAAAGACAACGCTGTCCAGAAGCTGACCATCGTGCTTCGAAGAATCGCAAAGAAGAAGAATGTGTAACTGTTTTAACTACCCTTAGTCTGGCTCTTTTTATGAGTTAGGTCACGTATAAAAGTATAAAAGTGTTGTGAACCCGCTTTTAGCGAGCCCACAACACCTATAGTGAAGGTACGACGTTTCGCTGATAGTTCCAATCAGCTTCATCGATCAGCTTCATCAGGAAGCAGATTGCAACTATCAGTGAAACGTCGTACCTTCATTATAGGTGTTGTGGGCTCGCTAAAAGTGGGTTTACGACACTTATACTTGTATTTATTTTGTCAATTCGCGTGTTTGTGTCGCAGAATGGTGTGTGGGTGTGTCTGGAGCTGGGTGGACCTCTGTGGAGGAGGTTCGTGAAGGACGCTACTGGGCAGTTGGAGGCAGTCGCCCTCCAGCAACAACGGAGGGCGGAGGAGCGACGCTCACAACAGCGAGCCGAGCGCCGAGCGGCCAAAGCACAGCAAGTTGGCACAGTAGGGAGCTCAGGTGGCGCATCTGCTGGTCATCTCAGTCAGGCAGCCCATGACACCTGGGTCTGTCCTGTGACCTCCTGTCGACGAGCTTTCGACACTTCACGTAGCCTCAAGGTGCATATGGCTTGGCACAGGCGACGTGGTGACGTCACCGCTACTTAGTGGCCAAAGACGGTTGTTGTTGTTGTGTCTGGAGCTGCAGGGGACACTCACATAATGGCAGTGGGGTTTTTCAGCATGCACGCCTTGGGGCCAAAGCGTGTGGCGGGACAGGGTCCGTGCAGCGAGCGTGAGCGCCTGAGGACAGAACAAACGCAACCTCCTTCAACTCCACGTCAACTTCATTTCAAGCAGAATTAACTTCACACGGCCGGTGACTTGACTTCACGCGGCCCGCAAGTTCCAATTCAAAACGGCCTGCGACTTCACTTCACAGGGCCCACGACTTCACTTCGCAAAGCCCACGAGTTCACTTCACATGGCCTGTGACTTTACTTCAGATGGCCCGCTACTTCTCACAAACCGTAACTTCATTTCACAAAAACTGTAACTTTATGTCACACGAGGCCTCACACTTTGAAACAACATGAAAACAACATTTATTATCCACTGCATCGCTTAGCGGGTAAGAATGTCAGCACGTTCAGCCCCCTGTAAATGTCAGCCATAATTATTTCAGCCCCCAGGAAGAAAGTTCTTCACCCATGACGTAAATCAATTAAGCATTCTTTCACATGACATGTGTAAAGAACGTCTGGCAATGGGGGGGGGCTTTTATTAGCTCTTCTTACCATGAAAATTACTCTTGATATCTGCGATAATGTCCTCGGATAAGAAAATCGGACTAATATGCTTAGGTTTTAGCTTTATAATTACACTCATACAAAAATTCCATCACCTGAAGGAAAGCCGAGAGACCAAAGACCACGGTGTTAACATGCACCTACTTGCAAATTAAACAATTAGTAAAATGAAAACAAACTTTATAAAAATACACACTGTCAGTGATTGTCACTAAAGGCATGACAATTATGCGGTAATGAATGTGCCATTACTTGGATAATTTTTGCAGCAACCACATCAAACACTGTTGTTGTCAAGCCATCCAGCAAACAAAGAGGCAGCAATAAGCCAATCCCACTTACGGGTCTTCCACACAATCGTTTGCCAAAACAAATTCACTTTGGACAATGCGAGGTGTCACTTAGGGCGTAGCGTTGGTTCACCAATGGTGAGTAAGGGTCGCTTACCTGGACACACTGGCACAAAGACATCAAATAGGTGGGGCAGGAAAGTAGGGAAAGATTGGAAATACGTTACAAATAGTAGCATTCAAATTCACATCGCTCATTTTTCCCACACCGGAAACTTACAAATAATTGCACAGTCAAACACATCTATGTTACAGTAAAAACTTAAAAGTCATTAAGGGCATAAATGGCGTGAGTGGTCATGCATTGCTTAGTGTACTGAAATTAGAATAAGAAAACCGGAGTTAAATTCCTGGTCACGGCTAACATCAGCGACAAGCAATACCTGAACTGGTCCTGGGCCTCACCTTCTTCAGCAAACCACACCGACAAAGCGCGGTGAAGTATAGTCAAGCAACCCCCACGAACAACATGGAATCGGCAGGCCTTCACCCAACAGTGGACTGGCAAAGACCTCCTCTCTACACGACTGTTGTTATTGTTTCTCAATCGACTCGCTAAAGCCACGCTCCCACCATCTGCTCTAGCAGTAAAACTCTTACACGGCACAATGCTGCGGTAACCACTTGCAGCACACTTTAAAGGGAGCCCAAGGGGTTTTTAGTTATGCTTACAGTGTGACTTGGAGTATTTAGCAATAAGAAGGTTGTTTAGTCAGGTTATGATCACACAGTCCTATGTAGAAGCGTTCACGTCGCGATCCCTGTCAGGTAATACTTGGTACTGCCTGCGAATTCTACCAAACACTTCGAGGCCGAGCTGAAAGACAACGATGTCCAGAGGCTGACCATCGTGCTTCGAAGAACCGCAAAGAAGAAGAAGACAGGTAATACAACTTACTATATCCTTTCATAGTTTCTGAATAAATGTATTTATTAAACCGTGACTAAGGTGTAAATGAAATAAGCTACACATGAGGGATTCCATTTGGTCAGTTAGAATAAGCATGTTACTGTGACATAAGGTGACAAGACTCCAATCAAAGCAATGCATACATCACAACACATAACACAAGTCGCTATTAAAGCGGGAAAACATAATGTGTTTTTGATAATGGTACGTTGCCCAACGTTTAAAAGTAAAAATAAATAAATTTTAATGTTTGTTCTCTAAATTCAGGTCACCGGGGTCATGGCACAGTACACCAAAAAAGCACAGTGCTCACGTTACTTTGACTCAAACGAACTATTCCTGAACCAGATAAACTTCATTCAGAAGATACATTTTACACATACTTGGCACAATGTGAGTTGGCGGTGGTATTGGCATGTACACGTGTACATGAAACCAATCACAGGACTGGAAAGTAAACAGAATGATTATAAACCAGATGGCCGGTATGGCAAGGTTACTAACAGTAATCGCAGAAAACTACTAATACAACAACATAACAATCACAAAGACAAATTAGTGATCCACGAGTAAAGACACACATTGTCCACACCCAAGGAAGGAAGTCACGCAGCTATTACAGTACACACAAGTACAAGGCTTCCATATGTCGTCATACTAGGGCGTGCTGTGGACTAAGCCAATGCCCGACTGCCTTTGTCTTCCCCGTTTTAATGTTTACACATTGTAAAAAAGAACGAATTTAAGGCTGAGAATCTAAGGCCCACACAGATGGCGAGCCGAAAAGTTTCCAAACGGCGATAGACACAGATATGTGTGTATTCGCCAGGCAGATACCATTCACACGCACAGATAGACAGAGACTGACTGATAGACACACAGCAGACACGTTGTGTATTCACCACGCCGCAGGGATGTGTCTGGCGGCCGCGCAGCACGGTGGCGGCAAGCCGGGCGCCTCGCACTGCGACTCGGCGCGCTCCCTCAGGCCGCGCCGCGCCTCGCCCGCCTCCCCGGGCCGCCTCACCGAGCCCGCGCCCTCACAGTCTCTCTCCGCCATCTGTGGGGAAAAGGGGCGCTGGGAGGGGGGTGTATGTGATATTTTTGAGGGAAAAACTATGTTTTTACGTCTGTGTGTGGCAACAGGGTCAACGAGAGTGTTTTGTTGTCTATGGTAGTGTACGGCAAGGCGCGCGGGAATGGGCAACGCTGTTACTGTACTGTGCCGTACCGCGTCCACACGGCCGCTGGGGGAGCGTGCCGGGCCGGACCCACACAGTGCTAGTTTAAACATTTCGGATTTTCAGATTTTATTTCGAACCATCATGAAGGTCTTGGTTGGCCGTGCTTCGTCTGGAACCTCCCCTCAGACTTGTTCGCCATGGGTGACCCTACCAGGAGTACTGGACTCCAGACGACGTGGCTCTGAGGTTCATTGGAACACGCAAGCCCCCCCACCACGACAAGGTTCGGCCTTGGGGGGGATGTCTGGTCCACTCTCCTTGGACTGCTGTCACCGCGACCCTCACCAGGACAAGCGGTTTAGAAAATGGATGGATGGATTTTCAGATCTTTAAGGAGAAGCTTAGAGTTAGAAGAAAGTAATTTAACGTCAGGAAGTAATTTAACGTTAACTTCGTGCAAGCTTCTTCTTCTTAGCGATTCTTCGAAGCAGCCCCTTGCATTTTCATTGAACTCCGCAAGGTCTTTTGAGCTGCAGAGGTTCGGTAGTAGAGCACAGACAAGGCAGTGTTCCATAGTATGGTCTGCTTCTCCACATTCGCAGGTGGTTGGGCCGGTCTTGTAGCCCCATCTGACCAAAGCATCTTTTGATCGTCCCGTTCTAGTTCTCAGGCGGTTGAGTGTCTTCCACTGAATCCATGGTGCATCTGAGCCAGGAGGGAAGTCTTCAGCAGGTGGGATTCCCATGCCCGTTGCAGGAGGGTCACTCTCAAGCTTTTCCGTCCAGAGCTGGAGTCTGGTTTCCCCTCGAGATGTTGTTAGGGGCTGCACATGGCTGAGGAAGCTTTTTCTTTTACAGGTAGTACTTGGTATTGCCTGCAAATTCTACCAAACAATTCGAAGCCGAGCTGAAAGACAACGATGTCCAGAAGCTAGCCATCGTGCTTCGAAGAATCGCAAAGAAGAAGCAGTCAGTTTTACATTGCGAGTATTCAGGCTTGTACAATTAATAATATTAATAATTTTACATTTATAACGCGCACATATTCATTCACTGTCTAAGGTACTCATACGACGAGAGAACGACTCAGGCGCGAGGAAAGCGCAGAGGCGGAGGAGGTAGCCAGGCGGTTTTGCCAGCGCCATATTGCCACACACTGCTTCCTATATATTGTTATCGGCCAAATAATTTAGTGGGTTTTTTTAAGTTGTGGGAGGAAACCCACGCAGAACAGGGGAGAACACACAAACTCCACACAGAAAGGCGCCCGAGCCGAGATTCGAACCAGGGGAATTATTACTATGAGGCGCAGATGTTACCATTGCACCACCCTGCCGCCCATATGTACATTGTAAACAGTCACAAATAGATCGGCAGTAACTTGAAGTCAGCGATTGATTGACAAAAGGGCTGTACCTGTTTAAACAGGTGAAATGTTTGCCTTGAAATATTGCACAATTACAGCGTTAGTTTGCAGTTCTTACACGGCACCTGACGATGCAGATTATGTCCAATCACCTCCCGTTCAGCGGCGTACGTGGGAATTTTCCCCCAAAACTGTTTTCGTATGGCCGATTATTAGAATATTGTGATCAAATCGATAATTGGTAGCCTAATTAATTTCCTAAATAATAGGATTTCCCAGCTGTATGATGGAACTGAAATAGCAATTCCTCCAACAAAACATTCCCGTACTGGAAAACCGTGTTGCTGGAGCCCGGGCATGTGGCACGGGCCAGGAGACCTTTGTGCAGATCAGTGCTGCTGCAACGCCAGTTAGCCATCCCAGTAAACACGCCAACATTGGGCCAATGTTGGGATGTAATTGTGCTGCCTCCCCCGGACTAGCCCCAATAGCCTCAGCTCTGCGCTCAACACGTGTGACCCTCTTGAGCAATCTAAGGCACAATTGTGTTGATCACAGCCAGATACGTATGCAGTGTGGATTACTGGCAGGATATTTCAGTACAGGATGGAATGCGTTCATACAAATAAGGTCATGACTCCTGTCCTAATAGATGGGAACCGGTGTTGATGGCAAGAGCTACTAGCTTTCAGTTGTTTCTGCCGGGAATTCTAACTAAAAACACGTGCGGAAAAAGCATGCACAACCTCAGTGGTGTTCATGACCCACTCCTTCGAGCACCTGCGCTCATCGCATACGATAAAGATGCATGGTGAGTGCGCATGACAGTGCGAGCTGTGCTATGAGAAATAACCAGTCACAGCGAAGATTTCAGAAGTTATAATTACGGGGACATTTTTTGCCAGGATACAGATGATAAAAACACAGAAAAGGTTTTACCATTTCTGACAATACAGTTGATAATATGTTCAAATAGCAAATATACCTTTCTACAAGGCATCAAGTTTGTAATATCCACACATGATTATGGTAAAACATACATATATGCTGTGATGATGCGTCTTTAATCGTGTTCAAAGTTACCGTTATACATTACGCTGCATTTGCAAGTTCTTAAGTGTTTCCAGCCATGCCAACATGCATGCCGAGTTCTTAAAACTACGATACTTGCGAAAATGTACTCGGGACCCTGGCAGCGTTTTACCAGTCTTTGTAATTATAATTTCACACGGTTAAGAGTTTTAAAGTCCACACCGCAAATGCCACATTTGTTATCTCTGGCAAATAGGCAATTTTGTTGGGAGAGTCCTGTGCTCGTCTGACCCCTAGTGGTAGCACACTTAAGTGCATAAGAGAAAACGTATTGGTCTCACGTTCATGGCTTTCCTGTTTTCGCCTTAGAAAAACAATATTTCCTAAAGCTCACACCACGTGGAGCGAAATGTCGAACATCATGCTAAACAACACGCCGTACAAACCAATAACCCATCTGAGAGCTGTGCAGTGTAGTATTGCACTATAGTAGGAAAATAATTCAAATCCAGCAAGAGCCAAGTGAGACATCAATTCAAATTTAAATAGAAATTGCCAAAATATTAACCGTTATAATACAAGTAAAATAGTGAAAACAAATATATACGATAATTAGTGAAGATAGTTTCTAAAACTGGTATATTAACTGAAAGATGTACATATAGAAGGGGATTTTAAAAAAAGGTCCACACCAAAGGGTTGTTTCATGAACCCACTCACTGTTCCGATATTTCGTGGCCACTGTTCGTAGTGTTGATGGGTCTTGGGAGTTTCTGCCTCCAAGTCAGAAACCCGCAAAAGCCACGACCAATGAGACGGTGCTAATGGAATCAACAAGCCCTGCTCATCACCTCCCGGCCAGCAGCACACATTGGCAGCAGAAGTGAGACTTCTTTTCCATCCATCCATCCATTTTCTAAACTGCTTGTCCTGGTGAGGGTCGCGGTGACAGCAGTCCAAGGAGAGTGGACCAGACATCCCTTTCCTCAGCAACAGATTCCAGCTCTTCCTGGGGGATTCCCAGCCGTTTCCAGGCAAACCGAAGGATATAATCCCTCCAACGTGTCCTAGGTCGGCCTCTAGGACTCCGCCCGGTGGGCCGCACCTGGAATACTTCTTTTCCCCCCCAACTATTTTTGTGTTGTTCAATTAGTCATGTAAACAAAATGATAATCGGCAGTCTAATCGGTTACTTGAAGAACTAAGAGCACATTTTCTGCTTGTTGCAGTGGTTAATGGTTCGAGCCCAGCAGCAGCAACACTGCTTTATATTGCAAGAGCATTAATCACGCAAATACACTTCCCGCTTCACAGTGGAATTTAAAGACCCCGTGAAATTATCAACAGTTAGGCCATGTGTGCCGGAGTCACGGTCCAAATGTGCAAAACTGAAAATTATTTGCTTATTGGCAAAAGTTTGCATCACAAAATCACCCCCCCACTCCGCCTACTGTGCACACTGTAATCTTTCATGAAACACAGCTAGCTCCATGGTGATGGCATTGCACTATGATACTGGTGCAAATACCAAACGTGTTTACGTTCGAGCACCTTGGTGACAGCCTTGCACTAGGAGGATGGTTCTGACTACCACACGTACTTATGTAATGATGTAATAATGATTTGACGCTAACATCTGTAGCAAGGTCCAGCATTATTGCTACTTCTTCTTTTTGCTCTCCTTCTTCGGCTTCTTCCCCTGCAGGTGCCGGCTCGGGCGAGGTGGCTCAGTCTCGGCAGGAGTTGACCCCGCCGGGGGTTGACCCTGTTCCACCGCCTTGTCAGGCAGCATTATGACGGCGAGTATGCAGAGCAGCTGGAACACGGCGCCCAGGAAGAGGCCGTGGTTCAGCAATCGCTCAAACAGGCTCAACTCCGGAACGTCCGGGGCCAACAGGTCATCATCGGTCGCCATCGTCACGGCTGTGGTTCGGTCACCTTCTGTCCACGATGTGGGGAAGATAGAAACAAGAGTTGGAGAATTATTGAAGAAGCACCCCCCGCGGGGTGGAAGGAAACCATCCGTGCCGCGTGTGCAAGGTCGCCCAGGGGTTGGTATTTATTCGCCTACTAGAAAAAGGAAGGCACATTATCACGGGAAATATATTGAATGCTTTAAAGCAAAATTCGCAGTTCAGATTCTTCAGACTAATATACGAGTCACGAAACAGACAACGGGCGGCACTGTGGCGCAGTGGGTAGCGCTGCCGCCTCACAGCAAGAAGGACCCGGGTTCGAATCTCGGCTCGGGTGCCTCTCTGTGTGGAGTTTGCATGTTCTCCCCGTGCACGCGTGGGTTTTCGCCGGGCACTCCGGTTTCCTCCCACCGTCCAAAGACATGCTGCCAGGTTAATTGGCCTACTGAGTAAATTGTCCCAGGTGCCTTGCGATGGACTGGCGTCCCATCCTGGATATAGCCCTGCCTTGCGCCCTGTGTCTGCCGGGATAGGCTCCGGCTCACCGCGACCCTGTACAGGATTAAGCGGTTTCTGAAAATGGATGGAAACAGACAACTTAAAATAGTCCTACGAAAGAAACGTTGCTTCGATAGAACAGAGCAAGTACCAAGTTAAAGCAAACACCCCCTCTCGTGTCCAGCACCGGCCTTCACAGGAGCTACTCACTAACAGCACTTGCCCCAACAATCTGCTAAAGGCTACACGGCGGGGGGGGGGATCTTTGTCGCCTGCCATGAAGCCCGTTTGCTCCAGGCCGCCGTCCCTCCGTGTGCTGGAGAGCCCTGATTAAGAACGTCTGAGTTAATCACCGGCGCGGAGGAAGCGCGGACTCTCCTCTGTGGTGGCGAGGAGACGGAGGAAGCGGAGAAGCCCCTCGCTCCGTCCGACGCGACAGCGGAGCGACCAATGGAGACAACACCGCCTCCTTACGCGGAGCGAGCACTGTACGCCGAGCAGCCGATTCCGATTCCTCTGGAACCGTGGGTCGATCCCGCGATGCGATTCCTGGTCACCTCGAAGAATGTTTGTCCATTAGTTCAGCCATCCGTCAATTGTCAGAAACTGGTTAATCCTGTACAGGGTCGCGGTAAACCGGAGCCTATCCCGGCAGAAACAGGGCTATACCCAGGATGGGACGCCAGTCCATCGCAAGGCACCGGAGGCAATTTAGTCCGCATGCCAATTAACCTCCGCAGCAGCATGTATGTGGACTGAGGGAGGAAACCGGTGTGCCCGGCGAAAACCCACGCGGATACGGGGAGAGAACATGCAAACTCCACACAGAATGGCACTTGTTTTCCGTCTCGTTTGTGCGAGTCTAGTTTGTTTCCATTTGCCTATATCGGTTTTATGTAATGCAGTACTCATGACCCAGAATCCAGTAAACACGGACAGATACAGATGTTTATTACAGCAGAAAAATACCCAGTGAGCTTGCGATTCCTGCGACACAACAAACATGCGAATTGATAAAAATAAATAAAAAATAAAGGTATAAAATAAAAAAATTAACCAAACAAAAACATTTACACATAGCATTGCACATAATTGATCAAATCAAGAAATACAAATTACATGTATACATTGCGGGCGGCACGGTGGCGTAGTGGGTAGCGCTTCCGCCTCACAGCAAGAAGGTCCCGGGTTCGAATCTCGGCTCGGGGTGCCTTTCTGTGTGGAGTTTGCATGTTCTCCCCGTGTCCGCGTGGGTTTTCGCCGGGCACTCCGGTTTCCTCCCACCGTCCAAATACATGCTGCCAGGTTAATTGGCGTACTGACAACATTTCCCCAGGCGCCCTGCGATGGACTGGCGTCCCATCCTCGGTGTTCCCCTTGCCTTGCGCCCTGTGTCTGCCGGGATGGCCTCCGGCTCACCGCGACCCTGTATAGGATTAAGCAGTTTCTGAAAATGGATGGATTTATACATTGCGATGGGAAAAACTAAACAAATTATAGGTAGCTTATTCAACATTGAGGGAACAAGTGCAACATTTCTAAAACAAATCAAGCTTTGCAATCACAACTCGATGAGTTTGAAGCTTTAAAAACTTGTGTTTGTTTTTCTCTTGTCACAAAACGTCCGGGCTGCTAATTTACACGTGATTCCAACAGTGATAAACTCATTATAATATTGATTAATGAGCAACACTGAGGGGGCGACACTGAGGGGGCGGCACGGTGGCGTGGTGAGTAGCGCCGCCGCCTCACAGCAAAATGGGACCGGGTTCGAATCCCGGCTCGGGATTGATCATAGTACTAAACAAGTTTTTTTTTTATGGCTTCTGTAAGTCCGAAGTGGCAACCTTACCACCAAGCTTTTCCAGGTGTTGTAGACATGGGCTGGGAGGTGTAGCCAGGACGTGGAAAAGCGCGCATATTTGTCCAGCTAAACCATTGAGAAGCCTGATGATGCATCTGTCATGATGCCTCTGAAGGTGGTTTGGAGGGCTGCATAAGCGCTTCCTTTTATCATGCAATAATCTTCATCCATTTATTACCACAGCACTGTTCCGCTGTTGCACTTCGTCTCTTATTAAGTTATTGGAATTGTAATGACCCACATGTGATCAGAAGTTGGTGGGCGAAGTGACCGCGTCAATCCGCCGCCATTGTTGACATGCCGTTTCTTCGAGGCCCTTGTGCAGCGCTTTGTGACCCTCGGGTGAAAGGCGCTATATAAAACGCTATTATAATTATTACGCAGAATGATGTGATGAGGAAACCAGTTCAAGCCTGGGCAAGCCCACCGTCTAGCCAAGAAAAGAGGGGGTCAAGGGAGGAATGGGGGATTAATTCCCTCCCACCCTCATTGTGTTCGGGAACATTGAGGTGACCTAATGTTTACTCGTAGAATCCCCGCTGCTTTCTCTATTGTGTAAGGGATTATAGTGGCTAAACAAAGAGTGGAGGCCATAAATCATTTACAGCAGGGGAGGGGTGATGTCAGAGCTGACGTCAGAGCTTTGCAGCATAAAAGGCGGACGCCCAGATACGGCGGGAGAAGCGTTGGAGAGAGGTCCTGAACGAGGTTCTGTGAGAGGTCCAGAACAGGGCATGCTCCGGGCGTGTCCCGGGGCGTGCCTGGCACAGCCCGGCCAGTGTGTGTGTGAGCTGGGGAGTTAGCGTGGACCACGCGCTGCTGCGCTCCACTACTGGCTAGTAACTAAACGGCGTGCCTGTGAGCGGGGAGCTCGGTGATAGCAAGCTTGAGCGGTCGTGGTGACGGACTGCTGTTCATGTGAGAAGTCTTGCTGGTGAATTAAACGACACTCTGCTGTGGAAGTCCGCGCTTCGACCTTCATCTGTGTGGGAGGGGGGTGCGTCGGCGGCTCCTGAGTCACGCCAACCAACGTGTGCTCTCGTGTCCATGGCGTTCGACTTGACGCCCTGGAACGTGGTAAAAGATCCGACGGCTCATCCTGACAAGAGAGTCGACGTCGGTCCTTACAGAATTATTGGTAAATATGTGTCCTGTCCAATACTGTGTGTTACTGTTTACTTTATGATAATGGCTAAGGTTTTTTCCTCGCAAAATTTAATGCTGTAATTTTTTTGTCTTATCTTGTGATTTTATATATTGTTTGCGTTGGTTAGTTCATACATTTGTTGTATCGCAGAAATTCCGCTTCCAGCGGCTTGCAAGCTCACTTGGTATTTTCTGCTGTGATCTTCTTCTTCTTTGCGATTCTTCGAAGCACGATGGTCAGCTTCTGGACATCGTTGTCTCTGCTGTGATAATAAACATCTATGTACTAGCACACCGCTCCAAAACAATATCAGACAAAAATCATCTAAAAATTGAACTACAACATCTACAACAAGCACTACTCAGCAATGGCTACACAAAAACAGAGATCCAACTCGCAATAAAGAGAAACCCATGACCAAAAATACCAAGAAAATGAGGATAAGGACACTGAAACCCGTGCCTTGCTACCATATGTCAAGGGCACCACGGATAAATCGGTAAATATTTCAAAAAACGTAAAAACCATCATGACAACCCACCAGAAGATACAGGACGTAATCAAGTCACCCAAGGACCGACTGCCATTACAAACAAGTTTACATTGGCCAGACTGGAAGAACAGTTGCTACACGGAAAAAGAAACACAAAGCAGCGGTCCGGTTGTTACACACACAAATCGGCGGCGGCCCACACTGCAGACAGACAGACAACACTCAATCGATTTCTAAAAGATGCACATACTAGCAGTAATTCGCCACAGCGGCCCAAGATTGATCCGTGAACCAATTGAGATTCACAAGAGCCCAAAAAAATATGAATCGCAAAAAATAAATGATAATTCAACTGAGCCTTGTAATATAAAATGCAGCCTGAGAAAGCCAACCCTAGGTGAGTGTGTGTGTTGTGACCTGCAGCGTGATGAGTGAGCGGGTGAGTGTATTGTGTATTGTTCACGGGAACAATAACTATGGTATTATCGAGTTTGGCGTTGAGTTGTAGAGCTGGGTGCTTGTTAGGGCAGGCTGCGTCGGTTGGACTGCTGCTGCAGAAGGCCGCATCCAACAGCGAACAGAGCAAGTGACGCGACACGCAGCACGCACGTGAGGGTCAGGTAAATCCACCTGAGACACAAAACGCCTTCGTCATTATCAAATTATCTGGCATCATTAACAACCATTGCATTCAAAACATCATCATCATTTCTCACATCATCACAGTGCTCCAATGAATACATAAATATATAACGTTTTCATACAAACATTTAAATTGCAAGAATTGCATAACAATGACAATATGCTTTTTACAGTGACATAAGCAGTATATGGCAGTACAATGTTTACGTTAATTTAGTTTCAATTCTTATATTGTTTATAACCAGCAGACCCAGATAGTACACACATTTGTCTCAATTAAGAGTCTTGCTCAAGGCATTAACCTTGCTTCAAAAACTGACAGGTTACCCGCACGGCATGTTAACGGCGGCGCGCCGCTCGCTCGCGCGGGACTCCCCACCGGAAGGCGTCCGCGTCGTACAGCTGGCACATACTGCTCGAGCCACACGCTCCGAGCGCCCACTTGATGCACGATGAGTCGATGGCGAGCCCGTAGAGGATCGGCGCGGGGATTCCGGCTGAGCAGGATCGGAGAGCGCCACACGCCAAGGTCACGTGCGGCGGTCGGCGGCGCAAACAACCCGGCGATTCGATCGTAAGGATTCGTAACGACGCGTGCATTAGATAGCGTGGGTATGAAATCGACGTTTTGTCACTAGTGACGCGATGATTCACTGTCCTCCGTCACCATCTCAGGTGAACTGACGAATCGTGGATGTGAAACTTATTATCAAAAGAAAGCGATTTACCCAGGAAAACCTCGCTGAGTCTTAAGATTTTCAGGGGGGCCCTACTACATTGAGATGTTTGGTCATGAAAACTATTAACGAGAGTTGGGCTTTGGGAGGAAGAAAACCGGAAACCCACCGTGCGTACAAGGGTGTGACAACTTAGCATGGTCCCCTCCTCGCCGCCACTCCCAGCTCCATGCCTACAATACCTGGTAAGCACTGGTGGTCTCCAATAAGATATCATATGGTCTCCAATTCAAGTAGTAACCAGGCTGAAATCTGCTTAGGTTTTGAGATTAGATGTAAATTCAGCATGATGTGGTTGCGGCACGAAGGCAATGCTCCAACTCCGCCACTCACCCAGCGTGCGGGTAGCCATGGTCTGCAGTCCCAGTGCAAACGACTTCAGCTCGTTACTCACGCTCCTAAGCAAAACGTAAACACGACACGGCTTTTTATAGCACGTCCCTCTTCATGTGGACTATGCGAGGGTGGTCTACAATGAACTTCGCAAAGCAGCGAGTCGACCAATCATGATCGAGAACCATCATCAGTCATGATCAGTCCATAAATCAGCTAACGAACACTGCATGAGGGCACCACGGGTTTGCACCTGAGAAATACGAAGTATGCCGGTGTGGAGCCCAGGGCGTAGATGAACGATGACACCACCGTGACGCCCAGGAAGACGTGGAAGCTACGATCGCAAGAGGCGGTGCGAGCGCACAGCCCCAGCGTGGCTCGTCCTCCGCTACCGCCAACACACACACAGTCCGTGAGCACCTGCCAGCGGGACACACGACTCAAATGTACAACACGCTCCCTCCAGATAGCTACCACTTGTATCGAAATTGAATTTAAAAAACGAACACGCAGATTTGCAACACGCCGCACAGTTTTCGTGAGCTTCAGATGCGTGGGAAACCACAGACAAACGGGAATGCAGTCGTAGCCGGCACCAACGATTGTCCAAGCTCTGTGGCCCTACATTGGGATGTGTGGCCAATTTCATTAATGTGTGGGAGAAAACCAGATTACTTGGAGAAACCCCACCCATGCAAAGGGGTTCACACTCAATCCCTGTACAGATGGAATACAGAGGGAAGTTAACCCACTTGTTGAACTTTCATAGCCTGGCAAGCCAGATGGCCACCGCAATGCCTTGAGGGTTTGAGAGTTTCAAGAGGTTGTCTGATCCACCAACCCTCACTTCCACCACAGTTCTGGATTACAGGGGTGCATAGCCACCAGCATCCCACCTGGCTATCAGGATTGGAAATGACCAGCACAACGATGAAAGCAAGGGTGCGATTAAGTTGGCATCCTCGTCAAACTTGAAAACCAACGATTTGAATGGAATCTCATCCGCGAATTGTGACATTTAACCGAATCACTCGGAAGCTGACTCGTTACTTGCCAAGACATGTGCATACACACGTGTGCAGTATGTGTATATCCATACACGCCAGGGTTCAAATTTGCTAAATTACAAACTTAATATCGGGCCAACGTTTGCCAGACACTGCTTCCTCTTTACATTAACGTGTTATTGGGCAAGGAGTGAGTGTGTGTTCATCTGTGTGTTGTACGTGCCCAGGTGCTCACCAGTGGCGTCCCGCCGTGGGTGAGGTTCCCGGCGATGGTGGCGTTACACCCGGCCAGGCACGGGGAGAGGTAGGTGAGGCCGTCCCAGCCGCACACGGGCTCCCACACGTCTCCGTGGCACTCGCACGCGCCGGGGCAACCGGCCGCCCGCGACCCCGCGTGACTCGCCAGCAGCGGCCTGCGGGGTCAGAGATCCCCGTAGAGCCCGTCTCCACAGCAGCCCCTACTCTCCACACAGCATCCCCTGATCTCCACACGGTGTTCCCTAGTCTCCTACGACGTTCCGTGCTCTCCACACAGCGTACCCTACTCTCCACAGACCGTCACCTGTGATAATTATATAGTAATTACAATTTATAACGCGCACATATTCATTCAATGTCGAAGGTATGCATTCGAAGAGAGAACGACTCAGAGGCGCGAGGAAAGCTCAGAGAGGCGGAGGAGGCAGCCAGGCGGTATGCCGGCGCCAACGTATTGCCACACACTCCGTCCTATAATTAATGAGTGTTTTTTTAGTTGTGGGAAGAGAACTCGGGGGAAACCCACGCAGAACAGGGGGAGAACACACAAACTCCACATGGAAAGGCGCCCAAGGCAAGACCATTCTTTCAGTGAGGCGCAACTGTTAGCACTGCGCCACCCTGCCACCCATAATAATAACACACCTTTATCCTACACGGCGTGACGCGGCACACCGTGTACGGCGACGGGCGAGCGCGCGGCAAAGCCGTCCGTGCGAGGCTCACTCGTGGCTCAGGCCGACGACGCTGGGGCCGTCGCAGCGCAGCGCGTAGAAGGCGAGGGTGAGGGCCCAGGCCACCGAGCCGGACACCAGCGAGAGGCGAGCGGCTCCCAGGGGGCCCAGAGCCAGGCAGTGCATCAGCAGGCCCCCCCCAAACATGCCCAGTGCCACCGAGGGCACGTTCACTGCCCCTACGCCCGGGGGACAGAGGAGGGTAAAGTTTCTCGAGGAAGCGAACGGAGAAGATTCCTATTCGGTTCCTGCAGCAGCTCCCGTCCAATAAACGTCGGACAGGCGGACAGCGCATCGGAGCGCCGTGCGGCGACACCGTCAAACCCTGCACGGTCGTGCGAGAGGAGCGGTCGCTTAGACCGATAGTTGCTGTGCGGTCGAGCGACAGTTAGTAAAATTAAGAGGATGCATAAAACCTGTACACTCGACATGGCCATTCCAAACGAACAGCTTTCAAAAGCAATGCTCATCGTATCCACGAGGCTCGATCTGCACGGTACACGGGTGCACCGTGCGAGCGCCGCCCCCGTGCGTCCGCGTGACCGCCAGCGCACCGCGCGTCACGGGGGGGCCGCGTGCACGCGCGCGTCGCCGCGCAGCAGCCCCGCGTACCCATGAACATGTTCGCCTCCGCCGCCGTCTTGCCGAACTGCTCCTCCATGAACTTGGGTTTAAACGTCACGAACCCGACCAGCGACATGACCTGGAGCACTTGGGAAACGAGCAGAGCCACGACCAGCGGTCGGCACAGCACGCCGTGCAGAGAGGCGCCCACACCTGTACGCAGAAACCACGAGGCCGGTGGTGGACACGGCACCCGGTTTACAGGTCGCGGTCACCTTGTCACACGGACGCGGTCGACGTTGCTTTGTTCGTCGTTGAGTTTTGGAGCTTTGGGACCGAGATCTTTTCGGTGCAACCTTTTTCGAGTGTCGCACGAAAAAAACCGTTATACGCAGGACACGCTTGGGGAAAACTGACTGTCAGAAGCCTGATGATGCCTCCAACGTGGGAGGCGAAACAAGGCTATCTTGAAATAGCAACCCTTAAGAGCAATTCTCATACGTCGAGCCGTGAAAATCTACATCAACACACAGGACACTGCGTATTTGCGTCGTTCCATTCTTGTCGAAGCGCAGGTCGCCGAGCGGTCGCTCACCTCTGATGAGCGACGTGGGCGACGTTGATGGCGCCGAGCTGTGCGAACCTCTCCTTGGGAAGTCCGCAGCGCAGTCGTCCTGGTCTCCTGCACCACAAAGCCGATGATCATGGAGATCGCTCAACACGGCTATCCCGAAAGAACAGCTCTGAAGAGCAATCATGATGATGATGATAGTGGGATGATGATGATGATGATGATCGTGGCAGGGATTGACTCGCTCACTCCGTACAGACAGCCCTGCTAGTGTGGGCATTCGGTTTGCCGGCCAAACCTTGCGCCAACACCCTCCCCGCTCGGTGTGATGGCCGTGCGATCCAAAGGTGAACGTGGCAGCAAGCGAGGTCACCTGACGTGAGCAGAATTTCCTTGACAGGCATCGAGTACATCTCCTCCGATGATCGTCTCAGCTCCTTCTTGCTGAGCAGCACAACAGCACGCAGACCCATTACGTGTAAAACGCAGCACAGAAATATGATTGGATTTTTCATCTCAAGATACGAAGCCGATATAACAATAAGGATAGCATTTGGGAAAATTCGTTTAAAAATATTAAAACCAAAGGCCAGGCCATAGATTGTTATAGAGACAAATTGGCTCTGGTATAGATGCATAGACTAGCATAGGCAGAGGCATGACCAAATCGGGTTCTCTATTGTATTCAGTTGACATTCTCAGCCTGCCCACCAATGTCTCTGCCCTCAATTTGTCTAAATACCGGCAATGAGAATCGAAGCATCGTTTCGTCCCGCGGCGAGCGTCGCATCACCCTCGCTGGCAGGGCGGCCGGGAAGGAGCCACAGCCTCCCCCGTCGTACGGACCAGATTTCCCGCCCTCGCGAGGTGTTCTCACCGAGGGAGGCTGCGCGGGAACATCCAGAACGGGAGCGATGCGAGCAGACTCAGAGTGCCGGCGACCAGGAATCCGAGCCACCAGGCGCCCACCCAGCGCTCGTCCTGCACATGCGGCGGGACCGGGTCTGGGAGCGCCAAGCGAGCGGCAC
>JAZEWU010000035.1:6334364-6345498 GCA_036362915.1 Geotria australis
ATTTATATAGCGCCTTTCACCCGAGGGTCACAAAGCGCTGCACAAAGCTGCAGAGAGAACGACATGTCAACAACGACAGAGCACGGAAAATCAGGCAACGCGGTAGAGTCTCATCTATTCCACCGTCGACAGCGACATTTGTTGCTGGCCGATTGACGTGCTGGGTCCTGGGACCTGTGCTCGGAAAACTTTGGTCAGACAAGAAAGAACTATTGCGATTTCGCGGCACGCCTGCTTGTGTCGCATACCCGCTGGAGGCGCATCAGGCTTGGGTGTCGCCGCCACCGACTGGGACAAGCAGTACCCAGGTGGAGGTCCGACCGTCCCATTCACCTGGCTACCGCTCTGCGCTTCGTGTTGGTACCTTAGGGCGGAGCAACGCCAGACAGGAATCCCGTAAAGAGCTTGCGAGCTCACCGGGTATTCTTCTGCGACGCAAGAGACACGCGAATTGACGAAAAAAATTACGTATTAAAAAAATCACACGTTAACAAGAACAAAGATTGCAGCCCCGATGTCGGGCTTTCACTCACGGCTCCATGAAGAAGTGCGGCAGGGCCATGACGAACGTCCCTGCCGCCATGACGGTGGCGCCGATCGCGATGAGGCGCGGGCGGTGAAGCCGGGAGCCCATGTAGCTCACGACGAGCACCACCAAGAGGTTCCCTGCACGCCGACACCGCAGCGACACGGCAGGCACGCTCAGCTCGGCTGCTGGGAGCCCCGTGAAGACGGTCACCGGCTCCACCAGCGGCAGGTGGCCTGCGTGCCCGGGGGGCGGCTGCTGAAAATCTCATCTCATTGTCAGAAACCGCTTAATCCTGCACAGGGTTGCGGTGAGCCGGAGCCTCTCCCGGCAGACACAGGGTTATACCCAGGATGGGACGCCAGTCCATCACAGGGCACCGGGGGCAATTTAGTCAGCAGGCCAATTAACTTATGCGGCAGCATGTCTTTGGACTGTGGGAGGAAACCGGAGTGCCCGGCAAAAACCCACAGACCAGGGGAGAGCATGCAAATTCCGCACAGAAAGGCACCCAAGCCGGGATTCGAACCAGTGACCTTCTTGCTGTGAGGCGGCAGCACTACTCACCGCGCCGCGACTGGTGAAAATATGCTTTGAAATTAATGTTTGGTAGGGACTGTACGAAATGTTGAATGAATGGAATGCAACTGTGGCCACGCAACCCAAACTATCAACCAAACAGTAAACCAATAAAGCCTCGTAGAGATACATAGAGAATTGTAGAGATACCTAAAGATGCATAGATACGTTAAAGACAAGCAACAGTGGTGCAAATGTGGCCATGCAACCCACACCATGGATCGCATATTAAACCCATACAGATACATAGACTCGTAGATAAACTAAGAAACATTAAGGATACGCCACAGTACACTGTAGTGCCATGCAACCCAAACTATGGACCATATTGTAAACCAAATAGTGAACCGCTGTAGACCGTATAGAAAGCGACATGAACGCTCTCCTGAAGCCCTCTCGCCGTGACCAGCAGACCTCGACATTGTCATTGAACCAGTGAACATATTGCCGTGGATGGTGATTCCTCTGGCGCTGGTGATTGCTACGACGATGGCGACTTGCTGTGATGTGGAGCCCACCCATCTCGAAGCCGCCGTCAATGGTGCCGGTGAGCGAACTGGGCAGAGAGAAGCGGCGCTCGATGGTGGTGATGGCGCCCTTCATGTAGGCCGCCGTGACCGCCTTGCAGAAGTACAGCAGTGACAGACTGGCCAGGAACGCCTGGCAAAGACAAAGATCCCCCATGTAGCCCACGAAAGCTGTTGGGGCAGGTGTCATTAGCGAGCACCTATGAAGGCTGGCACAGCCTTCATAGGTGGTGTATGCCGTGTGGCATACACCATGCCCGGGCCGCCTCTGTCTCCACAGTACTGATGTTTATACACATTGCACCGGTTACTCATTTAAGGCCGAGTCGACCTCAGAGAGGCCCGAGTCTGATTCAGAAATTAGCCGCTGATGTTTTCCACGACAGGGTATCAAACCCAGATCACCAAGGTCGGTCGTGCAGCGTGCATGCCATTGCTCGCCACAAACTGAAACTGTACATTCACAAGGGTAGACCAGCCATGATCTATCCACTGCTAAATGAGGATCTCAGCAAGCTGTTCACCGTCTCTTACGGCCCTGCGATGCAGCAATGCATCTCACCTTAATGCTGGCATACCAGGGGAGTTTAGCAGCTTCTGAGCCTGGGCTTTCTCCAAGCCACCGTCCCTTCCCCATAATCTCCGTGCTGAAAAAATAAAATAAAACAAAATGTGAATGTTAATAAACACATTGCTGAGGTGGTCGGGTGACTCGGAGGTCACATGAATAAGCCGGTACCGCTGAGATCCTGGCTTCGAATTCAGGCTTCAGCCACGCATGATTACACCGTATTTTCTAGCGTAGGGATGAGACCCTTTTTAATGATAATGATTACAATTTATATCACGTGCATATTCGTTCAATGTAGGTCTTCGTTCAAACAGAGCACGATGCAGAGGCGCGAGGAAACCACAGAGAGGCGGGGAGGGGGAAGGCTGCCATGCGGTGAGCCGGTGCCAACATTTATCAGACACTGCGTCCTATATATTGTTCTCGGTCCAATTAATCAACGAGTCCCAAAGGAATAGAACTTCTTGTCGTGACATGACACCAATAGCACAACTGGAATTGATAAATATTAACACAGATGCGGATGTTTACTCACCGCAGCAGATTACCATTCGAGGCTGAGTCGACCTAGGGGAGGCCCAAAACCCGTTCAGATATTCGACAGCCGATTTCGACCGTGAGCAGGAATCGAACTCGGGTCGCCGCCGGGTTGGGTAGCGAAGTGCGCCAACCGCTCCCCACTACAATCACCACCGCCAGCACATCAGACGACGTACCATTAGAGATGTATCTGAAACATTCCCCACTTACCAACGGAATTAACGTAGGGCGACGATGGTGCCGCTCGCCGTCTCCTGCCGGCGTTCTAAAAACACCAGGGCCAGCACATTGGGCAGCAGCAGCATGTGTTGTAGCCGGTGAGCCCACCAGAATTATGCTTCAAGTGGCTGTTTCGCAGCCGCTCAGCCTCGCGCAAGTGTGCCCACCGTGGCGTGTGCCAGGAATGCCGCTAGGAGCCGATTATAATAACTCTACAAGCGGGACTCAGACGTCCCCCAGCCTGAATTGCATACTGCCACAATGCCCCCCTTCCTCGGTGAAATGTACAGAAAGTGGAGTCAAAACGGCCATGTGATATTGAGGGCATTGTCCACGTGAAGTGCCATGGGTTTGCTTGTTTGTTAGTTTTTTCGGTACATTTTGAGTTTGGGATGAATTTTCCCATGTATTGATGTCGGTTTCACGGCTCGATGAATGAGAATTTCTCTTAAAAGATGCCCTTTTGGGATAGCCGTGTCAGGCTTCTGATGATGCCTCCAATGTGCGAGGCGAAATGTCTCGAAGACAGGTGAAATGCCCGACGTTGCGATCTACTGCTGGATGGCGACCTCCCCAAACCACCGCCACCATCTCAGTCCTGCGACGCAACAACCCACTCATCTCCTCGTTATCCGTGCTCTCGGACACGTTCCATTCCTTGGCCGCCGCTCCAATATTATTCTTGGCCACCGTCCATCATCCTTTCTCGTCCTGCCTCAAGCCCACTTACTTTTGTTAGCTGTTGAGATCATGGCGACAGCCTGTGTACGTTCTCTAATCCACGTGCTCCCGTCTCAATGTAATTTAAAGCATGCACCTCCTTGCGCTTCTTTGTTGCCTACTTTGCAATGACCGTGTTCTAAACCATTTTAAAGCCGGTAGTGGTAGTATGCGCCGATACAAATAATAAAAAATAAAGGCTAAAAATTACACCCTGCATTGTGTTGATGTGTTTTCAGGGCTTAAAAATTGCTCTTAAGAGCTGCTTTCGGCTGTTTTTCGGCTATCCCGAAAGGCCGGCTCTTAAGAAAAAATGTTCACATTGGATTGACAACAGAAGCTTGGACCGGGCTCCTCAAAAAGGGAAAACTGCGCGTAAGCACTCCTGACAGTGGGGCCCTGTGGCATAAGTCCATCTCCTAAGAACCCTTTGGACTGAGGAAGGCTAGATGTGGAACAGTAGATTGAAAATTAATTCCAACGTTTTTATAGCTTTCACAGAATAAAGTACACTTGTCGTACTCCAGTGGTCACAAAAAAGCAAAGATGCGAACTTTTGTAAAGAAAATTTTTTTAAAGTTGCATTTCACGATTGTACTTGGGAGTGAGATGCAAGCGAATTCCTCCGTGGGATTACTACCTTCTCTTCCCCATCGTCACCATGATGGCAAAGCTGCTTATTAAGCCGCTTACGAAGCAAGGCGAATTAGCCAATGTGGGATAGGGTGCGTGCTCAGAGCAAATCACAGCATATGATTTGGCTAAAGTGTAGTTATGTAAGTGAAATAACATTCAGCCGTGCTGGTGAAATGCAGTCCGGTGGATCAACCTTTTTTGGATTAAAGACTTAAAATCTATACTGTTAAGTGCGAAGCAAATTTTGCTTAAAACAGTAAGAGGTAAAGGTTCAGCCTTGCAATTACTTGCTCGTAAAAGGGCCTCCACTACAGGGAGCTCGAGACTGCTTTCCCAGAGGCTGTTTTGCCCTACTCGTCCACACAGGCCAGATGTCTTAGATGAGATTGGAGTAGCCAGACTTTGTCCCACCACACACGACTTGCTGATCAACAAAACCGTGCTGTACTCGCACCGTCACTTAATCAAACATGACGCTATACCAATACGACTGACCCAAAGTAAAAACTATCAATCGTAAATGGTCATAAAAGCATACGTATATAAAGCCAGTACATGAAGATCCATTAGTGTGTTTGGCTTCATGTGAAGAAACCGGAAGAAACCCACCATGGACACTAATCTTCTTCTTTGCGATTCTTCGAAGCACGATGGCTAGCTTCTGGACATGGTCGTCTTTCAGCTTGGCTTCGAAGTTTTTGGTAGAATTCGCAGGCAGTACCAAGTACTACCTGACAGGGATCGCGACGTGAACGCTTCTACCTTGACCCCCATGGACACTAATGGGGGAACACTCAAGTTTGAAAGGTGTTCAGATTCGCACGGGGGAAGAGCACCGAGGTTTCAACAAAGCACAATTTGCGTTATCCACTTCTTATTTTTATTACCAAATATTTTATTGTTAAAAGATCTATTGTGCATACTTTATGCGGTAGCTTTAAAAAATGTTCTCCGACTTGTATTGTGTTAACGACATAGCACAACATACTGTAATGCATGGCCATGTCTGCAGTTCGAGGTCACCAGCGCTGACAGACGGACATGTGATCGTCACATCGGTTGAAAGCACAGACAAAGCTCGGCACTAAACATGCTCTTCGTTTTGTTTGTATACACTGTTGGGCACTACGATGCAATATAAAATTAAAACCGGCAAAAAGTAAATAAGATCATGCTGAATGGTATAACGTAACTATGTTGTGACGATATACAGCCCTTGTCAATCGACTGCTGAATAAACGCCTCCCTACACGTTATTGGTAGTTTGTTTGCCCATACTTCACCACGCTAGTTAATGTGGGATTGGTGGAGACAGTGAAGGCAGGATTCCCAGGTCTAATTCAGGTATCACTCGCCACTGACAATGGATAGAACCAAACTCACTAAACACTGCATCACCACTCCACCCTAAGGGCATAATCACCATCATCAGCCATGACCAATTCACAGCTGGATGAAGGCCTCTAAGTATCCACTATAACATAAGCATCAATACACAGCCAAAGCCACTGCTACTCAAGGTATGTTTTGCAAATTGCTACATTTTTTGCGTGACCGCATTCAGTTTACTCCAACCTCTACGTAGGCTTTAGCAGTTGTGCTGAACGATTCTCTGATGTGTTTTCGGGCTGTGCTGTGTGCACAATCCAAGTTACACATCAGAGGGCATTCAGTACGTTGCAGCGACCGGTACTCAAGTGAGAAACATTTGCAAACAAGATATTGCTGGGAAAACACTAAGGCCCCTTCTTTGTGCCCTCAAGCCGCTTGCCAAAATATGGCATGAACGTCCTTGCTATGACTGCAACTTGGCACACACACGATAACCAGAGGTTCATCGCAGCATCTTGTTTACGATGACCACTTTACCACGCTTCTTTGTTACCACTGTGTAGGTTTTGTAGTTGTGTCGGATGACACTTGGCACGGTGTACCAACCAATGGACCAAAACCTCGAACACCGTGCCGAATAAGACGCGGCACAATGTGAAAACGCGTCGGACAGCTGTACGGCAACACAAGCGGAAAAACCTACGCAATGCAATAACTTTGTTTTAACCAAGCGTTCAAACGCACCTTGCTTCTGGTTCTCCGGTACGTTTTCAAGTTGTACCGCATGTAGGCATGATGAGCCTTACTCCTAAATGAATCCAGGAGCATATGTCGGACACCGTGCCGAACAATACGCAGTACACAACCAGAAAACGCGTGGGAGAGCTCCTTTTTTATCTTGTCTAAACAATCATTAACAACAGAAACTAAAGGGGAGATGACTTCTGAGGTTTTCACGGCAATACGTGAAAATTGCTTTTCAAAGCTGTATTTTCAGGATAGCCGTGTCGAGCGACACAGAGGAGAAGCGCAAGACACGGCTATCCCAAAAAAACAGCTTTATAGAGGAAATGATGGAAATATTTTCACTAAGGATAGAGGCAGAGTGGATCACTTCAACGGCTTCACCTGGCCCTCCGGAACGCCTTCATTTTACTGTGGAGACAGAAAAACAACCTTCATCACCGTCGTCTTAAGTCCTCTGCCCCAAGGGCAGATCCCACGTATACCTCTTCACCTTGCACACCACACTGTACCGGGGGTTCTATTGAGCAATGTCTGGGGAAGGAGAGTCGAGGTGGTTTCATGAGATGTCCAGAGCTTGGGGAAGCCTTCAGCCAGCAGTGAATTAATCACAGATGATAATAACCTCTGTTAATTTCATAAACACTGTTTACATTGTAGTACTTACACTTCGCGGCTTCTTGTTTAATTTCCACTCAAACCTGCAAAACAACAAAAAACATCTAATTATATCCCTTCAATACGCTCAAGTGCTCGTTTCCCCCGCAAGAAAAACAAACCTACTAGTATTTTTAACGACTTGAATCACCCTGATGTGTTTGCGAATGGCTCCTCCTGATCTATCAGGTTCCTCCCCTCCTCTTCACAGACAGCGCGGGTCGGCCCGCGCGTGACCGCCACGACACCTGCCTTCCCTTCGCGCCGCCCGCGTCACTACACCGGCACGGGGACGTACCGCGCTGGCACAGCAGACGATGCCACGGCGCTCACACCAGCAGCGTACATACCGGTGCCGCGCTTTGTGCTTCCTCTTCTTGTGGCTGCCGTGCGGGAGAGCGGCTGCCGCTGCCGCGGGCGCTAGTTGCTCTGGCTGGCCGCTGCCGCCGCCGCCGCCGTCCGTCGGCTTGGCGGGCGAGTCGCTGGCGGCCTCGGCCTCGCCGGGCTCCGGCTCGCACTCCCGCGCCGCTGCCTCCTCCTCCGCCGCCGCCGGCTTCGCCTTCTCCTCCCGCCGCTCGTCCTTCTCCAGCTTCTCTTCTGCCGTAGAGACGAGCGATCGCGTGAGCGGTTGGTGGGGGCGGCACCGTGCGTGACGGGCACGTAGGAGGATAACGGTCAAGATTTGCATCCTCGGTGGCACTTGCTTCGCGGGTGCTTTACATCACGCACCATTCCGTATCATCTCGACATTTGCAATGCCCAGCTGCTGGTCTAGCCGAGGGGACCTCCGTTGCCAGCTGTCCCTGTCCTGCACAGGGTGTATACAGCACTGGCACGCACGTGCCAGGACAATGAGGTGTTGCTATGCGGTTGTTTTTCCCCAAATACGTGGCAGCATAGCAGTAGAAGTTTGCACAACCTGTACAGTGGGCACTCGGTCAAAAATAAACACTCCGATCTGATCAAAGAACAAGGAATACTCACTCTTATCTTCCTCTGCTCCATCTTGGTTCACAACTACACCCACAGCCTGTGGGAACAAGTATACATTGACTTTTGTAGCTTAATATTGCAATTTGTTGTGTGGTCAATCTTGAGGTAATCTGCCCACATAGATTTTCACTGCAGGGAATAACATTTGCAATATTTAAAATACCTCATCATGTGCTAACAGGTTGCTTTGTATGGTATTTTAAATGTTTTGCTTTTGTCATTTCAGTGGCCCAGGCCACTCTTGCAAATTAGTCTTATCCTGGTCTCTCAAGTTCTTACCTGATTAAATAAGGACATGTTTTGAGGTGACCAGTTAGTTAACGGAGCTAATGAATCCATTCAAAATTGTCACAGAGCAGTGCATTACCACCAGTGTTGTAGAAAAGCCCACAAAAGCAGATTTCACGCAAGTACTTCTGAGATGCCTTCAATGGACCTGGTGGAAGGTGTTCTTTCTCACTTGAGCGAATTTTCTGTCACAACAGTGAACCAACAATACCTTCTCAGACCTAGAATTTATCGAAATTAAGCGAATAAAAACACAAATGTAAACTGCATGTTTTTTTATATGCTCATTAAAGTGTCAACATTCAACGTGAGAGACTTGTTTAATCAAGGGCAGCTGAAACCTAGAGTTGAACCCATACTATCAACAGTGCCGGCACGTTGTCTCCAATACCCTGAGCCACCCTCCCGGTGACTTTTTGAGACACAGGAAACCATCGACTCACGGCTGAGGAGGTGACGGAGGATTTGCTGAACAATCTCTCGGCCTCTTTAAACCTCCGACTCTTTCTCTCGACAGGTCCAGAGCCACCCCTGCGAGGCCGTCCAGGAAGAGAGCACATTAACACACACACAGTAATCCTTTAAACAAACAGCACTCGTTTGTTTTCACAACATCCATAATTCCACATCCATTTCCTTAGAAGATATTCCACAAAAAGGATATACATAAACAGATCGATGCAAACTTATATAATGCAGAAGTCAATAACAAAAAAATAATCCAACATGATTATTTTGAGTTGTGTTTATTTTGAGTTGTGTTTATCGCGTACGGCACTGCTTTGGCAATTGTTGATGCCGGTTCACTGCCTGGCTGCTGCCTTCCAGCATGTCTGTGGCTCCTAATCGATCGTGAGATGCAATCTGCACGGACTACAACCATGCCTATGATACTAAAACCTAACTACTAGTATTATTATAAGAGCACACTGAAACCAATATGGGTGAAATGTATGTGTTCGCAGGCGCTGCTATGTCTTGCCTTTGGTTGGAGAGGTAACGGTCCCATCCTCTCACGATGTTTCCATACACCTGCGTGTCCTCCAGGTAGCTTCCCTCAAACGCGTAGATCTGTCGCTCTAGATTTTTAAGAGTCTCCTGTAAAACATCAATTACATGCATCGTTATAACATGCAACCTATAACACTTAATAATGCAAACATTATAACACATTACAGTACTGTATTATAACTCGATGAGGCAAGCGTAACGCCACCATGTGTCCATGTATTAGCCTTCATTAATGATTAAGGGTACTAGCAATTCTACGTTCCACCCCCTCCCTCCTGATGAAGCTGAGTGGAAGTCTCAGCGAAACGTCGGTACCATCTTTGAAGGTAAGTGCTGTATGTGTGCTCGCTCGTTTTATCCAACATAGCGACGGGTGCACTACACTTACACACTTTTTCACATGACCTAAACTCATCAACAGAGCTTCACTATTGGATAACATTGGTCATGAAAGCCTTCGAGTTAAATTTATATATTACATACTTTTTACACATAAACCATCATACACGGTTATAGTAACTCAGCCGGTCGCACTATACCACACTTGCGGTAATCTTTACTATACCATGCAACACATTACACTACTGTGAAGACAAATCTCCTAACAGACTGTTGGGGTTGATGCTGTGAGCGGGCCGCTCCTATGAAGGCCGGGCACGGCACTCTGGGCTGGCCAGCACCACGCCCGTCCGCCCGCCCGCCTTCGTGACGATGTTTAACACACCCCGCATGCTCTTTTAAGTCTGAGGCGACCTAGGGGACGAGGCCCAGGACCGGTTCAGATAACCGGTGTTGGTGGCCGTGAGCGGGAATCAAACTCGGATGAGGAGGAGGAGCCCGTCGGGTTAATGACGCAGCGCGCCAACGACTGGGCCACCTCTCCCGCACCCCCTCCCCCCACTCTATAACACACAATTGTAACACAGACGCGCGTTATCAATAATAACACTATTGTAATCATCCCGATGTCGTGTGAGTGTGGCCGCACCGCGATTTCCTGCTGCCGCTTGACCAGCTCACTGAGCTCATGTCTCGTATCGGGCAGCTGTGGCGAGCCCGAGTTCTTGAAGGCGGCCATGTCGCCTCTCCTTCCCCGTTCCTCTTCGTCCTCACGCAGCAGCTCCTCCTCCTCCTGTGTGGAGGCCACCAAAGGGAGTGGGGGGGATAGCACCCTCTAGTGGCTGGAGCGCGCCAAGAATCCTTAACTTTTTACACACCGTGTATTATTGATGTACGGCGACACGGTTGGCGTGGGGAGTAGCGCTCAGGGGCCTTTCCGTGTGGAGTTTGCATGTTCTCCCCGTGTCCGCGTGGGTTTTCGCCAGGCACTCCGATTTCCTCCCACCGTCCAAAGACATGCTGCCAGGTTAATTGGCCTACTGAGTAAATTGCCCCAGGTGCCTTGCGATGGACTGGCGTCCCATCATAGGTATAGCCCTGCCTTGCGCCCTGTGTCTGCCGGGATAGGCTCCGGCTCACCGCGACCCCGGTACAGGCTTAAGCGGCCGAGCTGAAAGACAACGATGTCCAAAGGCTGACCATCGTGCTTCGAAGAATCGCAAAGAAAGAGAAGACCAGGCGCTTTGAAGAGCAACCACCCAGTAATATATGGAAACACGGCCCAACAGCTGGCCCAAGTATGCCAACCAATGTTGCCATGTTTACTGGGCACATGCTGTACATTACATTTGATGTGTCCCAAGTGGCATAGAGCTAACGTATTTCACACATACCAGATTTGATCATTGTCTTTTAGCTCCTTGGCGTCGAAGTGTTTGGTAGAGTTCGCAG
>JAZEWU010000035.1:6346993-6366041 GCA_036362915.1 Geotria australis
AGGGGCTGCACATGGCTGAGGAAGCTTTTTCTTGACTTCAGTCGTTGGGATTGTGATAGCGGCCCCGCTTATCGGAACTGGGGATTGTAATAACGGGCCCGATTATCCGAACTGGGGATTGTAATAGCTGCGGCCCTTTTCCTAACTGGGTATTGTAATGGCGGCGCCGCTTATCGTACCGTGAGGGCACGGGCGCACGCACACCAAACGGTCCTGGTGGCCAGGGAAGGCCTGTCGGCACGCTCTAAGGTGCCAGAGACCCGTCTCGGACCGAGTGCCGTCGTTCTGCGAAGGTCCCGCGCGATTTGGTTGCGATTTGGTGGAGTTCACCGTGATCAAGCAAACAGAACGAAGAAAGTTTTTATATAGATCAACATATTCACCAACTCTCACATGTTGCAATACAATGACCAACAATTCAGATAAACTTTACATAACTGGAACATAACACATTGGCACATTCGACCAAATACTGGGCAAAAAGATGAAGATCTCACGTCTTGTGGGTCATTCGGCCATACTTCACAACTTTGGTCAGTACGGGTTGAAGGTTGGGGGGGGGATAAGCAACAGCTGCCCCACAACACGTATTACACGTGCTTCATGGCCCATGGTGGTCACCCATCCAAGTACATATCCAGGCAAAGTGTATCCAGGTCCAAATTTGCTTAGCTTTCAAGATTTTGACGAGATCGTGCGCAATGCGAGCAATTTGTTCATAGGCCTCTGCATGTAGACTGATGCGATATAACAAAGTGTGTAAAATCATGCAATAGGGATCACACGCATTACCAAATACCACTGCGCATTTATTCGAACCAGGGCTGTACTAAAGGACTACCGTCTTCTCCTGGTTATAAGACACACTTTGATCCCCTGTAATCAAGCAAATAGGGCTTCATCTTATAATCTGGTAGGTATGTAGACGTGTTTGTGAATGACCGAAACCGCATACATTTTTTAATACTTTGGCCTTGCATATTACTTTAAGGGGCGCTTTTCGTAATCCAGAGAATACGGTAACAATTTTATGCACGGTCAAACGATTTCATAAAGATCTTCATTTGCAATCCTATGCAGTCCTGACTGAGAGCTTTCATAAGATTGTATCATGTAATATATATGGTTATAGCACAATGCGAATGGCTTGTAGTAAATATCACCCATGTTGTGGAGTCATGAAGCCAGTTTTGGATCAGTTGCCGTTGCCATTAAAAAAATGTGAATTCATATTTTCCACGCTAATGGCAAAGTTTGTGTTTATGTTCCAAACGATAGGAGGAAACACATTGATAGAAAAATCACGAGGATCTGTCAACATAGATCACAAACGAGGTATCAGAGATACAACACATTCTCTAAACTGATTTCACAGAAATTTTGAAAAAAAACATACAAGATGCATGAAGAGATGCTGCTGCCGTGATGTAATGGTCATCACACTGGACCGGCAATCCACAGGGAGCCGATTCAACTTCCTGGCACAGCAGTGGAATCGCTCATCCAACCTCCCCCTCTGCCTCTGTCCACCTCACGGTATCAATAGGTACAATATAATTTTGTCTATCGGCAGGTTGCGGGTGATGGGGTAAAGCGTAAGTACACTTAATTAGGTTAATAGAGCACTGATGCCTTTTTCTAGTCTTACTTTCCTTCTCTTAATGAGGTGAATTTAGTCAGATTATAGGAAAGTTAATGTATTCTTTGATTTCCCTCTGATGCACCAGTTCATATGAAAGTTGATTTAAAATTCTTGTAAATTGTTTTGTTACAAAAACATTAATGCTTCTACTCATAACGTTAAATCATTACACCATTTTCATGCAGATGAGATTCCTTCATATGTTCATCAGTCACTGCCTCACTAGTGGATCAGGGCATCTCTTGCTGATACTGGTACTGACTGAAAGTCGATTCTCCTGTACACAAGCGCAGAGGCAGCTTTCCATACCCAGGGCTGAATAGGACTTTCAAAAAGTCACGGACAAGTATAGTTTGTGGGGCTCGTTTCGAAGTTATAGATGTCATGTGGCCCTGCAAACTGCAATGCGACTCATGGGCCCGCAGATTCCCGACTTATACAATGCAGTGTCAAGAGCAGCTCCTGTACTCTGGAGGTAACTTGCAGTGCAGCGATTAAATGCCTAGTTCATTGAAAGAGCAGTCTTTTATCGGAACGAATTACTTTCACAACACATTTTTTTTTACTAAAAAACAATATTAATTATATTCACCCACGGAGTTCACATCGAGACTCGAGGTTTTTTTGTTCATGCAGAAGAAAACTGCAGTGCCCGAAGAAAACCCTGAATGACTACGAGGCGTGAATATGAATGACAATGCTATTTTTGTGCAGTAACATTTTCTCTTGTTGTATCACGTCCGTCCCATTGTAGCCGAAACATCCAACATTTGCATAATGTTATACAAATTGTTCAGATGATGCCTTACTTGGCAGCAGGGATTTGCAGAAACACATTAACAGAGCTTGACGAAAAGTCAAATTTGAATAAATGTAAACTAAAAAGCAAAATCGTTTTCTAATTTTGCTTTCATATGCCTGGCCCATTCTTCATTAAACTGACTGTCCATCCATCCGTCCATTTTCTAAACCGCTTGTCCTGGTGAGGGTCGCGATGGCAGCAGTCCAAGGAGAGTAGACCAGACATCCCTTTCCTCAGCAACAGATTCCATCTCTTCCTGGGGGATTCCCAGTGGTTCCCAGACCAGCCGAAGGATATAATCCCTCCAGCGTGTCTCTAGGTCTCCGCCCAGTGGGCCGTGCCTGCTAGACATCCCGGGGGAGCCTTCCAAGGGGCATCCTTACCAGATGCCCGAACCACCTCAACTGGCTCCTCTCAATCCGAAGAAGCAGCGACTCTACTCTGAAGTTGTCCCGGATTTCTGTGCTCCTCACTTTGTCACGGAGAGTGAGTCCAGAAACCCTGCGGAGAAACCTCATTTCTGCCGCTTGTATCCACGATCTCGTTATTTCGGTCATTACCCAAAATTTATGACCATAGCATTCTCTACACAATATGCATTAATGTTAATCAGCAATTTATGACAAAACTCATAACAATAATAGTCTTCATATACCCTGGAAAGCCTCGCTCAGTTTCAAGACCCGTGTTCAGAAGGGTCGTGCATTATGAGGTTTGGCCCAATTCCATCAGAAAAACTCTGATTTGGTGTGGGAATAAACCAGGGAATATCCACCATGTGTTCACGGGGGTGACACTGAAGGCTCCATGAAGAGGGATTTAAATTGTGGGTTAACCCAAGCTATGCAATTTATCTGTGATCAAATTCAATTCTGTGTAATGCCATCTCCTGGCCACTATATAATTTTGAAGGATTTAAGCTATGGGAACGCACACAGAGGGCAAAGTTATAATAAGGTTTCATAATGCTGCTATGAAGTTTCATGACATGAAAACGGTGTGCACCGTCCAGTAGCAAATTCTATTTCCTAAGTCCCCCCCGCAATGAATAATTCCCATGTAATATAAATTAAACTCAACATTCCCCAATAGAAGACTTTCCAGTACCATTTAATTTGAACGATCCCCTAAAAACAACAAAACCTAATTGCAGGGGTTCCTCTGTTCCCCAAAACCAAACTCAAATCTGAGCTACACTGGATCAGAATAAACTACGGCAACAAAAATGCACGCATGCCACCAAGCACCACGTGCTAGACGCCCATCAGAGCAGAGAGCCATCTCCAGCTGTGAATATCAGGGTACCACCGACCGTGGTCTCAACTCCAGACCTCGCAACCGCCACCTCCACACAGGTTAAGTCACTCCAAACTTCATGCAATGTTGCTTCAGTGTAACGGTCTAATCATCTAATGGTTTCATCTCCCGTTGTGGCAGTTGAAATGGGCACCCAATTGGGTGACATCTGGCTAGTGCGGAAGAATCGACCAAATGCCTTCGAGAGGACCTGTCTAGAGCTCTTTCCAATGGCTGCTTGAGCAAATTATTGGTGGGCTTCACTGTCAACACCATTTGACACTGTATGAATCCGATGGTAAGCATGGACAGCTGTATCATGCGGGAATTGTGAGGACTGGAGTTGAGATAGTCATACCTCTTGAGCCACAAGGTGAGCACCATGTAAGCGATCTAAACAATACAAGGAAAAGATAACGTAAATAATCAAAATAGTGGGGCTTTGGTAACGTGAAGCTTCATACTTCTCTGTTCTCCTCGTTCATGGAGGCCGCTTGGTCGAGACGATCTTCCTCTCTCACCATGGAGTCTTGGGATCCTGTCGACAAACCACCAGCAAAATCAGTAAATATGTCCACAAACCCAGCGATATCACGGAGCAAATACCTATAATGATCAGAATAGTAACGTACAGCCCCCTGTCCCTCGACCACAAGGGACTACCCACGACGATGACGACGGGTGGGAATTGAACTGAAGGCGATGACGACCAGTGGCGCAGCCCCTGCTGGTTCTCGGCCAGTGCCAGGGCTCCGATTCCTCACGGTGGCACAGACGGTCACCCTGCCAGTCCAGTGAGTGAACTAATTTCACCTTGCGCGGGCGTTCACTAATAACGGCAACACCACTACAAATGCGTTGTTAGACCGTATTTGTTTGGCATTCCGCTTATAGGTCGAGATCCAAGAGTAGCACAAGGAGGAGTAATAAACCAAAAATCTGTGAATTTAAATCCTTCGAAATTGCAAACCCGTTTGTTGAGAAGGCATTCTCACCTGGATCGTTGCTGCAGGATCCAAGCGACCTCCTGCACTGCCCGGGCAAGTCAGCACCGTCGTCCTGGAAATCCATTCCGTCAAGCACCGTGAAGGTGATCCTCTCCGCGAGCATCTCCGTGCACTCCAGTTCACCGTCATCGTTGTGTCCCCCGCGGGATGGGCGAACGGGGCTCAAGTCGAGAGTCGAGCAGGCCCAAACGGGGTGGCCGTCCGCGCCGCCGTCCTGCGCAAAATACCGCTTGCTAGGACCGGCAGGGGCCGCGCCGCAGGCGCTCGCGTACTGGCCGCCCGTCAAGTTCCCGGCGTGCCCTGCGTAGTCCGACAGAGTGCCACCGCCGGTCACGTGATACGCGGTAGTTTGCTGAGGAGGGAGGCAGCCACCACCGGCGCTACAATCCGGCTGGTAGTAGAACTGAGAAATGGAGGCGGCCGCCGCGGAGCCTGCCGCGAGCCCCTGCCACGCGGAGGCACCGCCGCCGTCTCCGTCTCCACCGCCCAAGGCGCACTGCGCGGGCTCCGCTGAGCCCCCGGCGCCGGAAGCCGACGCCGCCAGCCCGGGGGACTTGGCCGCGGCGTCGCACCCGGTCGAGAATTGCACAGCCTCGTGCTGCACCGCGCCGGGACGCTGCTGTTCAGGAGCGGCACTCGAAAAATACGTGCCGTAGACGGCGCTCGGGCTCGGCACCGGCCGCTGGCCGTGGCGGAATGCGGCCGTGGGGTGAACCGACCGCACGGGCACGGGCAGGGGGCCCTGGGCGACCGAGCAGTTAAGTTGGCTACACTGGGTCACGTTGTTGGGTACGGTTGAGTGGTGAAGGAAAGCCGAGTGGTTGTAGGCGAACGAATGCCGAGGGAAGGCGGAGTGGTTGTAGTGAACGGGGTGACTGAGGTGAGCCGAGTGGTTTGGTTGAGCAGCGTTGTTGGCATGAACGCTGTTATAGAGCAGCGGCTGGTTGGGGACGGGTTTGTAACTATAGCCGTGCGGACACCTGCAGGTGACCGAATGATTCAGACAATCTGAGGGCCTATGTGTGAGAGCGTGATTGTCAAGGGACGAGTGGTTGAAGTTGGTTAAGCAACTCAGCTGCCCCGCTCGGTTTAGCAGGGGCGAGTGAACTACTTTCGCCCTGTGGCCCGTGTAAAAGGAGTGTCCGGAATTAGCGGCGTGTCCGCCGGTGGCCGGGAGGACCGGGAGGGCGACGTGGTTTGCCGAGAAGGGGAGCGGCTGACCAACGTGGCTGCTGTTGTCACCGTACAAGCCGTACGCAACGTGTTCGAGCGGGTGAGCGCCAGCTTCGCGGGCGGCAGCCTGGCCGCCGTCCACGCCGAAATAGAAAGCGTTCGAGACTCTGCTACGCGCCACTTCCGCTCCACCAGAGTCGTCCATCTGGCTGTGGATGGCCGCCCCGTAGCCGCTATGCATCTGCTGGAGGGCAGTGAGCAGGTCCCTGTCCGACGGTATTCCATAAGACTTGAGGTGCGTCTGCGTACACACAAAAAACAGAGGTCCATCCGAGCTCTTTGGGCCAGTGAGGATCTCAAAAGGCTAATACGGGGTGGGTGGTCAACCCCACGAACGGCTACCTTCCTTCGTCTCCCAATTGCTGGAGTTGACACACCACACCAGTTACTCATTTAAGAATGGGTCGAGCTAGGGGAGACCCAGTTTTATGGACTTGAAATCAAGAGCTCGCCGGCACAATCTCCCAGCAATGCATTGAAGCGTACATGTACAAATGAGATTAATTGGTTGCAGTTGATGTATTTCAATTGACTAGCAATTGGACTGTTATGGGTATCAGAGCAGGTCTAGGTCACATACCTGTGCATGCAACACACCGCTGTGTCCGGCACCGTCGCTGTTCATATTGCGTTGAAAGAGCAGCTCGGAAGTGGGCCGAGTCTTGTACACGGAGCCTTGCTGCATCGCTGCGTTGGCCGAGAATGCAGAGTGGTTTCAATCCACACCACACACTTTCCAGCACTAAACATACCTCAAGCTTATATTAATGACAACGATGATGACGGCGTCGATGGTGAAAATTATGATGGATGACATTAATGATTCATCCTATTATCCTCGCCTTTGCTTACGTGACCTGGACATGAGGAAAAACGCATGCCATTACCCACATATAATTGCTAATATCTGCGTATAACGTAGATAACTCTGCAGCACGCCACAGCAGATAGCATAGTACTCCAGGTGATGCCACTGCTTGCTGACCGGTGGTGGGGCATGACTGCTCACTTGAGTAGTGCTGCTGCTGCTGCAAGGATGACTGACGTAAATGCTGCTGGTTTCGCAAGTCCTGTGCTGACCCCGCCCGGCAGTGGGTCCTGGTGCCGCTGGTCGACGAGGGCATCAAGGTCTCCAGTGGTTTGTTGTGGCTGTGGAAGTAGACCTGGCTGGTGGCTGAGAAGGGCGGCATGCCGAGGCTCGGTGGGAAGGAAGCGCCGTAGCAGTAGTGCATGGGCAGGCCCTGTCCTTTCGTGTACGGCAGTGGCAGTGCCCCGGGCTGCAAGGCAACACACGGTGGCTCTCTTTGCACAAATCCAACAACAACTTTCACTTGTAATGCTTCCATAACGTAACACAGACCTCTTGAGCACAGAATTGTATATGGTGAATGGAAGGGAACTAGGCAGACTGGACAAGGGAAGGAGAAGCCGCAATTCATATTTGGTATTACCAAGTATTTTCCCATAGAAGTTCTAACCTGCTTGAAATCCGCTTAGCTTTCGGCGTCTGGCGATCGGGAACGTTCAGGTCAATCTGTCGTGCAGCTCCTCACTCATTCTGACAGTGAAGGGGGGGTAGGCTAGTGTTTTGCACACAGCACCGTGAACCGTGCGATTTGAGTTTGATTCCCAGCAAGTGATGTCTGAACTGGTCCTCGCCCCACCCCACCCCCAAGTTTCACAAGTTTGCATTAATGCAGGACAAACAAAAAATCACATTGGTCCTCAGGATGTGACGTGTGCTGGGTACCTCCGTGCTAGCTGATGGGACCTGCGCCCCTGGGTAGGCCAGGCTGTTTGTGATGGCACTGCCTCGTGGTGTGGCCAGGACTGTGTGCCGGCGGGCACAGCCACCGCGGCTTGTTTCCACATCCTCTTTGCCCTGCCAGACGGGATTCCTCCACAAGGTAAAAGGAAGACGCGTTCAACCATCATTCAATTGTTACTCTAACGATGCAATACAACGACAAGGTCGATGTCGTGATAAAATGATAAAACAAGGCAATGACCCACACAGATCAGGGGAAGAACACACAAACTCCACACAGAAAGGCACCCAAGGCAGGAATCGAATCGCCTAATCTGTGAGGCATAGACGTTACCAGCCAAAAACAATCGCCGCAAAAAAGAAGCTAAGCGATCGGCTTACGTGTAGGAGCAACATCAAGCTCAGTATCGCGGGACAGCGAGGGAAGCGGTTGTGCGGGGCGGCTTCGCCCAGTTGGCCGACCGTGGTCGGTGATGACGCCGACCCACGGGGTTTGCATTCTTACGTGCCAGCTCACCTGTGGGCGCTGCCAATGTTGCAGGAGATCACAGGCGTGAGCTCTGGTCCGTTCTGGTCCAACGGCGTGATTTGTTTCGTGGGAGTGACCATGTGTAGCGGCAAGTCGCCGCTGCGCTTAACCGGCGGTGGGCTCATCAGTGGCAGCGCTACCCTGGCGAGCGCTGCGGATTCGTTGCGGCAGGGCCACGATTCGGTAAGGTCGCATAGCTCGCCGAGCATTGTCGTGTCTGCCCCACCACCATTACCACCATCGCTATGGTGTGGTAGTGGTGGTGGTTGTGTCGACGCATTTTTCAGTTGTGTCCCAAGCTCCAAGCCTGGGGGGGGGGGCAGCACACACCACCACGCGATACAATTACACGGTTAAAAAGGTACAACATTAAAGGCGCAGCGATGCAAGTACTTTTTCATGCCACTGGTGACTAAAGGGCCTCCTCGAGATGGAGTTCTGGAGAGCTCCTCCATAGGATATTTGGACTAATCCCCTACGCTGCCCAGACAGCTTGGAAGAGGTGGCAGTACTCACACATTATCCCACTGCCGATCAATTCACTGCGGTGTACCCGTCGTACCGTACCATGCTGCACATAAAAGGAGTGCCTTGCCCAACTTGTGTAATCGAGGTGAAGCACCCACCCGGTGTGCAGAGGACGCCGCAGTACGCTCCAGGCAGCGGCGGCTGTGGCAGCGGGAGGCCGGCGGCCGAGCGGGACAGACTTGGAGTGGGCGGTCGCGAGCCGCCGCCCACCCGTGCCGGCGACACGGCACGGGCGGCGCCGCCGGGAACGAGCAAACGCGGCCCGCGGGAACCCGGCGTGCGGCCGACGTCGCCCAGCGCGGACGGCGGCGGCTGGGTAGGAGGACGAGGCGGCTCGTAGAGAATGGAGGTTGTGGGACATTGAGGAAGCGAGCCCCGGCATTCCTGTGACCGCCTGCCGTGCAGCGAAGGGACGAGACGCAAACTTCGCTTGTTAAATCTGTTCGTCGATTGGCAGGTTTCCTGTGGTGGTGTAAAGTTTGTTGGTAGGCCAATGCCCTCTAAACATGTATTTTCAGTGTGGGAGAGTAGAATACGAATACCCTCTCAGAGCTCCCTCGAGATGAGGTCCTTCTGCAGCAAGCAAGCACTTGCAGAGGTGATACAAGACGGCTTCCGCTGGCCAGTGAGTAGCGAGCGCCGTGCGATACGTCTGCGTGCCATGGGTGGGTGCATTCGTTTGTAGCATTCCACGGTAAACAGTTGTTGGTTCCTGACTTTTTGAACGTTTGATACAAACAGTTGCCAGTTTTACCACTTGTCGTTTGACAACCCGAGCACATGCTCGGGATAACGTCCCCGGTTTCTGAAGCAGTGGCACGTGGCACATCCGCACCTCATGCTGCCCACCGCCCCTCCTCTGTAGTCTGGAACGCCCTTCCCCCAGGAGTTAGTGCTGCCGACTTCCTAGCCCTGTGCCAGTCGCTGCTCAGAGATGGATTCGCCCTCTATCCTGTGCCGACAAATGACTGCGTCTGTCTATAAAAAAATAAGCAAGCCCACTTCTCTGCTCCTGTACAGTGTCCTGAGATGGCAGTCGCATTTAGCTGCTGTGTAAATCCGCAATGTATCGACTGCATTCTAAACTCGTACAGAAACCCATATGCCCATACAACCCACGCACAGACTCGCACAATGACGGGCACCAAGATGCGGTCGTGGCTTAAAGGCTATATAAAACCACATCGTTGTGTACAATTAATTGTAATGTGGAAGTAAGAACACCGATGACATACCGGACATTTTTTCCGGTGGCGGCTGTGGCGATGGCGGTAGCCGTGGCAGCCGTACCGGTGGCGGTAGTGGTTGTGGCGGTTGCGGTGGCTGTACCGGGACGTGGGGATCCGGTGGAGCGAGAGGTGACGTCTGTTGTGTGGTGAGAGCGCCTGGCATCCACGGCCTGCGCTTTCTGCCGCTGCATCTTACGCAACTTGGCTCGTCGGTTCTGGAACCACACCTTCCCGAAGCGCCGCGCCATAGCGTGTGTTATAAATAACAGGGTCCAATGTAAAGATCAGCAGTGCATGTCAATCAATGAATGATTAGCAAACGGATGGAGCATAGACTCGACTGTGACTCGCTCTTCTATGCCCTCTTCCAAATCCCTCATCTTCACACTGCAGATGATCCAAGCTATCCAAGCTAAGACATGAGCTTCAAATTGTAGCGCACAATGATTGTCAGCTAGTTTTGTCACTTTCGTGCTCGGTGGGTATAACATTTTTTGAATGCTCTTTGATAGAACACTTAGCGACCTAGTGGCAGTTGTTCAATAGATTGACTCTGCCCGCCAATGAATTAGAACACATGCTGGTGGATAACATTAGCCTGGAATAGCCATAGACGCAGAAACATCACATGCCGGGAACGTTTATCGTGACGCGATTCTCGTGATTCATGGGCAGGAGGTCGGCAATTACCACAACCCTCTGTGGCGAGACTTCGATAGCAGAGGAGATGAGGAGGCGTCGCTCACAGTTGGGGTAGCGGTCTTCCATAAACATCTTCTCCAGCTTCTCCAACTGACCTACACTCAGGAAAGACACAAGATCCCATGTGCAGCCTTTAACGGATCGTTTGCGCAAGCGCTGTTAATGAGCACATATGAAGGCCGGCTCACCACACGAGGGGTGGGGTGGCCGGCCATCATAGCTTTTCTACAGTACCTAAACCAGGTGGCGAATAGGACTTTGAAATACTATACGTTTGGCATATCACACTTTCATACACATTTTAGTCACTTCTATCTCTGAAAAAGGCTTTCGCCGTGTCCAAAGTGACACTAAGATTTTAAAAAGTGTTGCTAGGCCTAAAATATTGCTTAACATCTGATTATTGTGGATAAGATTTTTCGGTGGCCGACAAATATTAATTCTGGGTCGTTTCACAGTAGTAGTAGGCCTTATGTGACCATGGGCAGTATGGAATTAAGTCAGGCAATATCTGGCCTACATGCCCCGGTATGTAGGCAATGTATCTTGTTTCACGTACTCTGACTGTAAAAGGTCCTGATTTTTTTCATGGGAGGCTCAGGAACAGGCGACCCTGTCCAAACTTGATCCACACTTCCAGGCAGCGTTGGCAGTATGGTAATATCACCGTGGGAATCACCCGAACACCCATCAGTGGGCACAGGCAGGCACAGAGGCATCGGCTGGCTCGTGGGTGAGGGGAGATTCGGTGGAAGAGTTGGGGGGTGGCACTGCACCGGCTGTTTCCAGAACTCCTCCTGAAGACGCCGGTGCTGCTGACTCACGTCGTGTAAGCAGTACGAGGACTCTATGTTGAGACCCGGGGGTTTACCCAGGCTGATGGGAGGAAGCAAGCGCCCCATGTTTCGCTTGTTCTGTAAATTGCACCCTACGGCGGCACCCAGGAAGGCGTGCTCTCCAATGGCATTCACCTTACGATGCACGGACTGTGACTCGTGGCACAATTTCATCTTGAGCCCCTTTCGAGTGAAGATGCCTTGACATGCGGCACTACTGCTGTTGCTGCTGTAGTCAGGCTGTGCTGGCTCTGAGTACGCGCTGGGACAAAACGGAGTACCGTGCTGATTTGTTTGGTCGGAGTCGGTGGACGTGTAAGCCTCCCGTTCTGTCTCCAAATTCCACTGAAGGTCACTTACTTGCGTCCCGTCGAACGGTCCCGACAGGGGCGAGCAATCAAGGTCAAATTGTTTATTAACAGTCCAAAACGCTTTGTTTTTGTTGCGGTTCTTGGAGGGAGATGTTATTTGGCAAACGTTCACTAAGTTGTCCAAAGCAGCAGGGTCAGGGGCACGGTCACCAAGTGCTCCACCGTTTTTATCCACGACATTCGACTTGCCTGCGTCTTTATCAGAGGCATTGACCACCATTTGAATGATCATGTCTGCATGGTTCTGCTTGTCCTGTGTCGCGTTGCCGGCAAACACGTCGTGCTCCAAGTGCTGATATTCGTACGTCCCACTGGAGTCATAAGGAGATGCGGTGGGATTATCCATAAGTTCTATGCTCACGGTGTCACACACCTCATGATTATCCTCGTTAAGGTGGACGCTTTCTGGCAATGAGAAAACAATTGTATTTGATTCCAGCGAACGACTTTCTTCACTTACGTGCTCATTGTTGAAAGCCTTTGCAGAACATCCCCCAAGAGGCGATGGTAATCTCTCAACGGCCTCGTCCTTCTTAAGGGTTTGTTCCTCAAAGTTGTCGTCATAACACAATACAATCGTATCTGCAATCAGCTCTATGGGAGAGCCTTGTTCACCTTTGTCTGCCTTATCCGAGTCAACAGCACCTTTGGGGGCTTTCCGAGTTCCACACAGCCTTATGCTGCTCGTGTCCGCACTCCCCAAATCCGCGACCTGGACATGCTCTTGCTCGTCTAAATCATCAGGCTGGACCTCCTCCTCCACCTTCTCTTCCTCACCCGTGAAACATTCTTCTTTGTAAATGGGATGCTCAGGTATTTGGAGACACGTGTCCATATTTCTGGAGCTTTTCTTGGCCCTCCTTTGATGAGGGATGCCACGGGTTTGAACGCGTTTGTTATTTTCAGGCAAATCCATTGCGAGGAATTTACGATGAAGTTTCAACAAGTCCTTGTTTACAAGGCTGCTAGAAAAGAAAAACATAGAATAATTAGTAAACAGTTTTAATGGCACTTGAAATATGACAGCTTCTATATCTCTACTATTACGAATTTGGTAAAAAAAGGATTTAGGCAAATGCCTTTTAAAACAACGCATTGCATTTATCAATGATCACAGGGAAAACTTCAACATAAAAACACAGTACATGAGCTAAGGCAAGACAATGGCAAAATGCATACAAGTAAGAAGCATATAACTTTATACATATAACTTTGTTAATCATCCAGCATAGTCAAGTACTTGACCAGCATTGTCATGTACTTGACTATGCTGGTCAGGGTCCATTGCTGAACGTGGGGAAGCACAAACGTACTGTACAACAGTGGATTTAGCTGCATTGCCGTGGTGCTGCTGGTGAGATCCCACATCAGCCGATAACGCCAGGTTGGTACACGGATGGCTTTGTGTATCCAAGGCTTAATTAACCCAGCCTTGTTGATGAGCTCTGACCAGGTCAGATGCAATCAGGGCAATTTGGTCATAGGCGTCACACTAACGTGATACATATATTAATCCAATTATATGGTGATAGATCATGTGTACTATGAAGAAGGCCCATTGCCTGAAACGTCGTGTATATTTGTTTTAATTTAAGGCCACAGCGTTATCGACAAACGTGTTGATTTTTTCATGCAATTTGAAACTTATCAAGTCCACTTTTCAACATTTCAGAGAATCTTAGAAACACTGCAGACTACTGAATGTATTCTTTTAAAATACTGCTTACCGTGGAATGTCAAACAAATGATGGCAGCCTTGGCATTTTGTGGTCCAAACTGAAAATCCTTTCAATTCTGTCAAATTGTGAAGGAATGGCAAATGAGAGAATGCAACCGGGAAAGACCACCGTGGAGATGGAGTGATGATATGAGCTTAGAAGCAGCAGCAAGATGGATCGTGGCTTAATATAACTTAGATTAAGGCTAGGTAAATAATTGCACACATATTTACTATTAGGCTCACGTAATCCTATCCTGTATTGTACCTGTAATATATTTCGAAATGGAACTCATTGAAGGATAACTCTTCAGTCAGAAGAAAGCTTATCCAGTGCAATTTAGAATAGTAACGATTTTTAATAATCACATTCGCCGTGCTCTATCCACTGCTGGATGACAGCCCTCCCCAAGGCTCAATACAGAACTGGATTCAAATGGGGCAGAGGCGAGTTATTTTGTGATAAGATTAAGTTTACAAAAAAATATATGTCTAAAGTGACAACGTAGTTACGAAACAACGTTACTGTATACGTAGCTGAAATTTGCGATTGAAAGATTTGGGTGAAAACCCAAGTTGTGCCATTTTAGGCGTTAACTCACAAACGTCATACTTATTTGCCTGGGCCTAAGGTCGAAATGTTGCAATTGCTCATTCATAACCGAATGCTGCGGCGGGAATAACTTAGCAATTGTGACAAAACAATACCGTTCTAAATTAATGTTTGAAATGTGGGTATTAACCATCTCTGGTTTAAACGAGGGCGGCACGGTGGCGTAGTGGGTAGCGCTTCCGCCTCACAGCAAGAAGGTCCCGGGTTCGAATCTCGGCTCGGGGTGCCTTTCTGTGTGGAGTTTGCATGTTCTCCCCGTGTCCGCGTGGGTTTTCGCCGGGCGCTCCGGTTTCCTCCCACAGTCCAAAAACATGCATAGGTTAATTGGCCTGCGGACTAAATTGCCCCCGGTGCCCTGTGATGGACTGGCGTCCCGTCCTTGGTATAGCCATGCCTTGCGGCCTATGTCTGTCGGGATAGGCTCCGGCTCACCGCGACCCTGTACAGGATTAAGCGGTTTCTGAAAATGAATGAATGAATGAAAATGAATGAATGAATGAATGGTTTAAACGATATAACTCAAACTACGGAGGAATGATTGCTGTATTCCCGCTCACGCAATAATAATAATTGCACCATAGGCCTAACGTCTCAAACCACAACAACTCAGAAAATATTTGTTTCATTGTATTCTTGCCACATTATCGCCACGAAAACGTTCTTAACAAGAAGCGAGTGTGGGCCAAAGAGCTGTATTAACCCAGTTAACTTGATTACATTCGGTGGCCTTCAGAATGGCGTCGGTGACCATGTGCACAACGCACTGTGTATAATAGCAATACATCTCACACACAAAACACCTTTGCTCAACGAGATAACAATCCAGAAAAAACGTTCAAGATGCCCTGATAAACCAACTGCAGTCACGAGTACCGTAGCTTTCAGCTACAGCACTGAATCGTGCAATTTCCTGTTTACGAATGATACATTATTAGCTTAATCGACCCTGCGACAATTTGTACCTGCTCATGCCGATGTGCCAGCCTTCGCCCACGTTCTTTGTGTAAATGATGCCAAGTGCTTGTTAAATGGCTCAGCCAATCACGAGGTGCCGTCCTTTTTGTTTTTCTCAATGGCCAATCACCAGCAATGTGCTCCACTTGCCAGACCTCCGAAGCTAAGCAGGTTTTGAGCCTGGATATAATTTTGGATGGACTGCCATCCATCCGTCCATTGTCAGAAACCGTTTAAGCCTGTACACTGTACAGGGTCCCGGTGAGCCGGAGCCTATCCCGGCAGACACAGGGCGCAAGGCAGGGCTATAACCAGGATGGAACGCCAGTTCATCACAGGGCACCGGGGGCAATTTAGTCCGCAGGCCAATTAATGGAGTAGCGTGTCTTTGGACTGTGGGAGAAAACCGGAGTGCCCGGCGAAAACCCACGAGGACACGGGGAGAACATGCAAAGACCACACAGAAAGGCACCCGAGCCGGTATTCGAACCCGGGTTCTTGCTGTGAGGCTCTATAAATGCTATTATTATTATTCACGTGTTGCAGGCTTCTGCGTTGCTCTGTTATGGGCAGCAGAGGGTAGAGCAGAAAAAGATTATTGTTATGTTGTACTGTTCTTCTTTGTTCCCTCGTCCACACTATCTGTCATCACCAACCCGTTCTGACCACGGTCGTGAAGTATGCTAGGAGATGAAAGTAACTTAAGTACTGATTTAGGTTTTCACGGCTCGATTCATGACGATTGCTCTTCAGAGCTGCTTTTTCGGGATAGCCGTGTCGAGCTAATCACGAACAGTGATCAAATGAGTCACAGGAATCATGTGTGACAAATACCTATGGCCATAGGTATATGGAATTTCCACCACATTCCCATGTGTGTGATAAGATGAATTGCCACGACTCACAATCCGGATGCAAGAATCAACCTTTATTTTTATTGCAGTGAATGGTAGCGCCTCGAGTGGATACAGTGTGTCACACGAAGAACCTGTTTAGAGCCAATTATAAGCGACCAAATATAGGCAGCTAAAACTGTTGATTGTCACACATGATTTCACCCGTGTATCGTGAGCTCAAGAAGCGGTCAAGAAAAGAAAAAAATCGTCACACCGCGACGATGTAGATGAACGCCGATTACTTAAGAGCGAGACACTTTGCTTTGCGTCCAGGTGGAACTGGAGAATATTTTCCAGCAATTCCACTTTGTAAGAGGAGGTGCGTCTAAAAAACCCGCACCATTTCGCCACCCAGTAGGATATTTACAGCTTCGTCATAAGCGCCTTGTCGCATTTTCGTTTCAAATAAGCGTAACCTTCTCTGATTCAATAACTATTACTCAGCTGCACAACTCGAATTTGAAACTAAGTTCCCATAAACTTGAAAGTTGGCCGCGAATTTAGGCCACGGCCCATTTCTTCCAGGCTTAGTGCACTCCACGAAATCGCATTCAAAATTGATTCTTAGGTCAGATTGCCAATAACGTGTTGTGCACCCTCCTCCACATTACAGTCAAAAGATATAATGATTTCCCGTGAACAATTAATCGTGTATTAAAATGTCGGTCGTCAAAGGCTGTGCATTAAATGTACCAACCTCTCTGGGGAGGAATTACATCCACCAGTGTCAACAACGGCCCACCAGTGGGCCGTAAAGACCATACACACACAAGTGGTCCAAGTGAGTTTTGAGGCGCAAAAGGTTGAGAACCTCTGCTCTAGGCGACTTACTCTGAATTATTTCGATAAAGAGCTGCCCGACTCACGTGATATCTTGGTATCTCTTAGAAGTACCACTTTTCTTTAGCAAACTCGAGCTGTGCTTCAGCTCAGGTTAACTGGACCGACTCGAGGATGTATTTTCCAGGGGCACATCTGAGCCAAACTGGTCTGGCGGGCCCTCACTGGACTGGTGGTTTTTCACTTGTCCGTGTGCCGTGCCACGCGAGAACCAATCCGTGATACAATGGCCTCACACGACATCCAAATTTGGTGTGGAGTTTAACAGTGCATCCATCGTTCGATCACCTCGGTGGAAACCGACTGGTTTATTCAGTGTGATTACAGCTGCATGCCTCGGTATCTGTAGTGGAAAAACGAGCTGGCACCAACGAAGTCACGCCGAACTGGCTTAGCAAAGCCCTGGCTGGTTGTGGCTCGGTCAAACAGTGCAAGAGTGGCACAGTAGATTGTCCCGTGAAAACTACGTACTCTATATGAGTGGCAGGAGCGGACAAAACACCTTCAGGGAATACAACAACTATTACAATTATCCACACTCGAAACACACTATTTTATTAACATGTTGTCACTACTATTGGGACATTATCAGCAACATCATATTATTAATCTATTCTATAGCTTTAAAATATAACTGCAAGTAGATGCTTTATAACTCTAAATTGGATAATGTTACATGGGCATGTAACAATTCAGGTCGCCCTCTTTCCCGGTGATTCGATGAAATGTCACAATTCAAGATCACAATTTGATGTATTTCTAATGTTTAGCATCGCGTTGATATCATTAGTCGCTTTCTATTCTGCCTCTTTCGTTCAGTTGTGTCCACGGCATTTACCTTAACATTACCATGTAATTTGCCTTAGAATTTCAATGCAACGTATTTTGAGCGGTAATCATCGACTTCCTTCGATGCAGCGTTACACGCCAAGCATTTTATCGTGCCTAGATGGGGCTACAAAATAATAAAGGCCGTCATTTTCACCACGTCTCTGTGACAATGTGAGCCATCTCGTTCTCATAGCTTCTTCGGAACTCCTCGTCAGACCTGGGATCAATTATAATAACAATCATATCGTTAGCTGAAATTACAATCACAGTTAACTCTCGATTGCCTGTGGGCAGGTGGTCTGGCTTGCAGATTTACCGCGCCTGCCGAAATGCAATGTTTGTGCGCGCGGAGATTTCTTTATGAGCTGCTCCTCGCTCATCCAGGGCCAGCCACGCTGTGCCCACTTGACTGCAAACACCTCGGCAAGTAAACCCGTCAATTTAACAAGCAATAAAAAGAGCAATAAAATTAGAATACATATTCTACATCGTCTCCCCTATTCTGCTGAGGTAAACAATACAACGTTTTAAACCCTAATATACATACTTTTCCACTATCCGTGTTTATGTGTGTTTTTTATCTGGACCAGTCCTCCCTGCTCCCCTCCCTCCCATTACCCGAGATAATTGAGAGTTGACCGTGCATTGCAATTCCTTTGCAGACTACGCAATTACATCGTACCTGATGCCAGGTCTGCCTTCTCACCGTGGGGTTTATGCCTAAAGTAACTATCTCTGCTAAACACAAGCACTCGAGACATGGGTTTTCACAGCGCTTGGCGTGGGCTCCGGGTATATAACTTATATTGACAGAGGGGGTGTGGCGGTTCTCCGAGAGAGCGGGGCCGACTCGACTCAGGCCGTCGCTCACACCAGCCCCAGCTCCTCCAACATGCTGCGAGGTTCCTCGTTCTCCTACAGGCGACATCACACCATCGCGGCAGGCAGGGGGGGTGAAAACGTGAGCATCGCCGCCGCCACCCCAACAACGTTCGCACTACTTTCCAGCAGATTCTCTCGATCGCCGCGTTTGTGAATCGTACATTGACAAATTGCGCGAGTTCAAACGATAACGGATTACTGCGTATAGGTTTTCATGGCTCCATGTATGAGGATTGCCACGGCTGTCCTGAAAGAGCAGCTCTTAAGAGTGATTCTGGGGATCAAGGTAGAGGCGTTCACGTCGCGATCCCTGTCAAGTAATACTTGGTATTACCTGCGAACTCTACCAAACACTTCGAAGCCGAGGAGCTG
>JAZEWU010000035.1:6385041-6404175 GCA_036362915.1 Geotria australis
TCTCCCGCCGTGACCGCAGATCGTGTTCGTGATGCCCTCGTCCAGCGCCCGCTGCGCCCAGTTCCCGCGCGCCCAGGACAAGGTTCACTTCTACATCAAGATGAAGGAGCTGAGAAACGGCATGAAGGGCATCACGCCCAATGAGGAGATCCAGGAGACCGAGTACACCTTCGACCTGCACAAGGCTAAAGGTAGTACCTCGCTCCGGTTTGTGCTTCCTGCGGTCATGCAATTATCTGGGAGCTGTAGTTTTTTTAAAACTAAAACTATTATTACGAGACCCTTTAAGAAGGGCGTGGATACTGCTGTGCTGTAACGGTTAGCACATTGAACTTGCAGTTTTCTAAAACCCCTGCCCCCCCCTCGCTTCAGCATTGGCGTGTGGCAAGAAAAGAGCAAGAGAGCAGTGCAGAAAATGCCATTGTTGTACAATACTTCTATGCTCCCACGTCCATGTTCCCTGCCTTCAACCCACAGTGCCCCGTTATAGTGACGCGCGTTTAAATAACCCTCACGCCCAACACAGTGTCCAGTAATTGATTGACACGTAACGACGGTGCAAAAGAGATCCCGCTTTGTTCGACTCGGCGCAGCTGTCCGGGGCCAAGTGAGCTGTGATCAGAGCCGCGTGGCTTGCTTTTCAGCATGCCCAATGGCGGCTCTCTATTCAAAGGGAGGACGGCACTGAACCTTTTGGCGCTCGTGTGTTTGCAGAGGATGCCAAGTTGATGGCCATCAAGGAGGAGAAGCACGACCCAGGATACGACGCGGCTTATGGGGGAGCGCCTAATGAGTCGGAGCAGAGCACATCCTGCAACTACGCGCAGCTTCAGCCAGGTACCGCAGTGCTCAGCCTGCTTCATTGGTGCAGTGGTTAACACACTGCATCGTGAGCCCTGTGTTCTGAGTTCGATTAGCAGCCACTACTAATATGAGCAGTGAGTGATGTCTGAACTGCACCTGGGTTCACCCTCACGCCTTCAGGTGTGGTCGAACAACCCTCAAGAACTAACGTGGCACGGAGAGAGGTTTTCATCCAGCAGTGGATTAAAACTTGGCTGTAGCCTCTACGATACAGAGGACTGCACTGTTCTGAGTGATCCGAAACACTGATAGCAAAGTAAGAAAGCTGGACGGGACCTTGTTACCCATACTCACATGTGCTCAAGCATGGGTTTTGTTCCATTTGTAATGGTGCAATAATTTCAATAACCTTCCAACTAAAGTTGAAACCGGTAATGCATTAAGTGTTCGTAACACGGAGGCACAATAACGCTAGTAAAAATCCAATGTTGACAGCTTTAGTATAAGGTTGTGTTTGTATTAGGGCTCTGATCCTATTAAAAATGTGTCGCATTTAGCAAAGGGGTCCAGATCGCTTAGAGAGCACAATCCAGGCCACAAAGCACTCCGCATTTTCCCCTGATGGCTACTTGCCTGCCTCCTTAGTGCCATAATTACGTTACTTCAGGAGCCACACACGTGGAGGAAAGCGCAATCTGTTCGTGATTTTTCACAACTTGCTTTGTTGTCTTTTTCTCAGCGGAGATCTCCATGGACTCTCCTCAGCAAATGCAGGATGATGGCCCTGGCGGCGGCTGGCTAATCCCGCAGTTCGAGGCACAGGGCTTGGACGTGCCCGGCCTACCGCCCGCCCCGCAGGCCACCCCCCAAAACCCAGTTTGACTTCCGCTACTGCAGATTACTACAGGTCCCTGCTGAGCGGCCAAACCCACCGGAGAGAGGTGGGGTGGGGGGGCCGTGTTCTATTTGTTTTAATCGTTTGAAAGAGACTGAGACGGTCACCTCCGGCAAAACATTTCCATACTCCGTTTGCGCTGCTGCTTGTCCAAGGCGTCGTCGACAAGAGCGCGGAGAGAAGTGCTGCATGTCGCCCTTCCTGGAGAGGGGCTCTTACGGGTGCTGGCGTTATTTTACTCCCTTCAAAACCCTCCTCAGGTTCATGTGAAATGTTACCGAGCAGATTTTATTATTATTGTTATCGATTATCGATCGACTGACGGCGAGTCGATGTTTGAGCATGTGATGCATTGCCATTGTTTACAGGCCTCAAACAAAAAATAACAGTAACTTTAACCACTGCCTGGGTTTTCGTGGTTGTGCTGTATAGCTTTCCAATGTGTTTTCAGTTCCTGAATCAGCTCCCCAGCATGTGGGAGTGAAACGTCAGACACCACGCCTAACAACACTTGTTACAACCTGAAAACACGTGGGAGAGCTATGTTAACTTATTTTGAAATTGCATATCGGTCTGAGCTGTGTTTAACTCCGGAATCGTCCAGTGTACCTCGTGTTTGCATGTGCACTGTTTTTAAAATCATAGGTTCATGCGTTCCGCTGTAAAATTGTCAAACCTGAAGTAGAGGGTGATCCATTTCTAGATGCCGCAGTCATTTCCAATGACCTCAACTTACGCATTATTGAATGTTGTAAGAATATCACACGGGATGTATTGGCAAGGAGTTTTAAATTACTTAACATGTGTGTTTTGAAATTTCTGGGAGACGCACATACAATTTTTGGTTTCTCTCACAATTTCTCCCGGCATGTTTGTGGGGTATATAGAAATGGATTGCCCCGTGTACATCTGAAAAATATCGACACGCGATGGGTTTTTTGAAGAGCTTGCTGCACACGGCTGCCTGAATGAAGTGTCCTATGGTTTACTATGATCGTCAGCTCTTAGCACTGATCATTGGTACTCGAATACGGGCTCCGAAGACCGACATTTTTAAAACACCACAGCAACGTTTTCTTGATGGAGAGATCCTTGTATAGACTCATCTTTAGCCTACGAATCGCCGAATTCGGGGGTCTTGTTCAATGGTACCATTCTAACCCAAACACAAATGACGAGCGTTATAGTATTTGTGACTATATGAGAAGCTGAAAATGTTCCGTTTATCGGGTTTTAACTTGAGGATTGAGTGAACTAAAATAAAATGTCATTGGTATGACACAGTACCTGGAGTTTCCCCGGTTAAGTGTGGCTCCCCCACGTGACAGTGTGGAGCCCTTGTACACGCAGTTCTGGCCGCTGTCTCTGTGAGATCCGCTCGGCCTACCGACTGCATGTGACACAAATCTGTGCAGCTATTGATAACGTTCGGAGCAACTGTGGTGGTCTGGTTTTGGCTGCGTATCGAGCGTATCTTCTGTCAAGCTTTCGCCACCAGGGCCTACTGCAGGCACCCTCACGAGTCGAAGTGGATAACCGGGACACAGCCGAGTTAAACTTCTAAAGATGCCCGCAGTAGTGTGGTAAAAGTTTGACAAAAGATTTCCTGAACACGCAGCCGAGGCCAGAAGACCACCGCTCTGATTCAGAGGCTGCGAAACCCTGAATGCAAACGGGAACAGACGAGATGTGCAGCACTGGTGTAGATAAGCGAGGTGTGCTGTTGCCGGCTTGTTCAAAACATCTCTCGGCAGCTATAGTTAGCAACACGTGCTTGCCACGTGAATCATGACTGAATGGACTTGATTATGTTCTTGTAGGGCAGTAACCCGAGTAGTTATCGAAGGACACTTTGCTCCAAATGTAAACGAAGGGAGGGTCTGTAAGTGCAGGGCTTTTAAGTCGCACACAATTTCACCTTGTCGCTCGCACGAGAGCACACGCACATCCCACGATCCCACGGCCATTATTCTTCACTGCCACTTGGTGCTTGCACGCCGACATAGCTCGCATATCCACTCACTCGCACTCCCGCGCACACGATCTGTGCGTCGCGTCCCATTACTCTTCAATGCCATGAAACCCCTTTCCCCACCTACACGCCAATGCAACGTTTCAGATATTCGTGGCAGTATCGTGCACATTTTGATTTGTTTTCAACGTAGTTGCCATCCTCAAAATCAAACAAAACCCTCGAGACTATGAAGTCCAGCGCTCGTTTAAGGGAAACTTTCGTTTGCAGTGTTTGTGCCAACGTGGAACCGGTAGCGCATTCTAACGCGTTGAAAGGATTCATCAACTTCCTGTATAGACAGCGGTTCCATTTTAAAATATTCCAAAGCAGGCATCCTTTAATATGTTAAGCATATTCAAAATGGATGGGCCAGCACAGTCCACTTGGACGTCGCTGTGGTCTCTGATGTTCTCATGCTCCTGTGTGGTCTGATGTCCGAGGAGGGCATCTGACAAAATGTGTCGTGACATTCCCATGAATATCGAACGTTTCGTAGAGTGATTTGATAAAATATTAAGTTAGAAATGATATACAGGAGGCATTACTACTTTTGGGGGAGTTCTTCATAGTTTAGTCTAGTGTAGTGGGTTGCCTGTAATGACTGAATTTCACCATTCCTCATAACGTGTACTGTATATGGTGCTATTTAAGAGTGAATTTGATTTAAGTTACGAGTAATTTGAATTACTCTTACGCAACTTTGATGCCGTTTATTGGTGCTAAACTTATTTTTTGTGTGCTGTAGGTATTTGCTGCGGTTTTTTTTTAGAATGGCCAGCTTATAGTATAGTTTGAATATGCTATCTTGCCACTATAGAAGATGACTAGCAAGCTTTTTGAATGCCTTATCCATTGGAAGGGCCTCCCTTGGGTAATTTTATTGAGTAGGTCCAATGTTACTGTGTAAGGTTTTGCGGTTGTACCGCATGGCTGCGATGGGTTTTGGGTTGTACCATGTGCTGTTCGACAATTCGCTCTGTGTTTTGAGAACCAATTTCAATTAACTTGGGAGTAAAACTTCGGATATCGTTTTGAATGACGTGCATTACAACCAGAAAACACATTGTAAGCCATAGGTGCAATGCGCGTTTTATAAACTGGTGGTGGTTACCTGGCATGCAACAATTCACCCTAGTGACGTGATGAATCGTCACGAATTGTGGTCGAGATTCAGTTCAAGAATCCTAATTTCATGCCACCTTCATTTACATTGTTTCCCATTTTTGTTCCGTCTTGTTGGCACAGAGTTGTTTGCTGCATCATCATGAACGTGACGTCAGTGTATGATCTTTTGTACAGGCTAACGGAAATCGCAAATAATCAAATCTACCACGCACAACTCTGAAGTGCGTTTCATGAGCTTAAGAATCGATGTTAACCGATGATTTGATGCATCTCATTACACGTCTGGCAATTACAGAGGCCCAGGCCCGTGCATGCTGGATCATGAAAACAAGCGCAACACCTATTCCTAGTTACCCAGGATTTTGTGAATATTTAGCAGTGGTTAGGTTGGTTCCTGGAAAAGCCTCGGTCTGTGTTTACGTCCAGGACCAAGCCATGCTTTATACATTCTGCTCAGTGGGGAATACATGTGCGGTACCTATGTGTACAGGCCTTTTGTCAATCCACTGCTGGATGAGAATCTCCTCAAGCCGTGTGGGCCGTCAAAACTATTTGACTACACTTGGGTCCGTGTGGGTAACTAAAAGTTGGAGGCGTATACATTTGAGCAGAGTACAATTAACCGATATGGCTGTGCTGCCCACATTATAGCCCCGCAACAGCTGACATCATATGGTTTATGCGTGGTCACCCGTCCAGGCCCTATCCAGGCTCTAGCTTGGCTTTCTGAGGTCAGACGCATTCTGCAACTGCATACAGCAATTATTCTTAACATGGGCACTCGTATTTATTGTGTTCGATAAATGTATTTTTACAGCAATGTCAGAATTGCGCTGATGGTATCTGTGGAATATTGATCTCTCTACTCTTATAGAAATGGATTTACAGTATATACAGATGTCAAACCTTCGAGTGTGTATAATGTTCTCTATGTTAAAGTCGTATCACTCAAGTCTGTATACTTTAAAAGAGATGCTTTTGAACTTTAAACATTGGCAATTTTCTACACTGGAATGAAGGCCGTCATACATTGGTAGCATATCACTTGGTCCTGCAGTGTTATAAGGCCGCTATTCTCAACTGCTGGGTCGTGACCCATCAGTTGCCTGCCAGCGCCACCAAGTGGTCCGTGGAGGCATTCTCAACCTATTGCACCTCAAGTAGGTCTTGAGGCTCTGAAGGTTGAGAGCCCCTGTTATAACGCACTTCAGTGTGGTGCATTAAGTGATCTCATTGCTCCGTCTCCACGGTGGTTGTCCTCTTTGAGATGGTCTCTCCTTAGACCCGCACTATTCTCATGAAGTGACCTGCCAAGCCAACTTGTTAAAATCAAGGTCTGATTTGTGTTTGTCCCGCGGCCAATGTGCTCCGCTTGGTGTCTGAGTGTAATCCCAAGCCGCATGCATCAGTGCTTTGCACAATTCTCTGATTTCGCTGAATTTGCTTTTCAGTCTTCTGTGTTAGATCCGCCAGTTGTTGGAAGTAATGACGTTTCCAAGAAAATTATTCACATTACTTTGTTCCCAATTTAAATGTTCCAAAAATACTTTCTGCTCTTATTTGCCTTTTGACTTCGTAAGTGTGAACCTTGATCCACTATGTAATTTGTTGAACGATTCTTTTTTATGTTTGTCTGCAAAAGTTGTTTCAATGCTAAGCAAAATTGTACTTGATTTTTGCTTTTCTAGTATGTTTGTCAGGTCCAATTATAACTTGTTAAAAAAAATCGGTTGTTAATTCATTTATTGTAAATGCATTTACATCGGTTGTTAAAACATGTTTGTAAATATAGTATGAGTAATGCCTTATGTTTGGTTATGCCTTCACGTGTCCAAACTAATGTCTGGGAATGTTTTCTTTCATTGTGGAAGAACCAGCCAATATTGGGTCAGTGCAGGTATTCGTTTCCCACTCTTCTACTCCCTTGTAACTTACTACTAGTTCGCAGTCCCCAGTGTGGCGGTTTATTCATTGTAAATGGTTTTTGACGATTTCTGTATTTTACCAAAAATTAAAGTCCAGCTTTTCAAAAACAACATACTTACCCAGGGCTTAATTTCAGCCGGGCTGTCGAGGTTGCGGTTGTTGTTTGCTGGTCGCGTCGCCCTCGAAAAATACCTTTATTCGGGTAATAATACTCTTCTAGTTTGGAATCACAAGATATTTCCACACCTAGAACGCCACATCCAGGTAGGGATATACCCAAGATAGGACGCCAGTCCAGCACAGGGCATCGGGGGCAATTTAGTCCGCTGGCATATTAACCTATGCAGCAGCGTGTCTTTGGACTGTGGAAGGAAACCGGAGTGAACGGCGAAAACCCACGCGGAGACGGGGAGAACGTGCAAACTCCACACAGGCACCCGAGCCTGGATTTGAACTCGGGTCTTTCTTGCTGTGAGGCGGCAGCGCTACTCACCGCGCCACCCCTCGTGTGCCACCCCTCATAGGTGCTACTCGCTAACGGCACTTGACCCTACAGTCTGTTAAGGCTATACGGGGGATCTTTGTCTATGATGGATGAGTGGGTGAGTGAGTTGACGGGTGAGTGAGTTGACGGGTGAGTGGATGAGTGAGTTGATGAGTGGGTTTCTCCGGTTCAGAGTCGTCACTGGTGTTGGCCGTGAGCGGGATGCGAACTCGGGTCGCCGGATTTTTGGTCGCCACTGGGCCACCGCTCCCAATAAACAGAGGGTGGAGGGGCGACGCTCACGGCGGCAAGCCGAGCGCCGGGCGAATAAAACTCAGCAATCTGGCACGGTGGGGAGCACAGGTGGTGCCCCAGCCAGTCATCTCAGTCAGGCAGCCCTTGGCGCCTGGGTCTGTCCCGCGACCTCCTCATGCACCTAGCCTGGCACAGCAGTCACCCCGTGGCACCTGGGTCTGTCCCGCGGCCTCCTCATGCACCTAGCCTGGCACAGCAGGCAGCCCGTGGCACCTGGGTCTGTCCCGTGACCTCCTGTCAGCGAGCCTTCTATGCGTCTCTGTGTGTGTCTGTTTGTGGAGCGGTAGCTCATTGATTAGCGCGCTGGGCTATAAACCTGGCGACCCAAGTTCGAATCCCGCTCACGGCCAACACCAGTCACGATTCTCTGAACCGGTCCCGGGCCTCCCCTAGGTCGACTCAGCCTCAAATGAGTACCTGGTGCGGTGTGTATACATTGCTACTAGGGAGACAAAGGCGGCCGTGTGGACCTTCATAGGTGCTCGCTAACAGTAGTTGACCCTACAGTCTGTTAAGGCTACACGGGGGATAGTTTTGATCTTTGTGTGTCTTTGTGCAGCGCTTTGTGACCCTCGGGTGAAAGGCGCTATAAAAATGCTATTATTATTATGTGAGAGCATTGACGTCACTATAGCACAACATCCTAAATGGATGTTAGGTTGGAATGACACCCTCCTCCTCGGACTGCCAAAGCGAACATGACTTCACTGGCTGCGTCATTGCAAACGCACGTCACGCCGAGAGCCGATTCCGCACTGCCGACATCGCAGCACTTACAACCAACCCCCTTCGCCAGCACGCACAGCCGCCTTGCTCGCTCCCTTCCCGGCCCTGGCTCCCCGCCGTCCCCCCCACCATTCGTGGTGAGCTGCATCGGACTGGTGAGTTGACTGTGGCGTGACGGGGGTGCGTGCGGTGCTTGGTGCAAGCTGGGGAGCGGTGGTGGAGCGGTCAGCACGCTGCGCTCCGAATCTGGCCACACGAGTTCGAATCCCGCTCACGGCCACCAACACCACTGACGAATTTTATGAACCGCTCCTGGGTCTCCCCCCCCCATAGGTCGACTCAGCCTCAAATGAGTACCTAGTGCGGTGTGTAAACATTGCCCCGAGGGAAACAAAGGCGGCCGGGCGTGGTGCTGGCCACCCACCCCCCACGTGTGCCGTGCTGGCCTTCGTCGGTTGCTCGCAAACAACACTTGACCGGTGCAGTCTGTTATAAGGCTATACCGGGGGATCTTTGGTGGAACTGGTGGTGGAATAATTGGTGGTGTGAACGGCACTCTCTCGAACCACACCACGCGTGTGCGGTGGTGGTGATGATGGGCACCTTCCCACTGAGGAGATGGAGCGATGGTATCGGATTGTGTGCAAAGGTGCTCGGCTGGTATTGCGAACATGGCGACGGATTGCGGGGAGGCCTTCATCCAGCAGTGGATTTACACTGTGGCTGCGTGATGGTTGTGGTAGTGGTGGTACAGTCGCACCATCACCACTACCCATTAGTAACCACCAGGCCGATGGCTGTATTAATAATGCATTGTCACTTGTTCATTATTGCTGTTATTAAACTAGGATGTTGCGAAGCCACACCGTTGTTTAGACAATTATACCGTATGTTGGTTCGATGCGAGTCGGCGGAGCGGAATAAATCAGTTATCACCACCACCACCAGGGATGATCGATCCACTGCTAGATGAAGACCTCCATAAGTCCCTGGGCCAAGGCACACCGTCACCATGCATCTCTCACGCTTCTGCAAATGCAACCATCTTTCCAGCAGCAGCAACCATCTCCCGCTACAACACGAGCCGGATTTCCTCATCGCTCCGTCTCATCGATGGATGTCTCGCTCGCGAACGCGTTCCATCCCTTGGGTGTCGACTCCGTGATTAGTCTTGACCATCGGGCAATCTGTCTCACGCTCCTATCGACGCGGGCTCCGTGCGATTAAGCCCGCTCACTCTACTTGGATACGACGAGTCTTTGTATTTATTGAGCTGTCGGTTGTTAAAGCGTCCGTTAGTTCCTCTTTCGGTGTAAATTCCAAGCGCGTTACGCTTCGATAATAGATCCCGACTTGGGTGCCTTTCTGTGTGGCGTTTGCGTGTTCTCTCCCCGTGCCCGCGTGGGATTTCGCCGGGACTCCGGTTTTCTCCCACGGTCCAAAGACATGCTGCTGCATAGGTCAATTGGCCCGCTGACTAAATTGCCCCCCGGTGCCCTGTGATGGACTGGCGTCCCATCCTGTGTCTAGCCCTGCCTTGGGCCCTGTGTCTGCCGGGATAGGCTCCGGCTCACAGCAAGCCTGTACAGGATTAAGCGGTCTCTGACAATGATGATGACGGTAGCTTGGTGGTGACTCGTGGTCAGAGTGGCAGGGTGCCGTGCTAAATGTGCACTACATGATTCGTGGGCAAGACGTGTAAATACGTTGTGCAGTGTAACGGCCCCCGAGTTCGACTCCCGGCCACGGTCACATTCAGTGGCGAGTGTAAGCAGAATCGATCGAAAGCCCCCCCTGGGCCTGTCTCAAACTCCTTCACAAAACCCGCACACTAAACAGCCCAGCGTGGTGAAGTATAGTCGAAACCCCCTTATTTACTCTATGATTGAAACGGCGTGTGGAATCCTTCAGCGGTATAAACTACAGTATTTACACGTATGTACTGTTTGCCGGTCAGCTCGGTCAGGCAACTCAAAACACCTGGGTCTGTCCCGTGACCTGTCAGCGGGCCTTCGACCCTTTAGGTGGCCTCCAGGTGCACCTGGCCTGGCACAGACGCGGTGGGGATGTCACCGCCACTTAGTGGAGAATGGCGGCTGTTGCTGGTCCGCTTGCAAAACGAAGACGTTCAAAGTCTGCCATCACGGCCCGTAACCGCCGGTTTTTGTGCTGGTTGTTGTTTGTTAATATCCCGTTTAACCCTTGTGCTAATTGCAGTGTAAGATCAGAGAGGTTTCGTCGTGGCCGGGTCACTCCCTGTAAAGTCAACCCTGTTGCCAAGTGATTAAATCTAACAGTCTGGAACTTCCTGGTTCCATGCTCAAGCTGAAAGGCTCAATCAAGGCTTTGTCTTCACCTCCCCCCCTCTCCCTGACCGCCGACTCATCTCTTGAAAGCAAAAATCTGTCATCATCAGCAGCGCCAGCAGTAGCCATGCTCTAGCCGCTGCTGGATGAAGGTCTCCCCCAGCTGTTTTTCTCGTGGTCTTTGCAATGCAGTAATGCACCGAGAACCCGCAGACAGACTGATTGCATCGCTCCATCTCCACGGTAGACGTAATCTTGGAGGTATTTTTTTCCTTTGTCACTCCGTGGCTAGTCTGCTGTTACTTAAAAGTCAATTTGATGTCTTTAATCTGCGATATGGGGTGGGGGGAGCTTTGTCTTTGTCATATATACACCTCCTTGATGGACATGGCCAGCTGTTTTGTACGGCCTCTTGAGGTGCGGTTGAGAATAAATGCTCTGTAAAATGCAAAGAGTGCTGTTCGGTCTTGGATGGCTTTTCTGGGAATATCCGCACAATTATTGACGAAACAAAATGAGTGGGGACGTGCCTGAAAACACGACGTTCAAACATATGCATTATATAAACACTCTTACCTACCAGCAGATGCACAACGTGATAGGCAGTTGGGCCATTCTACACCAACAACAGGAAGTAATGCTGTTGCGTGTTACATGGTGGTTGTGTGCTATACAGCTGTCCACTGTGCTTGTGTCGTGATCTCCACATTTTATTCCATGGACGAGAAGAGCTAATTCGGGAACGTTAGGAACTTCAGTTCTGGGAGCTTGTTTAGAATGCATTGAACAAGCACTTTGAGGCAAACATTAGTCTGCACAGCACAATAGAAAGCTGGCAGCATTGTGCAAATCCTCGAAACGGGTGAACGATGAATTCTCGGCGATCTGGCGATGTTGTGTGAACCACTCAGATTTATGTGTTGAGGCTTTGTAGGTATATTCGTGATTTTTTTTTCAGTCGGCCAAACCTGAAGGTACAAATTGGCAATATAAATCAAGAATATGGTACCTAATGTTGCAATTGGTAATATTGCTAAATTAGTAACACACTGAACAATGAAAAACTAACGTAAGTAGGCACAGAATTATCTTGCAAAAGCATGAAAACGCATTCATCATCTGCAGCAGCAGCCGCAGCTCGGTGTGACCAAAACAGGCTTATTATGAACACAACACGTCATGGAGGACGGCCTGACTGCAGCAATCACAGTAGAGCATCATTATAAAATAACACTCGTTACTTAATTGGCAAGAACGTCATAATATATAGGACGCAGTGTTTGGCAATAAGTTTGCAAGTTCTCCCCGTGTCCGCGTGGGTTTTCGCCGGGCACTCCGGTTTCCTTCCACCGTCCAAAGACATGCTGCCAGGTTAATTGGCCTACTGAGTAAAATTGCCCCAGGTGCCCTGCGATGGACTGGCGTCCCATCCTCGGTATCCCCCTGCCTTGCGCCCTGTGTCTCCCGGGATAGGCTCCGGCTCACCGTGACCCTGTACGGGATTAAGCGGTTTTAGAAAATGGATGGATGGATGTTTGGCAATATGTTGGCACCGGCTAACCTCCTGGCTGCCGTCATCCCTCCCCCCGCCTCTCCGCGGTTTCATCGCACCTCTGCGTCGTTCTCCCCTCGAATGAATACCTTCAAGGTTGAATGAATACGTGGACCTTATAAATAGAATACATTAGTACTATTATTATGACTGTGCAAATCCTCGGCACAGATTAACGTCGCCGCCGCCGCCGTCGTCCTGGCAGTGTCCCGCGGCTCGCCGAGACAGCCGCCGGCGGCGCCGCCGGGAGCAGGATGAACCGGGAGGGGGGCGCCGGGTGCGGCGAGCCGGCGCGCGCCGCCGACGGGCGCCGCGTGTGGGTGCGCCGCGTGCCGCCCGGCTACAACGAGGAGACGCTGCGCGACAAGCTGCTCATCCACTTCCTCAAGCCGAGCAGGGGCGGCGGGGAGGTGCTGGAGGTGATCTACCCGACGGAGGCGCCCGGCTGCGCCCTGCTCACCTTCCAGGACTCGCAGGGTAGGAACCGGAGCCTGTGTACGCGTGCGCGTATATTATATACCACGCCTGGGCGGCGGCGGCGGCGGCGTGGCCGTTGGCGCACTGCGTTACGAGCTCGGCGACCCGAGTTCGTTTTTCGCTCCCGGTCAAAGCTGGCGACGATCGTCTGAACCGGTCCGAGGTCTCCCCTGAGCTGGCTCAGCCTCGAACGAGTACCTTGGTGTGGTGTTTAAATATCGCCGCTAAGGAGACAAATGCGGCTGGGCACGTTGCTGGCCAACCGTCCACTTGTGGTGCCGGGCCTGCCTTAATAGGTCCTTGCTAAAAGCACTTGCCGCAAAGGTGCGCTTTCGTCACTTGACGATGTTTCTCCCGTGTCCCTTAAACTTCGGATGTGTTCAGTGGCGAGACGGGTGATGAAGCACAAGCCACACATCCTGAGCATCGACAAGGCGGAACATGAGCTGCAAGTGTCTCCGTACAGCGACAATAAGGTGAGAGCCCTGTGAGTCTAGCGCACACAGTGTCATCTTGTGAACAGGTAAAGTTGCAATCCTGACATTACTAACGCTGCTGTTGGCGGCAGGGCCTCCCCTAGAGGGGTTTATCGAGAGCCTCTCTAGGCTCTAGAGGGTATATTGGCCTACTCTTTCAGGTGGGAGTACCAACACTACCCCGTCGCACGCGGCTTGCCGATGGACGAACCGCGGTGTACACATTTTTACTGTTGCGTTGGTCGGAGTCAGTGGGATTGTGAGAAGGTTGTAGGTTTATTCCACCGGCATGCCAGACCGGCGCGCTAACTGGACGCGCGGTCTTCCGTCTATCGCTCTATCCGTCGGAAACGCGGTCACCGTGAATCCTCTCCTCGCAGGTCATCGAGAAGGTGACGATGGTGGTGAACCTGGAGATGCTGCGGGATGACTCAGCGGCCCTGGGCCTGCTGAAAAGCTCGGGGTTGTGCCACAGGAGGGTGGCGGCGGCGCAGTGCGTCGTGGAAGGGACGTTCCGTGAAGTTCAGAGAGTGCACGACGAACTGCTGTGTCTCGTGAGCGGCGAGAACGATGGTGGCTTCTCCCCGGCGGAGCGCGGGTCGGCGACGGGACGTTTCGGCGCCACGAGTCACCGGCCGCCAGAAGCCATCGGCAACCGCAATCCGTCGTCGCAGAGGGCCGACGATGAAAGTTTTGAAAGCAAGAAAGGATTTTCGAAGCAGCACCTGAACCCAAAGCCACCGCCAGACCCATTGCATCCAGCGGTGGACTCTCACCACAAAGCGGAAAATAAAAGACCCTTGCTGCCGGAGGAGGCTGGTGAGCGCCTTTCACTGGAGCACATTGAAAAGTGCAAGTTGATGTCTTTAAAAGCGGACAACAGCAAAATGCCGGAGGCAGAGCTCGTTAACAGGAACGTGTCTACCACGGCCCAGGCTCCTCATCAACAAACGGTTTCCGACAAAAGTAAACTCGCCAACAACAGATATTCCCACCCGAGACCGGTGGGGCTGCAGCAATTCGATAGCAGGTCTGTTTCAGTGCAAACCAACAACTGTAGATTTAGCTCCGAGAGCTCTGCAGCTCAGTCGTCCGCTCCTTCGCAGTCTCGGTCCGATAACGGAGCCGAACCTGTGAAGGCGGCCGAGCCCGGGAGGGCAACCAACCAGAAGCCGCCTCTCGACTGGTCACACGCCGGCACCCACGGCGACGCATCCGCAAAGATTCCCAACAGAGAGAAATCCGTCGGTCACGCGATGAATTCTAAATCGACCCCGGCGGAAACCGCGAAAAGCACGACGCCCACGGTCTCGAAAGAAACGGAAACGCGCGGAAGGCCGACGGTGCTTCACGACAAAACGACGCAGCCCCCCGCCGCGCAGGGAGCCGGCGCGCCCGTCGCGCCGCCGCCCGAGCCCAGTCTGCCCGGCGAAGAATACTCGGTGGCGATGGACACGGACGTGTTCCAGTACATCAAGAAGTTCTACAAGAAGCAGTACGACGACGTGTTGAGCCGGAACCGCGCCGAGTGCGTCGAATGCGAAAGCGGGGAGATCACCACCGTGTACTTTCAGGCGCAGGCGGCGGGACGGCCGGACGACGCCGACGGCAGACGCAAGGTGTGCAGAGCGAAGAACGAGCTGTCCACGTTTTACCAGACGTTTCAAGAGAAGCTTTGCCAAGAGTGGGTCGACCTAAGTCCGGCGTCTTTAAGCGTTGAGAAGCTGACAAAAATATGCGAAGCCGTGCAGAAGAAGTACAAAGACATTTTGATAAAGCGATACCAAGCGGAATTCTGTCTGGTCGGTGAGATCTCCAAGGTCTACGAAGCGGTCCCCGAACTTAAATCCTACAATAAATTACGAGGCGACGATCAGCGTGGGATCCTGGAGGGCGACGCGTTCTCAAAGCCGGAGTTTTTGTACAAACCGTCTGAAGTCCGTGCCACTGAAGGCCTGCACAATACGTCCGGCTGTAGGAGCACCAACTTTCTGAAAGAGGAACGAGGATCCAAAGAAAGAGCTTCCGGCAACGCCGCCAGCAGCGCCGGCGGAGCCAGTTCAGACGGGAGGGCGCCCCACGACGCCCGCGACGGCCGGACGGACACCTCGTACGGTTTCACGCCGCCCGAAACCCACGGGATATCGTCGTCGGCTCGGAGTCGGGCGCATTACACCGGCGCCCATGCGAATTGTTCCCGGCCGTCGTGCTGGGGAGCATGCGACGAGGACGGCGTCCCGAGCGGACCGGCGAGCGCGGAGCGGCGCGCCGCGGCCGCGCCGGCCTTCTCCTCGCGGGAGAGGAGCTCGAGGGACAGATCCGCGGGCGCCGCTCCGAAAACTCCGCTGCGGTCGCAGAGCCTGGACGTGCCGATGCGGTCGCACGCCCCGGACGCGCCGTTCGACCTCGGCCGCGGCCCCGAGACCGTGGCCGTGGACGCCGCGGTGTGGACGTACGTCGAGACGTTCCGCGGAGCGCGCTGCGGAGAGCTGAGCGGCCGGTACCGCGCGGAGGTCGCCCGGCACCTCGACGGGGACGTCGCGACGCTCCGCTTCTCGCCCGCGGACGAATCCGACCCGGAATGCGACCCCGGCGGCTTCGCCGAGGAGATCGCCCGGCTGTGCGATTCCGTGGAGAGGACGCTGGGCCAGCAGTTTGTCCCGATCGACGACATCAACCTGCTGCGGGAGAGCGGCGGCATGCACGGCATCGCCAACATGAAGCACGTGTGGCGGCGGCTCAAGGACAGGTTCCCCGAGGTGCTGTTCTCCGAGAGCGCCGGCGGCATCCGCGTGGTCGGCAGGAGCGAGGAGTGCGCGGCCGCCGCCGACGAGCTTCGGATGGTCAACACCGCCATCGCCGACGACCGGCGCGAAGCGGACAGGCGGCCGGGCCCGTCGGGCCGGCGCCGCCCTCCCGCCGTCGTTCGCGACGCGGGCGCCAGGAGCAAGCGCTCGCCGGAGCCGGGCGGCTTCGCGTACCGGAGCGCTTCCCCCGACGAGTCCGGCGCCGCCGCCGACGCGCCGTCGTGGCCGCCGGGCGGGTCGCGCCTCTTCGGAGAGTCCAACGGCGCGTCGACCTCGTCCTCCTCGAATGCGTCGTTGAGCGGCAGGCCCCATCTCTGCGCGGCCTTCGATCGGTTTCCGGAAGAAATGTTGTCTCTGCACAACGAGCAACGGACGGCGGACCGTTATTCCTCCTCGCATCTCTACTGTCCGAGCGCGAGCGACGCGGGAGCGGACGGGGCCCCCTCGCGTGCCGCGGACCCGGGCGCGCCTGCGGGGGCCGAACGCCTCCGGCCCGGGGAGGAGGCGGAGCGAGGCAGGAGGAGAGATTGCTCCGACGCGCGCGACGCGGAATCCGCCGTCAAGAAGCGGTCGAACGTCGAGAAGATCGCCGACGACACGTTCTCGGTGGACGCCTTGAAATTCCAGTACCTGGAGAACTTCTGCAGGGAGGAGCTCGACGGCATCCTGAAGCGGTACGGCGTGCAGGTCGCCATCCTGCAGCAGAAGCCGAACCTCGTGCTGAAGCTGACGGCGGGCGCGACGGGCGCGGGCAAAGTGGAGGACGCGTCCAAAGTGTTTCTCGTCTGGTACCTGAACAAGTGCTACGGTTTGCACATCGAGTACCTCCTGATGGACGGCGTCGCCGTGCAGCTGTCCGAGGAGGAGATCCAAATGTACAGCACGGACCTCCGACAGAGGAACCCGCCCCTGCTGCTCACGCGGCACAACGACCTCATCGTGATCGTGGGTCAGAGGGACGGCTGCCTGGCGGCCGTGCACGGCCTCGCCGAGCTGCTGGCCGCCTGCGTCTCCCGCGAGCCGTCCGGCCGAACCCCGCGACCCGCGTCCTCGGACAAGGATTCGCGGGTTTCCCCGCGACGCTCGGGCGAGACCGACGGCCGCGGGAACCGTCAGAACCACCACGTCCGCGGCCTGCCGCAGAGGTGCCAGCAGAAGCAGACCAGAGGCCTCGAAGGTGCCAAAACCGGCTCCGGAATTCTGCCGAATCGGTTCAGCTTCGAGACCGGGGGGGTCGGATCCGCGACCTCGCGGAGCCCCCCGGCCAAAGACACGACGGCCGAGCCGCGGTCGTCGGAAGCGCGAGGACGGCCGGACAGCGCGGACGCGGAGCGCGGCCCGGCGGGCGGCGCGCCCAGGCGCTCCTCGTCGCTGCCCCGCAGCCTGGCGCGGCGGGGGGCGCCCGCCGCGCACGACCCGCACGGGCCGAAGGATTGCCGCGCGGACGTCCGCAAGGCGCAGGACGCGGGCGGCAGGAGGCTCCAGAAATCTCAGGAGCTGCCGGCGTCCGGAGTTTCGACCAAAACCAACGGCGCCGCCCTCAAAGAGACCAACGTGTTCGGACAGGGCCTCTCTTCCAGACACTCCGCGGCCGTCGCGGAGCGCGCCGGCGAGGGCCCGTGGAGCGGCGACGGCTCGGCCGCCTCGGCGATGCGGAGGTGGACCTCCCTGGAGGAGCTCGGCGGCTCGCGGAGGGGTCCGGCGACCGCCGCCGGGGAGGGCCGCGCGTCGCCGCGCGACGACCTCCGCGAGCGCCGCCGGGCGTCGCCGGCGCCCCCGCTGTCCCTGGAGAAGACGTGCTCCCGGTGCCAGCGGCTCTCCGCGCAAGCGGCGAGGCTGAGCTGCGGGCACCGCCTCTGCGACCGCTGCCTGGGATCGCCGCCCGGGCTCCCGGCGGAGGCCAGGGCCGCGTTCTGCCCCGTGTGCCTGCTGGGAGAGGCGGCGGCCGAGGGAGCGCCGGCCGCATCGGACCTCGGAGGCAGCATGAGCTCGGCCGTGCTCAACTTCCCTCTGCCGGGACACGCCAAGCATCTTACCGTCAAGATCACCTACAACATTCCCGATGGCATCCAAGGGGTTTGTACGCGTTTTGTTTTTACTCGCCGGCAATTTACGATGCCGTTTGCGTTTGCGTGGCGTGGCGGACGCGTAACTCTGCGGTCTGACGCTCTCCTGACCGAGCTGTTCTGGCACGTGTAGAGAGGGAGGGAACGGCGGCACAGCGGTTTGCACTCTGCACTTATTAACCCGGCAACCGGAGCCTGATATCTGGCTATGCCTAGCATCGGCGGCGGGAATAAATATTTGAACCGCTCGTGGGCCCGCCGCGCGTGACCGAGATCGGAAGACGCGGCATTGCCAGTTACGACACATCGCCCCTTTGGTAACCGCTCCGCACCGCTAAGGTGCTTCGAGTGACGGAGGCGCGGGCCGCACCCGCCCTCGGGTTCCGGCACCTCCGTTGTGGCGAACGCGTCGTGTCTGTGCGCCCCGCGCAGAGGCGGGACCCGTACCCCGGACGTCCGTACTTTGGCGGAACCTTCGAGGCGTACCTGCCCGACAGCCCCGAGGGCCGGCGCGTCCTGTCGCTGCTGACGAGCGCCTTCCAGCGCGGCCTGACGTTCGCGGTGCGCGCCGCAGGCGGGACCTCGGGCCAGGCGCGCGTCACGTGGAACGGGATTCCGCACAAGACGGCCGCCTTCAGTAGCAACTGCGGGTGAGCCGCGTTTCCGAAACCCCCCTCTTGACGAGCGTCGTGAAGTATGCTCGAGGAATCCAACCCACCCCGCGCCGCAAAGGTGGCGCGGTCGTAACGTCCGCGGCTCACGGAAAGAACGGTTTTGCCCGAGGCGGTTCGATTCCCGCCCTGGGCGCCTTTCTACGTGGAGTTTGTGTGTTCTCGCCCCCTGTTCTGCGTGGGTTTTCTCTGGTTTACTCCAACAAATTAATAAAAACACTCATTCATTAGTTGGCCAATTACATCGTAATGTATAGGAAGCAGTGTTTGGCAACGTTGGCGCCGGCAAAATCGCCTGGCTGCCTCCACCGGCTCTCTGCACATTTCTCACGCTTCTTAGTCGTTCTCTCCTCGAATGAATACCTTCGACGTTGAATGGATATGTGCTGCCACCGCGACCCTCACCAGGACAAGCGGTTTAGAAAATGGATGTTGTAGAATTATTATTAGTCTCCCTGTTGCATTTTCTTTTGTCCTTTGTCTTATAATT
>JAZEWU010000035.1:6407028-6419654 GCA_036362915.1 Geotria australis
AAATGAGTGGTGCGGTGTAAACATTATCACCGGGGGAGACAAAGGCGGTCGGGGCTGGTCTGGTCATACCACCCCCTCGGGTGCCTTGCCGGCCTGCTGACTGAGGCCCTTACCCTGAACCCTAACAGTAGCTGCCCCGACAGGCTGTGTCGGCTATACGAGGGATCGTTGTAAGCATTGTTTGGATTTAACTGCGGTTAAAGTGCAGCTCTTTGGGGTGTAAATGTGAATAGATTGACTTGGTGTCGGGAGCGGGAGGGAGGCCAAGGTTCAGTTCGAATCTCACTCACCACTGATGTTAGCGGTCGCCTGGATTTCAATTAACATATTAGGTCCAAAAACATGCTGCTGCGTAGGTTAATTGGCCTACGGACTCAATTGCCCCCGGTGCCCTGTGATGGACTGGCGTCCCATGCTGGGAATAGCCCTGCTTTGCGTCATGTGCAGGATTGCGTCCTGTGCAGGATTGCGTCCTGTGCAGGATTGAGATATTTTTGACAATGGATGGACGGATGGACCAGGGTACAGACCTCGCTGTCCTCTTGTTCACCCCATGCACGATATGTCCCCGATTTGTGCCTCCGAAGTGGCAACCCTTGTTACCTGTCGAGTGCTTTAAAATCATTTGCATCGAGCGTGGAAGTCGGCGGGTGTGCTGGAGAGATTTGTGCTTTGGGAGGCCCTCATCCAGCAGTGGATAGATCATGAGCGATGATGGTGATTTAAGATGGCATTGCAGCAGTGGCGGAGTGTCGTGAGCATTGGCCTAGGTGCAAGGAATGGCATGCCCCCCCCTTTCCTTTGCGTGGTCCCTTCCAGCCCGTAGATGCAGTTACGCCACGTGTACACTCGATGGCTACACCGCCGGGGTTGTATTTGTGCGGCGATGCTGTGGGGCAGCAGTAGCCCAGTGGTTAGTGCACTGTGCTACGACCTGGCGACTTGAGTTGGATTCCCTCTCATCTCAACCAAAACGGGTGACAAATATCCGAACCGGTCCTGGGCTTCCCATAGGTCGACTCGGCGAGTACCCGGAGACAAAGGCGGCCTTGCGTGGTGCTCATCACCCCCGCCATCATGTTGCGCGTTGTACTTCATCGGCGGTCGCTAACGGCAACATGCCCCAACTGTCTGTTGAGACTGCGGGGGGAACTGTGCCTGTGTTGTTGGCGATACAGGCTGTACGAGGACGTCCGTCCGCTGTCCGGATTGACGGTGCATCATGCTGCAGAGCGCATTTCCTTCGAGGACGCCCAGTCCGCTGCGACCTACGAGACGGCGCAGATCGGGGATACCTACGGACCCACGTACGCTCCGACACGCACGAGCTCCCTCTTCCCCGCCGCTCCTCACTGCACGGCGCGGCCGCTCCGCATATCAAACGTCATCACTGCGTGAAATCCTCACATGGGGTTCGCGTCGTACTTTATGTTCAGCCGATTGCTGTCGGAGGCTGCTGCGGGTTGTAATGATGAGCGCACTGGGCTTGCAATCTAGAGGTCGCCGGTTCTATTTGACTTCTGGGCGTAGCAGATCAAACAACGGGTGCAATTTTTTACATCCCCCATCCCTCTACCGTGTTCTTACAAAGACAACAAAGATCCTCCACATAGCCTTAACAGACTGTAGGGGCAAGTGCCGTTAGCGAGCACCTATTAAGGTCGACACGGCACACGAGGGGGTGGGTGACGAGCACCACGCCCGGCCGCCTTTGTCTCCCTAGTGGCAGTGTTTACACACCGCACTATGTACTCATTTTCGGCTGAGTCGACCTAGGGGAGGCCCAGGACCGGTTCGGAAAATCGTGACCGGTGTTGGTCGTGAGCGGGATTTGAAATCGGGTGGCCAGCTTTATAGCCCAGCGCACTAACCACTTACATAACACTTTACACACACACTACCAACAATGTTTAACATGTACCCTAACCCCAGCGATGATCAACACACGGTCGTGTCTCCCCGCAGCTGGTCGACGCACTGGTTCCGCTTCAACGTGGAGGTGCCGGAGGAGTGGACGTGCGAACCGGGCGGCGACGGCGGCGGCGGCGACGACGACGCCGAGTGCGACGAGGTGCACCTGCTGTGGGAGTGCGAGGGCGAGTGTCTCCTGTTCCGAGACGGGCAGCCCGTGGCCGGCCTCACCACGGAGGGCGAGAAAACCAGCTACGTCATCGGGCGCGCGAGACGCCGGACCTCGCCGTCCGCGGGCGGCGCAGAGGAGGCGGACGCGGAAAGCGACCCGGCGACGGGGAAAACCGCCGCGTCGACGAGAAGAGCCCTGCCGCCGGCGCGCTCCTTCGCGGCCCACGTGGAGATGGCGTGCAACGGCCTGTTCGGCGCCGGCCGCGGCTCCTTGATCGCGCCGCCCGACCCCGACCGCCGGTTCGCGCTGAAGCGCGCGGCGGTGGCGCTGTTCCGCCGCGACGTCGGCGAGCTGCTGGCGGACCTGGAGGTCATCCACGAGGTGGCCCGCGCCTTGACGGGAGAGGCGGACGGCCGCGGGGGCGAGCAGCTGGGCTACCGCGCCCTCCACTGCGGCAACGCCGTGGTGAGCGCCTGCGCGGAGGCCCCGCGGCTCCGCCCGGCCGGCACCGCGGCGCCGGCCGGCGACTGCCGCGGGTGGGTGCGGCGCGCCCGGGCCGTCTCGCGGGCGTTCTTCTCCCCCGAGCCGCGGCCCGCGCGCGAGCCGGGCGGCGCCCCCGCCGGGACGGAGGTGCACGCCGTGGGCCACTGCCACATCGACACGGCGTGGCTGTGGCCGTACGAGGAGACCGTGCGCAAGTGCGCGCGCAGCTGGGCCACCGCGCTGCAGCTCATGGACCGCGACCCCGAGTTCACGTTCGTGTGCTCGCAGGTAAGGAGCAGCGCGAGGCGGAGGAGGGTGCCGCGATGGAGAGAATCGAGACTCGCCGTTGCACCACGGTGGCTTCCCAAGCGTCCGTAAGGCTAGTTGTGTGGTTTATTTTTTTTACGGCAATGACCGTCTGACACCCAGTACAGCGGTCCCTCGCTTTACGATGTTAATCCGTACCAGAACACGTGTCCTAATGTCAAACCATCGTAAAGTGAGATCACATTTTTTAATGGGAAACTGTAATTTAACATCGCGCTTCGAAGAATCGCAAAGAAGAAGAAATTTTTTTTGCAGAATAGTACAGTAAGGACAACACACACGCGTTTCAAAGGATAAGTAAACACTGAGATGTAAAAACTAAAAAGCGTTTTTGGCTGAGAAGCTACGCAAGGGACATGTGAATGTTCTTTTCGAGCATATATCGTAAATTTATTTCATCATATTGTGAGGCCATCGTAAAGCGAGGGACCGCTGAAGTTGTCTTTCTATATTGACAACGATTGCACAGTCTGTAAAATAAGTTGGTGGTGATGATTTACATCGCTTTAATGTCTCAAGGCTCAAGTCAGTAGCTAGCTAGTTCAGTTGTTTGATTGCGCTAGTTGTGCAGAGTATATTGTCTTATTTTGGATAAGGGAAGGAGAATGATAACGAACGGAAGAGACATTAGTCGGTTGAGTGCAGTTCTAGATTCATCCCAAATGCCACGAGAGCTAAACCTTACCTACACCCGTGACCAAAGCACCCGGAACACACCCGATCTCACCACATCCCGCGAGCGAGGCGGATACGCGACCGCGCGACATACGACGATCGGATACGTGACGTCGTACTCAGCCGCCATCCTCTTGCCCCCTTCACCCCCGCGTCCCATCTCGTCGTAAGGCCCAGCAGCTGAGCTGGCTGAAGCAGCGCTACCCGCGCTCGCTGTACCCGCGCGTGCGGGCCGCGGTGGCGCGCGGGGCCTTCGTGCCCGTGGGCGGCACCTGGGTGGAGTTTGACGGGAACCTCCCGTCGGGCGAGTCCCTCGTGCGCCAGTTCCTGCTGGGCCAGCGCTTCTTCCTGCGCGAGTTTGGCGCGCGCTGCCACGAGTTCTGGCTGCCCGACACCTTCGGCTACTCGGCGCAGCTGCCGCAGGTGAGCGAGCCGGTTGCGCGACCGCCGCCGGAGGAAGGGCCCGCCGCTAGAGGCGAAATCGGGTAGACGTCTGGTCTCGTGTGTTGGGTCCGCTCGGCTGCGTCGAGCGGATGTGTAGGAAGAGTCCATGGTGTAGAACTTTTTTACGAGTTAGGTTGCGTACGAAGTAAGTGTCGCAAACCCGCCTCAACCCGACACAGCCAATCGGTTAAAGGGTTGTCGCGTGAACAGGACGTGCCAATTCGTTACTACTCGCGACACTTTGTACGTGACCTAACTCATAAGAAGAGCTATACTATAGATGTGTAGGAAGAGGTGGGTGGACTCGCACCTTACTGCGGCGCACGTGCTCTGTTGACCGACTAACTGCAGTATTTACTTTTATTATACTTTTGGGTGGACGGGCAGTTGGTGGGGATTTGAGAACATTGCCCCATTTTTAAACCGTGCCGCTGGGAGTTTGAACCGGCGACCTTTGGATTGCAAGTACAGGGTGCTAATAATTACACATCTTGCTTGAAAGTCACCATCATAAAGTTTATTCACGTAAAATAGTCAAAAGCAACATGGCAACATACCGACAGACTAATGGCCACTTGCAGGCCGGTGCTGCATCACATTATTCCACACAGACAGCTTTTGTCAGGGGGTCCCCTTGACTGTAAAACTATAAGAAACTACTGTTGGGCATTGGAATGCGAAAGAGCTGAAGTGCCAAAAGAACTAAACATAGGACACGCAAACTTAAATCACAAAACCTTTCCGTAACGAGCAACAGACGATACCGTTGGACACCGTAGGATATATTGTTTTCAAGTTTTGGGCCACCGTTTTATTTATTTATCCGTTATCATTGGTGTCAGCCCCCAATAGCAACAACAAGTTGTGAAAGGCTCTCTATAAATGCTATTATTATTATATTGCATCACCTTTACAAGAGTTATGCATCCCTGTTAAAAACACACGGAGACCGCGCACACCCCCGGACCGCAGTTAGCAACCCAGCCCGCTACCCCGGCCCCCTCTTGTCGACGGCGCGCAGATCATGAGGTCGTGCGGCGCCCGGCGGTTCGTGACCCAGAAGCTGAGCTGGAACCTGGTGAACGCGTTCCCCCACTCGACGTTCCACTGGCAGGGTCTGGACGGCACGCGCGTGCTCACGCACTTCCCCCCCGCCGAGTCCTACGAGTGCAAGGTGAGGCGGCCCACGGTGGCGCGGCCCAGGGCGACGCGGCCCGCGTATGCGGCCACGCGGCCTGCGGTGAGGCGGCCCACGGCCACGAGACGGGCGTCGCGGTCATGTCACACTGTTTCCTGATACCCGTTTACCGCTTACACCGAGCGCGCACAGTATTGGTTCACGAGCCGTAAAGCGTTATTTCACTGTCAGTGACAGAGGGAGAGCGATTCAGACAACGGAGGAGGAGGTGAGAGATACGAGGTGACTGACGGGGAGACTGAGGTGAGGATGAGATGATGGGGAGACAGAGCAGGACGCGCCGAGTAACCGAACAGTACATAACGCGAATTGACAGCCTCGTAAGTTAAACACTAATTGTATTTACATCTCTCCTAACGTGATGTCGATAGCGAAGGCAGGATAACATTTGGCGAAAATACTTTTCGTAAAACAACAAAAAAAAACTCGCCGTAAAATCCGAATGCCGCCGTCGAACCTCGCTTCCGTTCCTCCCGGCGCAGGTGACCGTCGCGGAAATTCTCAAGAGCGCTTCCAACAACCGGGACAAGGGCCGCACGGAGCACGCCCTCCTGCTGTACGGCTTTGGCGACGGCGGCGGCGGTCCCACGCCCGCCATGCTGCAGCGCCTGCGGCGCGTGCGCCGTGTGCCCGGCCTGCCCCGCGTCAGCCTCTCCACGCCGACGAGGTTCTTCGACGAGGTGGAGGCGGAGGTGGACGCGGGCGAGCGCGGCGGCGGCGGCGGCGGCGGCGTTGGCCGCCTCTGCACGTGGAGCGGAGAGCTCTTCCTGGAAATGCACAACGGCACGTACACGACGCAGGCACGGCTCAAGCGCGGCAACCGCCGGTGCGAGGCGCTGCTCGGGGACGCCGAGGCGCTGTGCTGCCTGGCGCTGCTGGCGCGGAGCCCCGTGTACGCCGCCGACGGCTCGGCGGGCGGCGGAACCGCGCCCGAGAGCGGCGACGCTTCGTCGGGAACCGGCGGCGGCGGCGACGACGACGACGACGACGGCGAGGAAGCGATCGTGATGGGGTATCCCCGCCGGCAGCTCACGCGCCTGTGGGAGGGCGTCCTGCTCAACCAGTTCCACGACGTGCTGCCGGGCAGCTGCACGCGCCGGGTGGCGCTCGACGCCGAGGAGATCTACGCCGGCGTGGAGAGCGACGCCGGGCGGATCGTCCGCGACGCCGCGGCAGCCCTCGTGCGGCGCGAGCCGGGCGGCGCGCGGATCCCGAGCGACCCGGTCGCGTTCTTCAACACGCTCGGCTGGGAGAGGACGGAGGTGGTGGCGTTGCCTGGTCGCGTTGCGGGCGGCGGCGGCGGCGGCGTTGTCCCGAATTCCAAGATCGTTTACGGTCGCTACGCGAAGGGCGGGGCGCGCGCCGAGGGAGACGACGGCGACGCGGCCGACGGGACGGACGACCGAGCGGATGCCGCCGCGGTCCTCGTCACCGTTCCGGCCTTCGGCTACTCCGTCTACAGCGAGGCCTCGCTGCTGGCCGACGCGGCCGCGTGCCGCGCCGCGGTGCTGCGCCTCGACTCCGCGGACCGCGCCGTCATGGAGAACCGGGTGCTGCGCGTGACCGTGGACGGCGCGGGGCGGCTCTCCTCGCTCCTCCACAAGCCGTCGGGCCGGGAGGCTGTGACCCCGGGCCTGAAGGCGAACCAGCTGGCGATGTTTGACGACGTCCCGCTGTACTGGGACGCGTGGGACGTCATGGACTACCACCTGGAGACGCGCCGGCCCCAGGAGGAGGCGTCGGAGCCGCTGCGCGCGCTAACGCGCGCCGCGGGGGCCCGCGTGGCCGTGCGGGCGTGCCTGCGCCTGGGCGAGCGCAGCCGCGCGCGCGTCGACGTGTCGCTGGACGCCGGGAGCCCGTTCGTCCGGTTCGACGTCGCCATCGACTGGCGCGAGAACCGCCGCTTCCTCAAAACGGAGTTCCCGGTGGCGGCGCACGGCGGCGGCGAGGCCGCGTACGAGATCCAGTTCGGGCACGTGCGCAGGCCCACGCACCGCAACACGCCGTGGGACTGGCCGCGCTACGAGGTGTGGGCCCACCGCTGGGCGGACGTCGGCGAGCACGGCTTCGGCCTCGCCCTGCTCAACGACTGCAAGTACGGCCACTCGGCGCGCGGCAGCGTGCTGTCGCTGTCGCTGCTGCGGTCGCCCAAGGCGCCGGACCCCGAGGCCGACATGGGGGAGCATGCCTTCTCGTACGCCGCCATGCCGCACGAAGGCAGCTTCCAGGACGCCGGCGTCATCCGCTACGCCGCCGCCTTCAACCGCCCGTTGAAAGCGCGCGGCGCGGCGAGTGGCGCCCGGGAATCCTCCGCGGCTCGCCCCGTCGATCCGGAAAGTTCGGGCGACCGGGACGCGGTATTAACCGGCGGCGCTTCCTTGGCTCCCGGCGCCGAACGCATTTTCCAGCGTGGCTTCTTTACCGTGGAGCCGCCTTCCGTGGTGTTGGAGACGCTGAAGCTCGCCGAAGGTCATCCGGGCCCCGCGGGCGGCCGCGGGGTGGTGCTGGTGGCCCGGCTCTACGAGTCGCACGGGGGGGCCGCCGCGGCCAGGCTGCGGTGCCGCTGCTCGCCAGACCTGCCGCTCGTTTCGGCCGTGCCGTGCAACATGCTGGAAGACGTGGATGACGCCGAGCCGCCGCTCGTGGTCAGGGACGAAGGTTACGATGACGACGCTAAAGAGAATGTGCCACAGCAAGCGAATGAGGGTGATGACGGTCGCAACCATGAACAAACAAAGAGACCTCAATCCACTCCAGCCTGGCGCTGTGTCCACGTGCCTTTCAAGGCGTTCCAAATTCGCACGCTCGCTCTGCATTTTGGCCAGCCCGTAGTCCTGCCGCGTTAAAGGTTTGCTCCTGTTGTATTAACGGACAACAATGTTACCATTCGAGTGCTAAGAATATTATCGTATTCATAAACGTACAGCCGTTTGTTAAATCTACTGTTGGATGAAAGGCTCCCCCACCCGCGTGTCGGTCGTGTGAGGCTTGTTTCAAGCTTGACCGCTTTGTGCACAACAGAATCAGTTCGCACGTTGCTCACCGCTGATGTCAGCCGTGACCTGCTTTCAAACTCAACGCAGTGCGCGAACCATTTGTGTTAATAACAAGTAGTAATAATGGTAATCGTAAAAAACAAACCTAAACGGATAAAGACGCTCACGCCCACCCTTGGTGATGCTTAATCTATTATGTTTTTGTAGGTAATCGGTGTGTGTGTTGGGCGAGATGTTTTGTTTGATAAAAGTTGCCGATGCTGCTGATGACTTGATGGCAATTCTTGATGAAAATTGCCCAAAAAAGTGTACTGTACTGCTGATAGTGGCAATCATATTATAAACTGATCTTTTTTTCCAAGAGGGAATTGGGTTTCTACGCGATTTCTTAACTGTTGGTTGCTAACATAATGTCCTTTTGTGCAAATAAAGATTATTTAAAAATACAAATTCACGTGTGATGCAGTGCTGTGTCTCACTGGGGATTGCTGGTATTGTCCTGTGTTGCCAAATTAGTTACCGCACATACCAAGACTTCCAAACAAGTGACACACCATGTTTAATCACACCATACTGTGATTAAACAATTTGGTGATGCTGCGTTGTCCATAACACTACCTGAAACATAGTGTTTGCTTTATCCCTCTGGCCTCTATGTCAGTGGTTCTTAACCTTATTGGAGGTACTGAACCCTGCAAGCTTCATCAGTGCATTCACCGATCCAATCGTAATTGGAAAAATAAAATATGATTTCTTCAAAACATAGGTATATATTTTATTAGTGCACAAAATTAACCATGCATCAGTTGCACACAAAATCAGGGGTTCGTTGAGTCAGTCTCAGGGGTTCGGCCGACAAAAACGGCCTGACGACATTGCTAGTGTGAACCGGGCTATACTGTGTGTCTTGACCCCTGCCGAACCCCTGAGACTGACTCAACGAACGCCTCGGGTTCGATCGAACCCAGGTTAAGAACCACTGCTCTATGTGCTGCGAAGAAGGCAGTACTTTATAACCGTTGCCAATTGCACCAAATAAATAATATACAGATGTAATATACGGATGTGCGACTATGCTCTGGGCAGCAGAGGGCAGTGGCAACATAGTAAATTGTACCGGACTTCGTGATGATATACTGTTGGAACGAACCCCCACGACGGACAGCGGAGAGACCTTCATCCAAAAGTCTATCAGTAAAGGCCCGTAACATTTGTGTTAATAACAAGTAGTAATAATGCTAATCGTAAAAAGCAAACCTAAGCGGATGAAGACGCGCACGCCCCACCTTGTGTTTCCGTCGCTCGTCGCTGCCGCGGAAGCTGCCTCAGAGCCGATGAGCCCGCAAGTGCCGCCGCACTTTGTCCACCACGTCGGCCTCCTCCGTGGAGCGGCCATAGAACTCGAGCACGCCGCCGTGCGGGCAGACGAGGTAGGTGATGATGGAGTGGTCCACCTGTGCACACACAGATGCACCGTAACGGATTCACCTAGTCACCCGGAGGCGTTCTTTCGTTCTCAGTGCCCGTTTGATTCTGCAGAGGGTCACGGTGAAGCCACAGCCTATCCCGGCAGACACGGCACGCAAGGCAGGGCGATAACACGGGATCGAACGCAATTTAGTCAGCAGGCCAATTAACCCAGGCATTACAGGGATCAAGGTAGAAGCGTTCACGTCGCGATCCCTGTCAAGTAATACTTGGTATTACCCGCATATTCTACCAAACACTTCGAAGCCGAGGAGCTGAAAGACAACGATGTCCAGAAGCTCAACAGATGCCAGAAGCCCCTAAGTCTGGAGCAAGAAGAGAGGCCAATGCCCGCCTTTAAGGCCAGCACTGACTATTATATCTCTAAATGTTGAAGGGCTGTCTGCAATTAAAGAATAACTTGTTGCAATGGGAAACTGTCAATCATCACGCTTCGAAGAATCGAATCGAATTCGAATACAGCGTTACGATAACGCCAGCGTTTTTATCGTGTCTGTGATGTACCGAAATGTCTCGGTGCATTGCTTTTTAACTAGGGGACCCCTCTGATGGCAGCTTGCCCCTTTCTGAATCATTTGGAAGCTAAGCAGGGTTGTATGGGGGACCGCCATGCATAACAGTTATAGGCTGTTGTCTTTTTCCCAATTTGTATTCTAAGTGTGCCGTTAGTGTCGTGTGCGGAGATTAAATGCCTATTCGCACCTGTGGTGGAGCAGTGCATCGCGCTGTGCTCAAGAATGGCCAGATATCATAGATATCATAGAACTACTATTGAGATCACTTCAAGTGGCTTTTATCCACACAGGAGAGCCCTGTTACAAATAAATGTATGTAACAGTACAAATGTATTATTTCTCACGTAGGAATGTAACCAAATTCCACGTAAAACAATGGTGTTTTTATGCAGTCAAGCTGAACCCATGAACTCACTACACCTGAGAACGCAGCTTAATTACGGTTGTGCGCCTGGAAAAACCTGTATTCAAACCTCAGCAATGTGTTTCGACTCGCGAGCGACCCGGCCACTCCTGTGAGTGCAGACGGAGTTGGCGCGGTGTGGAACGTACCACGTACTCCTGGTCGCTGGGGTCACGCGGGCCGGGCTGGGCGTACACGCGATAGGCTTTTGAGATCGCCGAGATCTGCTCCGGAGTGCCGGTCAGGCCCACCAGCCGTGGGTGGAAATCTGCATCGCACGCAACAAAGGCAACCAATTATTTACAAGGCTGTTTCACCCAGTGCACAGATAATAATAATAATTATGTATCGATGTAGGTTTTCACACCACGATGTAGAATTGCTCTGAAGAGCTGCTTTTTCAGGATAACCGTAGCAAGCGTCCCTCCTTGACTCACGAGCCTGAAGTTGCCTCCAACGCGGGAGGTGAAACCTCCTCTCACAAGAGTTGAGGAATGCTCGCCACAGCTATCCCTAAATAGCAGCAGCATTAATTCTGTAAATTACGCCGCGTGTGATAAATATAACACGACAGCAGCATCCGTTTTCGTAATACATTTCAAGAGACATTCACAACACACGCTGCAAATACGGCAACGAAGCGGGTTGGTGACGGTGGGAAACCCTCGTGCCTTTTATGTATCGCGCCACCGCTGCGACGTCGTCCCTCTGCGGGTCGATCGTCACGAACACCGGCTGCACCCTGGGCAGCCTCACGTCCGCGTCTGCGCACACACACGCAGGAAGCACACAGCGCGCGCTTGGTCTAGGTCCAGTCAACAAGGACAAAACATCCATCACATTGCATTTGGCGATACACTACAATAATGGTAATTTCATGAGAATTCTAAATATCGGTCTGTCACACAACACTCATATCGAATAGTGAGAAAGCGCGAGTCAATATGCGAAGTCTCGTGAACAATCTCCACGACCGTTCTCTAGCACGAACGGTTGTAAACTGCTGAGGTATGAATAGATGTCTCTTGACGAGAAAGCACAGTGGTGCTAAGAAAAAATACCCGAATTTTTAAAAATACACATCAACAAGTGAATGTTATAGTTGCCTGAAGTCCATCTCGGATCTGTATGATAACTTTAAAAAAACACTCATTAATTATTTGGCCGATATCATCATAATATATAGGAAGCAGTGTGTGGCAATATGGCGCCGGCAAAACCGCCTGGCTGCCTCCTCCGCCTCTCTGCGCTTTCCTCGCGCCTCTGAGTCGTTCTCTCGTCGAGTGAGTACCTTCGACAGTGAATGAATATGTGCACGTTATAGATGTAAAATTATTATTATTATTAATAACACACTAGTAATACCACTTAACACTCATTGTGACCTAGCTCCTATTTCAAAGTGGTTTTGGAAACCGAGCTATGGTCCGAGCAAAACTCACGTACCCAGGGTGTGCACGACGGCCGATACTTTCTCCATTTCCTCCGGACACACATCGGGGCAGTGTGTGAAGCCAAAGTAGAGCAAGCTCCACTGGCCGACCAAGAGGTCGTGACCCTTGACCTTGCGTCCACTCTGATCAGTCAGCTCAAATGTCAGATCTCCCAGCCCGACAATGTGCTCATTCAAACCTGGACAACACAGCGATAAGCACACACGCACGTCCTAAAGAGGACACACAACGATGATCCAAGAGCAGTAACAGTTTGAGAACGTTGGTAAAGATAGACGTGCAGAACCAACTGACGTGGCATTAAGATGCCTTCAACCAGCAATGGAAATTTTACATTTATAACGCGCACATATTCATTCACTGTCGAAGGTACTCATTCGACGAGAGAAAGACTCAGAGGCGTAGCGAGGAAAGCGCAGAGAGGCGGAAGAGGCAGCCGGTTTTGCCGGCACCATATTGTCACGCATTGCTTCCCATATATTATGATGTTATCGGTCAAATCATTAATGAGTGTTTCTTTTTAAGTTGTGGGAGGAAACCGGAGAACCCGGAGGAAACCC
>JAZEWU010000035.1:6435608-6450170 GCA_036362915.1 Geotria australis
GTTTAACCATACTTCACCAGGCTGGTTAATTTGGGTTGATTAAGTTGCAGTGGGGGCACTAGTTCATACATATATACATCTCACCAACAATGTGATTTGTAACTAGCTGGATCCATGGTACAGTGCCGCATATAACCACTGCACCGAACTAATCCTTAACTGCCAACAACACCACCACACGCGTACATATTGGGCCCGGAACACTAAACGCATGTGATGTGTGTGTGTGCAAAGACCCACATCTGCCGGGATCCCAAAGAGCCTCCGAACACGATCATCTGATTGCCGATAACGGAGGCCGAGTGCCCGGCCATTGGGGGCGGCCCCTGCGTAGTCACAACGCAGTTCCACCTGCGGAATGAGACACAGAAACACTGATTATCTGCTCTACCAGGTTGTTATGTTTTATTTCACTTAATGGACGATGAATATTTTTAACAATAGCAGACAGTTTCCATGTCAAGATGAGGAAAAAAAGAGGGGAAGTGTGAGAAACCATTGGGCAACAAAGCCACAATCACGATCTGGAAGTTGCCACTAAGGCAAACCATAGATTACTTTTAAGTAAGGTTGACCCTTGAGTGTTGGCGTTGATGATGATGATAGCAAGACGTGGTTAAACAAGCGAGGGCTGCATAATGCTCGTCTGGTACATGTGCGATATATGTCCAGTGAAAATCTGATGGACGTCGTTATGCATTGCACAACACAACAGGTATGTAAACAAGTGGTAAAGGTAAAGCATGGGATACACATCGGGCAGAGGTGCACGGGAATGGTACATGTTTGTGTGTGCGTGCAGGTGTGGTTTGGGTGATTATGCATGGTGCAAGCCGTGGTACAGCCATAAGGGCCACTGTGGCACATTTGTGAGTGTTCCAGCAAGCTTTTTGAGTCGTGTACCAGTTCTTGGAGGGAGAGTATGTATGGATCTCATCAAAGAATCGTTCAGGCTGGTGCAGGGGGTAAGGGCTGGGCCGTGTCCATCCTCCAAAGAGAACCAGCAGATCCCCGTGTACCACCAGCGTGGCGCCAGCCTTGGGGGATGGGTACGAGCCTGGCGTGCACACGCAAACACAAACAAACAGCATTCCCACGGATGCCCTTCCTGACAGCAACCTCCATTGGATGGAAGATTTCAGATAATTAAGAAAAACAACAAATACTTTTCAAAACTGGCTATTGGTGGCAGCTTTTGTTTCCATCTCAATAGTGGGCAGGTCCACAATTGTCGATGACCAACAGTGAACGTTTCTTGGGTACAAGCTAAAATGACGACACTGACCAGAGGCTAGCGGTCGGATCCACTCCTTGCTGTTGAGGTCGAGACGCCACAGGTCATTGAAGGCAGCATTACAGCTGCTGTGCGTGCAGCCGCCAAACACGTACATGGAGTGGTTTGTGTCATAGTAGCAAGCGCCTGCACGGACAAAACAACATCGGCATCAGTCAGGATTATGTACCGACAAACAGAGTCGGGATATCGACTATTTAAGTACGAAGGACTACTGTCCGAAATGTTGCCTATTTTATGCTTTTGCTTTGAAGGCAATGTTTACGATTGGGTTTTTTGATTACTACTCTGCCAATAATCAGTTTTATTGTTCGATTTTCATCCGATAACAATTGTGGGGAAGAAGTTTCACCTCTGCCGTTTTAACAGAGGTAACAGGATATTAGTGCTTTAAACAGCATGCCAGCCCACAACAGCTGTTTTGCGTGGGATGTGTAGTCGTGTGATATGTGACAGACAGACAACATGAAAACGTGTGTTTGTGGCATGTGCATGTCACTCGGAACCAAAGTAAATAGGTATGACAAGCTAAGATGACGCGTGTGTGTGTCTTATTGTGAATCACAGTATAATGGGCGTGACCAAGCAAGACTGAGAAAATGCACGTCAATTTTTAAATTGTTTTAAAAACGCGTCAAAGTCACTGTTTGGATCGCTTGCAGACGCGAAACTCTTCGTATTAGCAAACGGCCCGTGGAAGCGCATATCACGGCGCTGCGTCCGAGATCCCTTCAAGCGACCTCCGGTCCACACGGTAGAGCACACAGCACTCTCCCACCCGCCCTGCCATTTGAGAGTAACGTTCGCCACACGCGAGTCACGCGGAAGAAAAGACGCGCGACGGACGTGTACGCGGCAGACAACTGGGTCACGCGAGCGCATTACACCACGCGAGTCGCGTCGCGCAGGAGCCACGGCAAAACAGCACACGGCGATCACGTACGTGTGCGTGCGCGCGAGCCTTACTGTGAGAAAACCGCTGCGTGATGGGCGTGCCGGGATAGGGGTATGTACGACTCTCCCATTGAATGTGTCCTTCTTGCACGGCTCGAATAAACCCCTGGTAGCACTGCCGCGCAACACCTGCAATGAGCACGCACGCGGCCGCACCCACACCCGCTGTCAAGACGACAGGGCCGCACGCCGCCACACTTACGGCACACCGGCGCCGCACTTTAGCCGAGGAACCTTGTCGCATCACGACCAGTTCCGCGCGTCACGCTACGGCATAACAGCGCGCATCGTATTACGGCCATTCGACCGTGAAATTAAACCCTAAATCAGTGTTTCTCCAAGAGTGGCTCGTGACCCTCGAAGGGGTAGTAGGAAGTCTGGGACCCATCTCTGTCTCTCTCCCCTAATCTCGTGTTCCTCCCAGTCTTCTTTTCACCTTGATTCTCCCCACTGACATGCCTCCACTGTCGTATCGTCACGTCTTCTTGTCCACATCTATCCTCGTGCGTATCTCACGCCCGTCTCCCCGCGTGTCTATCCTCACGTTCAGCTCTCTCGTCTCCAAGTCTCCTCTCCTTTCAGCCCTCCTTGTATTCTCCCTTCACGCCTTTCTGAACGTGCATCTATTTCTCTCCTTGTGTCTCCCCTCGTGATTCCTTAAGTCTGTCATATTTTCTTTGGTTTATTTGTTTCGTTCGGTCTCCTCTCCTGTTTCTCGCACAACCACAAAAACCTGCACAGCATTTCCATAGTGTTGACCACGAGACGTAATCTAAACATTCGGGCATTTTTTTTGTTAAAGTCATCTTCCTAAAATGAATGTGCTGCCTAAAAGGGGGGAGAGATGTCTTTTGGAAGATTATTCTGAATAGTCGGTGGTGTTTTCCTGTCCTTTTGGGGAAGGGGGGGGGAGGAGGTCATGTACAGTATGGCTATAAAACAAGTCTTCCGGAAGGCGATTCTGAAAATGAGGTTAGTACACCTTCTTCATTACAAGATGCAGCCACCACCACCACCACAGCTCTTGGTTTAAAATATAGGAGGGGGGGAAAACTGGGCGTGCTAATATCTGGAGAACACATCCAAACCACCGGCCACCGAGCAGACCGACCTTTAATGAGACGGTGCCACTGCTTGCACACGAGCGCGGCCGTCTTATGCTGCTGGTATGGAGACAGGAAGGCCAAGATGTACTCCAGCAGCTCCTCCGGGAGCTCCCACACGGAGCGCTCGTGCTGCCGCCGCTGCCGCTGCTGCTGCTGCAGCGCTCGGCAACCTCCCGAGCCCGGCCTGAGGGCCAGCTCCTCCACCTCCATGGCGTCCTCCGACGTGGCGGCCGCGTGGGCCCACTCGGCCCCGCCGCCAAGCGGGACGCTCACATCCTGCATGTCCTCCGTGTCGGGGTAGTAGGGCTCCTCCTCGCTGTCAGACGAGCTCGCCATGCTGCCCCTACGTGGTCACATCAAAGGCACGGACGCGAATAGAGCACGTGGTATAGTTCATTTGAGATGCGTGCCGCTCGGTACACGCCAAGGGAGATTCTCTCCCCCGCCTGCATACTTCCCTGATAATTCCCACTCGCAATACAACGATTCGGAGTCGTGATTCAACTCGAGAATGTATTATTTTTTAATGCTGTGGTGAATGTCGTGGCCCCTAGTGGCTAGAGGAGTCACGTGAACCCATCGGAAAGTACTCTATTTGGCATTCACGCAGGGACAGCATGAAACACTGTACCACACAAAGGAATATAGTATTCCAGTAGTGGGACTACTAGGCTATGTGGTCATATCAAATTTACCAAGTTCAAATAACGTCACAGGATCTTTAACGTCCACTGCGCATTTGTTCTTAAAAAAAAAAAACCAAAAAAATTGTTGCTGATTTTCCGTGCTCTCTGCAGCTTTGTGCAGCGCTTTGTGACCCTCGGGTGAAAGGCGCTATATAAATGCTATTATTATTATTAGCATTAACCAGGGCAGCCGCGACCTCGAATACCAACCTTCTGCAACAAGTGCCAAACTCGCCGCTGCTCGGTCATGAGGCAATCATCCTCCAGGAAAATTTGAAGCAACCCCACCATGGTAGTAGCGCACAAGCATAAAATAAAATCAATATAGTTCGTCGCTAATATTGCATTTTGTTGGAAACAACAGATAACACGCTCACATTTCAAGAAGTGTACGGTTACGCGATTCAATGGATAGATAGGTCGTTAATCGATACGAATTTATGAATTAATACATCGCCACGCCCCAATTACACACCAAACCATCACACACACAACCACTATGAACTTATTGGTCCCACAAATCACCCCGTGGCTCGGAGCGAAACGAAATGTCTCTGCTGCATGCGTGCAGCCTTGAGAGCACATTTGACATCTGCGATATAAATATTTATCAGCAGCCATCAGCACACGCTGCTTAAATTTCTTTGCAATATAAATATCTGGGGCTTTTTTTTGGGAGATGAATTGAATTTTAATTAAAGTGGCGCAATGGTTAATGCATTGTGCTGTGAACCCAGTCACTAGTTCAATTTCTGACCACAGCTGTTAACATTTGGGACGAGTACAACTTTATAAACCCACGCTAATCAGTTTGGTGAAGTATTAAGGCAACCCACGTGACCAATACAGCACGGGGAGAGGCTCTAATCCAGGTGCGGATTGTCAATCTGCTGTAATGATAAATTATAGATAATAATAATAATAGCATTTTATAAAGCGCCTTTTACCCGAGGGTCACAAGCGCTGCACAATGTGTTCAGATTGTATGGCATTTCTTTTAAAAACAAATCCCCAAAAAACACCAGTTATACAGCGCAACAGCAGAAACCTATGCTGTAGAATTAGTATTCTTCTAAAGCAGGGGTAGGGAACGTCCGGCCCGAGGGCCGTATAAGGCCCGCGAAATCATTTGGTCTGGCCGACGCAAACCTGGAAAAGCAGTTGCGAGTAGCAATATCATCAATACCACACGAATTATGTTATAAATATCCAAATGGCCCTTGGCAGAAAAAAGGTTCCCCACCCCTATTCTAAAGGGAAACTTAACGTAGAGAATAAAATACAAGTTTTTTTCCATGCCAACCTAACAATAAAAAAATATATCAGTCGCAAGAAAAACACAATTTGTTGGAACGAACGGATGTTGGTTGGATTGACGCTAAGGGTAACGCCTAAGCGACGGGTGGTGCAGTGATTACAGTGCCTCACACAATCGCAAGCCGAGAGTTCAAATCCCGGTCGGGTGTCAACTCAGCCCTTCATCACTCTGGGGTCCATAAAATGAATACAGCTCCTCTTTGTGAGGAAGTCAACAGCGGTTGTCCTATTGATTAACTCGCCCGCCACAGGAATGTGAAATGTCTTATACCACTCACTCAGGGTTGTAAACAGCGGATGACAAACTGGATATGACATGGAAACCACTGCGATGCAAAATAACACAGGTACTTTAAATTGTAAAAAAACAAAAACGATGTATAGCCCCCAGTCATTCCACTGCTGGATGAAAGCATTCCCACTTTGTGTCGTTTATAGGGGATTGTTTGATAATTTTGACTGTGAAAGTTCTCCAACCCCTACTTAGGTGAATGGTAACAAAAGAAACCATGACCAGCAGTGTGGGGAGTCCTCGTTCGGGCAGTAGAGTAACATAAAATAGATAGATGTTTATTATTACAGCAGTAGAGCAACATAAAATGTACCATCATACAGTAAAAACATGTAATTGGTCCATGCATACGCACGCACACCGGCACGAGGGAGACAAAGGTAGTCAGGCATGGTGCTGGCCAGCCACCCCACGTGTGTCGTGCCGGCCTTCATTAGGTGCTGGCTAACGACACTTGCCTCAACACTGTGTTCAGGCGAAGTGGGGAATCTGTCTGTACGTTAGAGTGGGGAGTGGTAGTGTGAGAATGCATGCGGCAGTGCAGCAGATAACGCACCGCATTACAATCCTGACAACCCGAGCTCAGTGCATGCTAATGGTCAACATCAGTGGCAAATACCTGAACTGTTCCATGGGCCTCCTATATGTTGATTCAGCCTTAACGGAGTACCTGGTGTGGTGTGTAAAACATCGACACTCAACAAAGGCAGTTGCCGGTGGTGTTATCCACACCACATCCTCTTGCATCATGCTAAATTTCAGAGGTAGTCGTCAGCAGCAAATGTCCCAAGAGTGTGCACGGTTATATGTCAGGGAACCTTCGTCTCTGTATGCACGTGTAATTACATGTGGTTAATTCGGATATCCCAGTAACAAAGCCACGTATACAGTTAAGGAAAAGACGCAGCAATTGCCTTCCGGCAATGAGATGATGCGGAGGTTTGGTGCGCGCAGCAGAGCAAGGGGCACAGAAAACAGTCGATAGTGAGCAATGCAGGACGTCAGATCAGCGAGCTGTTACCATTTCACGTGGCCTCAAAAATGAACCTAGCATGGCAACAAGTACAATGGTGACAAACACAATTTAGCAGCAAATAGCGGTTGTTGTTTTTGTATACGAATCTGTGTGCGCGTTCGTGCGTGTCTTCACCCCGCTTCAGTTGGTTCGCTCCGAGTATAATCTGATCAAATGCTTGGGTTCAGCCAGGAGAAAAATCCTTCTCTCTGGTATAACACTACATCATAATGACAGACAGAATGGGGAAGGACAGGCTAGTGAGAAATGCACTCGAGAAGCACCCACAGATAGGCAAGCAATAGGAAACACGAACCCAGATGGGAGAAAGCTCCACTGCCAGCTGTGCAACATGCATTGGGAGGTGTAGAAGCCTCGGGTGCTAAGCTGCAATGGCGAGGAGTGGGCGAGTTAACATCTCGACCTTGACCTTGAGACACGTGTGTGAGATGTTTGTGTGGAATATGTGAAGGGAGAATATCTGTGCTCCACTGCAGCTGCACATCTCAGAACCCCCTTGCGGAGTTGCAGATTGGGTTTCGCAGTAACGTGAGGCTGTTCAGCAATTCGCAGAACACGTCCACACTGCAGGATAGATTCGCAAGTGAGACAGGGTGAATAAGGACTCGATTGGTTGGCTCCAAATCCCCGAGTAGGAATTGCACCATGCCTCTCTCTGGAATGTCCACATCCACTATGTTTAAATTGGGATTGGCTTCCATCACACAGCATATTATGCGATCCAGCCATTCCTCATGAGACACCAAAATAAGCAGAGTGAGCAAAACAGTCACTGCGCATCGTCTGCATTGTATACACCTTTTGGAGATGGAAAATGCTCCCCTCATTAATCAGCCCACCGGTTGTGATTTATACCGTGCACAATTTGATATATGGTCCAGTCCTGGACCGTTCTTAGGCTGACTCAGCCTAAGTTCACTGTCTACTTAAATTTGGCTCCTGAACATCCGCAGTAAGATGAAAAATGAGGCTAGGCACATGTGTGGTATCTCTACAAAGACACACCCCCTGCCCCTTTAGACTTTTGGAGCAAGTAATGTTAGCAAGCACCTACGAATGTCAACACGGCACAGGAGGTGGATGGCCAGCACCTCGCCTGGCAGCCTTTGTTTGCCTCGTGATGATGTTTTCAAACACCACACCATGTACTCATTTAAGGCCGAGACAGGTTCTTACACAACCCCTTGCAATGAAAATGCAAGGGGCTGTGTAAGAAAATGGGAAACTGTAATTTAACCATCGCGCTTAGAAGAAGAAGGCCGAGTCGACCTAGGAGAGGTCCAGGGCATGTCAGATTAATGGTCACTGGTGTTGGCTGCGAGCGGGAATTTAACTCGGGTCGCTGAGTTCGTAGCGCAGTGCGCTAACCGTTAAACTATCTCTGCGACCACCGCACACACACTGTATGCCAGGCCAGCTGGAACAGATGATAGATGCTCTGTAAGAGCACTCGCAATGACAATTTATAGGGCGTAGGTTTGCCTTGAGCCGAAGGTGGTAGAATAAGGAATCATGGCCATATCACAAGTTGCCAATTATATAGATTTTTCACCGACTTGTTTTTGCCAAGGTCACTTTTCACACCATCGTGTCTAAAGGAGTTATAGCTCATTTCCATGGTGCATTAAGTGCATGCCAGAAACTAGTGGTTCTCGGGCCGAGTTTTTAAGCAGCCTCATGCCATAAGCAAGCCAAAAATGTGCTTCTTGAGCTCCCTTGCCACCGAGCGCTGGCACCTCTTTGTCAGGAGAATCCTAGAACCTGTCTCGACATCGTGGGGTCACCTTGGCACAGACATGCGACAATGTGAGATCTCTCACTGCACTACGAACCCAGCTACCCGAGTTTTCGCCACAGTTAAGATGAGCGCAAAATTACATTTAAAAACAGTCCTGTCACCTCCCACAAACGCACACCCTGCCCAGGTGAGACACCAGGCCACAGCGGCTAACATGAGGTCGGGGTGGTCAAGCAGAAGGAATGGAGGGAACACAGCAGGAGGTGGAACGAAAACCACAAACTCCCATGAATGCTTCTGGCTTAGAGACTGGTAGCTTGTGTGGTGGGGTAGAGCCCACGATTACTGGGTACCCAAAATATATCCCCCGGCATAGTGTGGAGTGGGCTTGGTAGAAGCAGACGTAGAGAAACCACCGGTGGCTAAAACCTACTGGCTGTCATTTGACTAACAGTAGTATTGGAGGCGACGTTGCCCTTAGGTTTTTATCCAGACAAAAAGGGTTAATTGTGGCTATTCATCAAGGCTGCCTTTTTCCGCATTAATTTCGGCAAACCCCACGCCTAACATGCATATACAGTCATTACTGCTTGTCCAATAAAACGCGACCACGTTAATGCACACCTCTGCCACGCGGTCACCCGTAATCGTGATGTATAACGCTACACGCAGCAATGACAAAACTAGTGGGACCACAGACTGGCTGGCAACGCAGCGATATTCGTGGTGCTCCTGGCTCTGGTGGCCAAGCTATAAAATAACAAGCGTTATGCAAGTTATGAGCTATCATACATTTTATGGAAGTGCAACTACCGTGTAATATGAAACATTATGCAATTTATTTGAATAATGTATGAATAATTGAAACTCAGCAGGATTCATTCAAATGGAATTAGTTAAACAGTGATATTAAAATAAAACAAGCCATTAATAGCTGCTTTAAGATACATTAGCAAGGGTGTAGAAACACTCAATTGCTTTCATTAATCTAGACGAGCCATTGCACAACATCTGGCAGACGATTTTACGTAATTTGTATTACTGATTCATATTTAAGGGTCTGTACATAAGAGTACTACACAGTCACTGAACATACGCACGCATGCATGCAAGCACATCGCCAATAATTGTAACTATACAGGCAAAACTGAGGCACCTTCAACACTATTAAGAGTCAATGTAGGGATTCAAAAATGTATAATTTATCCAGTCTGCGCTCTAAAGGAAACACCATATAAGCATTAAACGGGCATTATTATGCATATTCCCCAACATAAGAATCAAGTAAGGAACCTGTACCCTTAAAGCTGAATGCTTCTCGTACATGGAACAACGGGGATGACGTGGTGGGCCTGTGGTTAGCAGACTGCACTATGAACCCAGCAACCAGGGTTCAATTCGTGGCCACAGTTCACATCAGTGCCACATGTTACATGAATGCCACATTACAGGCAAATGTGACTATCAGATTTGATTTTCATTTATTATATCCCCCAGTCCCATATACCGCAGATATACAGCCACTTTGATAATGCACCGCTGATCAGTGCGGGTTGGTGGAGGCACTGAACATAGATGTGTGGACATAGAAGTACAAGACAAGTATTTTTTACGACACTGCACTCTGCTGCCCATAACGTATCCCTGCCAGTAGCCTACACCACCTGTTCTAAACGTTGGTAGCCCATCCACGGCTAATCCAGGCTCACAACCACACTTGGCTCTGGAGCTGTGACGAGATTGGGCGCATTCCTACCGATTTGCTCCTGGGCTCCATATACAGCAGTTCATCCAAAATTCCTCCACTGCCCTTATGTCTGAGTTACAGTCCATGGAGGCTCACTGCTGCGACCACCCACACACAGGGTATCAGTCAAACTTTATTTATTTACAAAGCACCTACCTTCGACCAGGTCCCCCGTACACGAATTATTATTCTCGATTAAAACGTTAACAGCATGCGATTAAAATAATAAGCATGTTAATATCTAACGACAATTTTATAACACTAATTTAGTTTTATATGAATGCCAGCCTAAAAAGTTTTTTTTTTTACTTTGGTACAGACAGGCAGTCAGTCCGTTGTCCAACTAGGTATGCAACCATGATCAGTATTTACAATGCAGTTGCAATTTATTTGGAAATATGCAAGCCAAGGTTACCGTCTCTAGAAAGTAAAGTGAATGGCCTTGTGTTAAGACACCGAATAATTACCAGTTTTACAATGCACTTATATTTTGAAATCGTGCCACTAACAAACAACAATGCATTGTCAATTAATTGCTGGACCAAGGTCTCCCCATTCCATGTAGGTCATGAGGATTGTTTGATCATATTTCACCACGCTGGTCAGGGACGATTGGTGAGGAGGGCACGGAGGGCCCAAGATTGGTAAACATGTTGCTTGCCGCTGTTGTGGAGGGAAATCAAAGCTAGGTCGCAAGGTGCACACTACAGCAAGATAACCACCGCTTCACTGCTCCACCCTCAAGTGCCATTTAGAAGATTAAAAATTGATTGGAAGAACGCTAGGAATACAAATGTTTAGGTCTGTCAAAAAAACCCGCATCCTACTCCAGAACAGGATTCAAACATATATGCTCTTATTTTGTCAGAAAAATGCATATATCAAGGAGTGAATACGTTTTGAGTAGAAATAATCTGCCTTTGACTGGTTCCATTACATTAGTTATATTTATGATGCTAATGTAACGATGCATTTATCACGAGACCAGTAGTGATTGGTTAGATAAATAATTCAGGTTTGGAAAAATTACAAGGCTATGGTTTGGAAATATATTTTGATTCTAATGAAATATTTCCATTTTTGAGCCTTCTCGCGCGTTGCTCCAAGACTCTGGAATGCTCTTCCATTGGAAATTCGTTCAGCGGAGTCTTTGAACATCTTCAAATCTCGTCTTGAGACTTACTTGTTCCGTAAAGCCTTCAAGCCGTCGTGCTAGGACCACTTTGCGGCTCAACGCTGTCTGATTATCGTTCTCTGTCGTTGTTGGTTTGTCGTTCTCTCCGCCGCCCTCTGCGGCGCTTTGTGGCCCTCGGGTGGAAGGCTCTCTGTGGTTGCTATTGTTATGATTTTTCTGCTGTCTTTATGATCTATGTCCTATAATTTATCGCGATTGCTTGACTCTCAGTTTATCTGTCCTGATGTTACTGACATGCAGTTCTCTCCACAGCCTTGTGCAGCGCTTTGTGACCCTCGGGTGAAAGGCGCTCTATAAATGCTATTATTATTATTAATACTGCAATGCATTACCTAAGCGAATTAAAAAAAGTTTATTACATTTTCCAACATTGTTAGACAATTGAGAGATGGCAGTGCAGGGAAGGCAGTGCAGCAATAGATCCTTGAATCTGTGCGGAGATTTGAGTATTACCCCTCGCATATGTTGGCCTTCTCCAATTTCCTCCTGAAGCCCGAGTACTGTGTGTACTCATGTATGTAATTGGCTAAACATTCGAAATCCATCCTGAGTCTCAGCGAAGCTTTCCGGATAAACAAGGGCGTTATTAGTCTCATTAGAACTCAAAAGTGTCTATTGTGGTAATTCCATCTTCAAATGGCAGGGTCACTGTCCACCGGACCATCATTGCCCGCATAAAATAAGGGGTAATTGTGTTATTGAGTGAAGACCTCCACCAACAGCTGCTGTCAGGTAAATTGGGGATACGAGGGGCAATGTAAGACGATGTTAAGATGTAGCGCGATGTACCGCTGCTCTGAAAACAGTGGAGTGGCATCAAAGGACGTCCCCTGCAGAGATGGAATATTGAAATCAGCTCGTATGACGGTGCAAGGTGGATTGTTACATGGCAGGGCCATGAAGATGGAAATGGCTTGGGGAGGCATTCATTTAGCAGTAGATTCACTGACTGATGATGAAAACTGGGTAGCGTGACTAATCATTGGAGTTGTTTTGCCCTGTTTAAGCTACTGTACAAGCCCAGTAAACCATTTTTAAACGTTAGAGTAACGGTACATGGTGTCTATGAACCAAATTATAAAGAATGTAAATTATTTACCCAGTAAAGCCTCAATCCAGATTTTTTTTCTAGAGTCCTACTGCATTGGGAAGCATGACCGATTGATTTTTTGCTTTGAGAGTAAACCGCAGAAACCGGAGAAAACCCCACAACACACACATGGGGGTATGGTTGGACACCGCCATATCCTGGCCAGTTCGCAGAATTATGCCTACAACACCTGGCTAGCCCTGGTGGGTCACACAACCAAGACAGAAGAACATGGCTCAACCACGCCTAACTTCTCATATTTCACGAGACGATGCGCAGGAAGGATGATTTGGTTATACCGTAAAATGTATTGAGGTACGTTTTTACGGCTCAATGTATGAGAATTGCTCTAAAGAGCTGCTCTTTCAGCATAGCCGTGGCCAGCGTTCCTCCTCTTTCTCTCGTTCGTGACGTTGGTTGCATAACCCCACAAAGTGGACATAAGGTGTGATAAAGTGATTCCTATACACCGACAATAGCTCTATTACGCCCCATCACCTGCATGAGAACAATTGAGCGGTGCGTGGACTGCACCAACGCCCATTCACCTGCACAGCGGAGCCCCCCACGAACCGCGTGAGGCGCGCGTGCAGATCATCCAGCAGTGGATTAACAAGAGCTGTAAATGCATAATTGTATAGGTACAACGGTGGGGTATGAAGTCGTAGTAATGCTATAACAATGCTAGCCGTGACGATGGTGACGAATGCAATGGTGCACACGAGTGAGCACGTACCATGTAAGCTCTGATGACTGTGATGTCTATGTACAACAGTGACCATCAGGTAGAACGCAGCCGGTGATAACCGTGATGGCGGCGGTGTTACGGTTGTGTCATTGACACGAACTGTTGAGGTAGTATTGATAATTGCCATTTTAATTATTGTAAAGTATTAAAACTAGCGTTATTGATACAATTAGTGGCGAGTGCAAACGGGGGATGACGGTGGCGAAGGCAGAGACAACCGTGTGCGTAGTTGGCATTAGCAGCGGTACAATTACCATCACGCACGAGTATTAATTACATTAGCAACGCAATTATTCGTAGCAGTGGAATGCACAGAGGCAATCATCAAGCTCACTACTGTCCACCGTTGTACTAATAAGCGGCAGTACCAGCGGCATCATTATCCACATTAGCACGCCTGCAAAGCAACATTACGAACACTGGCGACATTAACACGACCAGCAAACTGTGAAAGGGCGACGTTCCGTTATCCAGACCAGCGAGACACACACGCACCAGGCCCGAGCCAGGCGCCACCGCCTCCTCACAAGCAGCCCACACAACAAAACAGCCACACGGCACGCATCCTTACGATCCTCCGACCTCCGAGGCGCGTCTGTGAACGGGGTGGGTTCTCTTACTGCACCGGGAAATGTACCTTGCCCCTTCGCGCTGGAGCCGAGGGGAATCGTCCCGGGTCTCTATCCGGTTTATCGGCGCACCGAGCAGACGACACACTCCCTACTAGGAGCCACCATCTTTATCGATGCGGGGGGCCGAGGGGCGGGGGCAGCGCGGTGACGTCATCACGCGCGAGGGAGAGTGGCACCGCCCGCCCGCGGTGACGTCACCACGCACCGCGCGGTCGGGTCTGTACGGAGTGACAGGAGAGCCCGGAGGAGACCCACGCAGAACAGGGGGAGCGAACACGCAAACTCTACGCGGAAAGGCGTCCGAGGCGGGAATCAAACCACCTCGGGCAAGACCATTCTTTCTGTGAGGCGCAGGTGTCTCTCTGTCTGTCTTCCTGTCTCTCTCCCTCTCTGTCTGTCTCCTTGTCTCTCTCTCTGTATGTTCTGCATTCCTGTGTGTCTCCTATCAAGTCTTGTTTGTTGTGAACTGGAATGAACTACAAGGCTGGATTGTGTGTTGCTAAGCTTGAGTCCTCCCTCCCTCTACCCTGCGGTTCACGACTCTCCCCCTCGCTGAAACCTTACTTGTACATTTTTCCTTTTAAGCTCACGTGTTATTGACGAACGTGTTTTGCTTGACACCACCACGATGAGAGATCACCGCGCTCAGTGACATTACGACTGTAATGACCTCGAACTGACCAGAAATTAGGGGGGCCCGACTTTGAGTGTCCACCACACGGGGTGT
>JAZEWU010000035.1:6450670-6471350 GCA_036362915.1 Geotria australis
AGCTGCAAGCGATGGTGAAATTCTCGCTTGCAGCCTTCATCAGCTAGCCGAAACCAGGCCACTGTGGGTTGAAATGGGGTCCTACGTGTACGCCCACTACCGGCATAGAAGAATGGCAGGCGCATCCTACAGATGACAAGCCGATGGTCAGAGGGCAGATCAGCTCCACGGTAGGTCCTGGTGTCAAGGACATGGGCCCGCATCCGCTGCTCCGTTACTATGTCGTCCAGCAGGTGTTCTTGCTTGGACCAGGCATGCATCCATGATGTTGTGTGGATGCGCCGAGCCCTTTTAGTGAAACACACCGATTACAGCATGTGGCACCGGGTGCGAAGCGGCACGCGTTACCGCAACACAGCTACACAGGAGCCGGCTCACACACACACACATACACGCCGGCTGACACACACATACACACACATGCCGGCTCACACACACACGCCGGCAAAGACAAAGATCCCCGTTATAGCCTTAACAGACTGTTGGGGCAAGTGCCGTTAGCGAGCACCTATGAAGGTCGACACGGCACACGAGGGAGTGGGTGACCAGCACCACGCCCGGCCGCCTTTGTCTCCCTAGTGGCGATGTTTTCACACCGCACTAGGTACTCATTTGAGGCTGAGTCGACCTAAGGGAGGCCCACGATCGGTTTCAGAAAATCGTCATTGGTGTTGTCCGTGAGCGGGATTCGAACTCGGGTCGCCAGATTCGGCTCACACACACGCCGGCTCTCACACACACACACAGACACACGCCGAATCACACACACACACGCCGGCTCACACACACACACGCCGCCGCCAGGCTCTGCGTGACGACGGAGCTTCCGTGAGACGCCTCAAGGGAAGCCGCGGAAGCCGCGGGCGGGTTTGGCTTTGCGCTCAGTCGCCACTGGTGGTCGGCACACAAACACATCAACGGCGAGATTAGTTATAACAATAACTCGTGACGCACCGCACATTGTTCACTCGCCCGCGTAAAGAGAGAACGATTCAGCGGGGCCAAGGTAGAAGCGTTCATGTCGCGATCCCTGTCAGGTAATGCTTGGTATTGCCTGCGAATTCTACCAAACACTTCGAGGCCGAGCTGAAAGACAACGATGTCCAGAGGCTGACCATCGTGCTTCGAAGAACCGCAAAGAAGAAGGAGCGGCATAAGGAACCTAAGGAACCGCAGATAACCGGGAAGGCAGCGGGCGTGAGATGAGCCGGTCGCAACAATTACCAAAGCTCTGCATTTCTCTACATATTAAAGTGTTGTCATCCAACAAATACGTGTTTAGAAACTAGATCGTCCAGATAAAATCCACACGTGTGATGGGGAAACACTCTATCCCAAACAGACGGAATAGATGAAGGCCACATTTTTATTGCACTGCCTTCTCCTGGAGAACCAGGGAATCACAGCTGTGTGACGGCCACGAGAAGGGACTGAAGCAGCAAGTCTACGATCCACCGACTATTAGAGTGCAGCGGTACAGGTGCACGCGACTCCATTGCCTGGCTATGGTTGTGCAGGTCAGGGTAATTGTGTGTTTTTGTGATAATGTATAATTAGCATGTGACCAAACCAACCAAAATATATGTTTCTTAAATTCCTCCCGCTTCTCCTCTCCACCCAGCAGTATAAATGGCTACAGCACATTCAGCCGATCCGGTGGGGCAAAGTGTGGGTTCTTCCACCTCTTCCGAGATCGCCAGCAGCGGCGTGGGCGGCCGAACCTTTCCATTTATCCCAACGACTTACGTCACAACTGAGCAGCTGTTTTGATGGTTGCTCTTCAGAGCTGTTCTTTCGATATAGCCGTGTCGATAGAACAGCTTTGAAGAGCAACCATCATGAATCGAGCCGTGAAAACCTACGTGAGTAGCTATTTTCTCAAACTATCCCGGCTCGGGTACCTACCAAGTATTACTTGACAGGGATCGCGACGTGAACGCGTCTACCTTGATCCCCAAAGAACGAATGATAATTGCCTTTAAAACAGGCACACCATCTTATCGAGACGATTTAGAAACGCCGGCGGCGAGGCTGCCTCGTTGACGTGAGCGGCGTTCGGCGCAGGCAGGGCGCGACCCACCGGGCGCGTAGACGGCGGCGGCGGCGTCGGTGAAGAGCGCGACGCGGGAGCTCGGGGCCACGCGCAGGCCCTGCCTCAGCTTGAGGCCCAGGAAGGAGAAGGTGAGGATGGCGAGCAGCAGGGACAGGCAGGCGATGAGGATCACCATGCCGCGACCTGCCCGCGTGCGGCGGCCGCAGCGTTACTTACGGCGCGAATAGAAATCAACGGCGTCCTCAAGCGCCGATGGAGGGCGGCGCGGTGGCGTCGCGAGTGGTGCTGCAGCCGCGGAGCAACAACCTTCTCGGGTTCGATTCCCTGGTCGGGTTGCCTTTCTGCGTGGAGTTTCCATGTTCTTCCCCCCGTGTCCGCGTGGGTTTTTTCCCGGGCACTCTGGTTTCCTCCCCCAGTCCAAAGGGATGCTGTTGCCCAGGGTAATTGGCCTGACTAAATTTACCCTGGTAACCTGCGATTGATGGGCGTCCCATCCTGGGTAGAGCCCTGCCTTGCCCCCCTGTGTCTAACGGGATAGGCTCTGGCTCACCGCGACCCTGTACAGGATTAAGGCAGACACAGTGTGCAAGGCAGGGCCATGCCCAGGATGGGACGCCAGTCCATCACATCCTTGTCTCATTTAATTCTCACCTGGTTAAACAAAGTAAACAACTAACTACACTCATCCATTCGTAGAACACTAGGCATTGCAACATGTGTGATAATGCATGTCCACGGTGCCAACACAACATGTGTGATAATGCATGTCCTTGGTGCCATCAGAGAATCGCAAGCTCATTAACAAGGCGATGCTTGTTGTGTGTGTGGCTGCCCATGTGTGATAGCGTGTGCACAAGCAGGCTTACCATCTTCATGGCTCTCTGTGGTTGGGACCAGGTGGCTCGTAGCTGTAAGCCAAAGAGAAGGAATGTTTACATTGATGACAGCTTCATGTTATGTTTCAAGCTTCAAGACCAAGTTTATTTTGTTTAACCAGGTGAGATCTCAAGTGACCAAGATAAGTCTCATTTGCAATAGTGACCCGGGTCACCGGAATCAAAAAAGCAAAACAAATAACAATCAGAACGAAAATAACTTTAAAACACGAAGAATTAAAAAAATTGCAAACATTATTCCCTGTAGCGCAAATCTGTGTGGGCAGATTACCTAAAATAAAAATAAAAAATAAGCAGGAGAAATATTCAACATTAAACAGATATAGGGTCACTATAGCAGTAACATGTGCTCAGAGGCAAAGGTGCAGTGGTGGCACTAATCACATTTATTGCCAGAAACCGCTTAATCCTGTACAGGGTCGCGGTGAGCCGGAGCTTATCCTGGCAGACACAGGGCGCACGGCACGAGGAACGCCTGCCGTGTTTCACACGCAGCTCTCGTATTCGCCGAAAATTCTTCTAATTTACCTCTAAGAGATAACTCAGCACTTGATTCAAGCTGTTGAAATTGTATTTATTGTCAAGCTATTGTTGAGTTTGCGTAATTGCCGATATTTTGTTTTATTTTATTTATAGTGTTAGCCTTATAACGTGCGGCGACCTAGTCCAGCCAAAAAGCCCTGCTCTTTCCTGAAGATTACTGCATATCTGGGCGTCCGTCCTGCTCTACACTCGCCGTCGTCAATACACCTTGTGCAGCGCTTTGTGACCCTTGGGTGAAAGGCGCTCTATAAATGCTATTATTATTATAATTATACCTACGATGGGACGCCAGTCCATCACAGGGCACCGGGGGCAATTTAGTCTGCAGGCCAATTAACCTATGCAGCAGCAGCATGTCTTTGCACCTTGGGAGGAAACCGGAGCGCCCGGCGAAAACCCACGCGGACTCGCGGAGAACCTGCAAACTCCACACAGAAAGGCCCCCCAGCCGACACTATATGATGATGTGCTAATGAGCCCAGTTTGTCGTGCATTACTACACGACGCCTTGACTGGCTGTGGGCACCCACCTGATGCCTGTGGGCCGACGGTGGTGGCGTTTTGAGCGTCCACCAGGCAGGGCAGCCGCCCCGTCGCCAGCAATGCAACCGCAGTCACCGCCAGCCGTATCGCAGCAGCCATCCCGCGTTACAGCCTGCTGACATAATACACGCACGCGCAGATTTCGTCACATTTAGCTGGGGAGGATGGTAACATTTGCGGAAAGGTGAAAGGCTTTTGCCGGCCCACTCCGGTTTTATCCCACAGTCCAAAGACATGCTGCTGCATAGGATAATTGGCCTGCTGACTACATTGCCCCCGGTGCCCTGTGATGGAATGGGGTCCTATCCTGGTTATAGCCCTGCCTTGCGCCCTGTGTCTGCCGGGATAGGCTCCGGCTCACCGCGACCCTGTACAGGATTAAGCGGTTTCTGACAATGGACGGATGGATTAATCGATGAAGTCATGCAGTGTTTGACCCCCTGGCACACAGCCAGCATTAAGTGGGGAGAATGAATGTCACACCCAGGCCGCACACTCGTGCTACAGCTCGCCATGACTCAATCTGATACAATACTGTCCTGCACTCATAGGGCCCACCCTTAGTGTGGTGATTCACTGGGGAAGTATGGTCAAACAACCAACATGACCGTCAGAGCCATGGAGAGGCCTTCATCCAGCAGTTGATTGACAATGGTGCTGATGGACATTGCCTGTAATCCGCACCGTGTGCCTATGTAACATCATAACAATACATGATTAGTACTGTGCTCTTAAGATGTGCTCGTTTGGGATAGCCGCGTCGAGCGTTCCTCCTCTCTCTTTCGAAATTCTAGTGCTGTACTGTACACTACTTACAGCCCTTTGTCAATTCACTGCTGGATGAAGGCCCACGTCGGTCAAGGGGTAGTTCGCCCATACTTCACCAGGCTGGTGTGTATGCAGTAACAGAGTAACTGGATGCCATTACAGGTTGCGTTGAGGTTACGCCGATCATTATTGGGCCACACGAAGAAGCAGTGTACATCCAGTGTGGTTAGCACTTGGATGGATGACCCACACCTTTGCACACCTAGGCTCGCCACCTGTCCTGGTTTCCCCAGGATCGTCCTCCGTTTTGAGGAGGCAGCTGTCCCGGAAAATCTGAGCTTTCACAGAACAAATCATTAATTCGATGTCTGGGTTTTTGCCAGTTACACAGGGTGCATCCATCCGTCCATTGTCATACACCGAATAATCCTGTACAGTGTACAAGGTTACTGTGAGCCGGAGCCTATCCCGGCAAACACAGGGGGGGAAGGCAAGGCTATACCCATAATGGGACGCCAGTCCATCACAACACAGGGTACAGTCCTCTCTTATTGTTTACCCCATCCACGATACGTCCCGGTTCTGTCCCTCCGAGGTGGCAACCCCTGCATACCCGGTGTTACAGACTGGTGGTGGCCACTAATAGCATATGGCCGTGCATCAACATCCCATCCTGTACCGTACTACGCTCCCACAGCGAATGCCAACATTAACCCAACGTGGCGAAAATGGTCAAACAGCCCAGACACCAACAGGGAACCGGCACACACCGATGGGGACATCTCATCCAGCAGTGGATTCACAACAGGGGCGGCTGGCTTGTAATGTGTTACAATCAGACCGTGTGTCGCGAGATACTCACAGAGACTTCGGCCGATGACCATCAACGTGCAGCGACGGTCCGAATGGCGGAACGGCGAACACCTTGCGAGAAACCAGCAGGAACCCTGACAATGTTTAGTGTTGTTTTAACTTCAAAACCGGATAGAGCGGCCCCGTGATCTGTGTGTGAATCCAGGACGAGCGGACGTGTGACTGTGATGATATCCGCTCTCAAAGTGCCGGCCTCACAACAATTCTTCGTAGCCGTACAGCCTACCACCCTGCAGCGCATTACTGCACTGTGCAGCGCAATCGCTATGACTCGAGACAGGTTTAACCGCGTGTGCGTGCGTGTGTGTGCTGGCGTGTGTGCGTTCCCTCCCCTCCGTCCCCCCGTCCGCCCTCTTTGTTTTTACGTGGTTCAGTGGTAATTGTATTGATGGTGGGGGGGTTACCAGCCCCCCCGAACCCGTCCAGAGCCCCCCCCCCCCCTTGGCCGCTGTGAAGGTTAACGGCTGGCACCAACTGGGAGGTGGGGGTTGTTTTGCCAGGTGGTGCATCTGCCAGTCATCTCGGTGAGGCAGCCCATGACACCTGGGTCTGTCCTCTGACCTCCTGTCGGCGAGCCTTCGACACTTCACGTGGCCTCAAGGTGCATATGGCCTGGCACAGGCGCCGTGGTGACCGCCACCACTTCGCGGCGAATATCGGTTGTTGTTGCTGGCGTGTGTGCGTGTGCGTGCTGGCGAGCTGCGTACACCGCGAAGTTGGTTTCTATCACGGGAGCCTGTGGGTGAGAACTACGACCACACCTGCCCACGTCACTAAAACACTGTAAGACGCACAGGTATTTGCTCCTGGCTGGTGGGAGTGGGGCTGAAAGGAGCGGTGGCGCAGCGGTTAGCGCGCTGCCAAATGAACTGGCCACCCACGCCCTAGCAGGTCATAGGGTTTGTTTGACTAATACAAAGAACCCCCCCGTCTAGCCTTAACATACTGTAGGCTCAGGTGCCGTTAGCGAACACCTCTGAAGGTCGACACGGCACACGAGGAGGTGGGTGACCAGCAACTACGCCCGGCCGCCTTTGTCTGCCTTGTGGTGATGTTTACACATCGCACTAGGTACTCATTTGAGGATGAGTCGACCTAGGGGAGGCCTAGGACCAGTTCGGAAATGCGTCACTGGTGTTGCCCGTGACCGGGATTCGAACTCGGGTCATAGCCAGGTTTGTCGCCCAGCATAGCGCTAACCGCTGCGCCACCGCTCCCCAGTACAGTATTGTACCGTAGCTTCCGCTGCCTCGTGTAGAGAGTATAGATATCAACAGGTTCTCCTGACCGCACACTACTGCTGCCCACGTAACACGCAGCTCCCTCCACACCCATCACCACGTCATTATTAAAACATGTTTGTGATGAATGGCCGTTTCTGGCTCAAATCAAACTGTCAAGATCTACGCTTTCCAGAAAAACTCGGAGCGTTGATCAATATTGCTTACACCTCAGCTCTTCCACTGATCCATCCATTGTCAGAAACCGCATAATAATAATAATATCATTTATAGAGCGCCTTTCACCCGAGGGTCACAAAGCGCTGCACAAGGCTGTGGAGAGAACGGCATGTCAGCAACATCAGGGCAGGACAGATAAACTGAGAGTCAAGCAACCACGACAAACCATAGGACATAGATCGCAAGGCAAGGGCTATACACCGGATGGGACGCCAGTCAATCACAGAGCTCCACTGATCCAGTCACCTAGTTTTATGGAGTGGTACTAAAGTGGTTCGTGCGCTAGGCTAGGAATCCAGCAACTTGAGCTTAATTCGTGGCCATGACTAATCTTAGTGACAAGTGATATCAGAACCCATTCCACACTAAACCAGCGCGAAGTATGATTTAAAATAAAACCCCCATGACCGATATGGTGTGGCGGCGACCGCATTCATTGGTAGATTGAGAATGGCTGGAATGTATAGTTTAGTTACAATTTTATGAATTCTTCACAATACAGAAACCCAACGTGAATTTGATGGTTGCTCTTCAGAGCTGTTCTTTCGGGACACGGCTATCCCGAAAGAACAGCTCTGAAGAACAACCACCATGAATCGAGCCGTGTAATCCTATAACAGAACAATGTGAATTTGACATAAAAAAAACACACACACCTGTACCAGTTTCCTCATGCACTTTTATTACTTGCCTAAAAGTCACAAGTAAATGTACGAAGGTAAACAGGTGGTCATCATGCCTATTTGCTACACGTGGTTATTAGCAGGAGACCGACATGACAACGAACACACCTGCTTGAGTAGAAACCAAAAACTGTCATTAGATAGCCACGGTAAAGCTGAATTATTTGTCAAAACGTTTCAAGAAATCTAATAAAAAGCAACATACATAAGTTGCTCATTATTGGCAACGTTTACAAATTAGAAATCGTGTAAGATTTTATTAATATATTGTTATAGTTTATGAAGTTAAAGTCATGATTAAGGGGTAACTGCCGAAGCCATGAGGTTAACATTTTGTTATACGATTTATTTTTGACGAACATTAAGACCACTTTATATGTAGGGTTTAGGAGTTACACTTAAACGCGTTTTCGTTCACCAGAAGTTAACACAAAACGAAGCTCGCAGCGATATCGCCGACACCACGTTGCGACTTTTTAAAGGAGCCTCGAAAATTCAGAAAAGCAGCCTGACCAGTTCACCTACTGCTGCGTTAAACTTTACAAAAAGAAAAACAGCTTTGGACAAGCAGCTAAACTCCACGATGGTGCTCATGTCCGCATCGTCTGATTTCCATTTAAACTCACCGCACTGCACAGCAAAATACAATCGACGCGGTGTCACAGCTCTCCCGTGTGCTTTAAGGTTGCGCTGCGTGTTGTTCGGCACGATGTCCGAAGTTTGGCTCTATGTGCCGGCAGCTTCTTCAGAATAATAACGAGTTACCACTTATCACGTGCCGCACGTTCACGGTCGAAGAGAGAAACGCTGAGAAGCGCGAGGAACCGCAGAGAGTAAGGGGAAGGCAGCCACGCGAGAAGCAAGCGCCAACATTTTCCAGACACGGTGTCCTCGATGCAATAAGATGTTATCGGCCAAAAAGTGTTTTTTTTTTCCTTTTGGAGAAAACCGGAGTATTCGGCAAAAACCTATGCGGACATGGAGAGAACGCATACCCCACACAAGGGCACCCGAGCCGGGAATCGAACCCAAACCATTGCTGATGCACGAGTGTCACCACTGCGCAACGGTGCTACCCTTAGCTTGAATAGAGCAGCTTGCGTTCTCAAACGTCAGACACGACGCGCGAAAAACACACGGTACAACCTAAAAACACAGCGGAGACGTTGCAATGCAGCAAGCACAACCGCGAAAACCTGGGCAGCAAGTCACAGGGGTAGCTGTAAAGCAGTACGGCATTAATTATTGTTGTTATCAGCAGACCTCCAATAAACCTGACGTGATTTCATTGCTATGTTTTTATTACAATCGAGGCAGTTTGGCAAGGGCTGTGTGAATCTTGAATATTTCTGCAACATGCAGGCACGGTTCTACGAGGCTTTTACACACGTGTGAGAAAGATATTTTTTTGTGGTTGTGTCTACTGCATTTGTTTTGTACGTGGCAGCCGGGTATAAGGAAGGTAGCGCACTCAAAAAGTGTATACGCTAATGCCGCATGTTCTGTGGTGTTTCTGCATGTGAACCTTCTCAAAGCCTCCATTTAACATCAAGCCGCATGCTGCTGAGCATGACGCACTTAGCTCGGTGTGTTTGCAGGTTCTACTGGGTGTTGTTCGGCGTGTCCGACGTTTCATTGCACATTCTGGGAGCTTCTTCAAGAATCGAGTCGGACATCGTGGCGAACAACCCTTCGTAACAACCCGAAAAACATATCGGCCACGGCTATACTGCCCTGCCGTGATGGCCCACGCAGACGCTCTCAATGTGGTTTCTATGTAATGTTGCCCTGCGGCCTATGAGCATGGGATAAAGCAAACACTACATAAAATTAACATACTAACCATTGTGTTGAGTGTAATGGGTTGACATTATCATTGGGAGCTCAAGCATTAAGGGGGCTCTCAGCGCAAGTGCCGGGGGGATCTGGGGAGACACACGGGTTGGGGAGGGGCGGGGGGGCAGCGTTGTCCTTTACAGGGACAGTCCGAGCAATGGTCAATTTCGCGACACTGAAGCTAGAATTTGTTGACACAGGGTCCTTGGGCGTTATTTTTACGCTGAATGCCACTATTGTGGTTAGTGTGGGTGCACAGCCATATATGGCTGTTATAGATACTGTGTGTAAAGCTGTTAAGGCTATATAGGGGATCTTTGTCTTTGTTGTGAGCTGTGATAAGTTTCTGGCACTAACACTACGGTCACTTGGGGCTTTGACCACTGCGGCAATCAATTAAACAAGAACGTGTTCAAAATGACTTAGATACTGTGGCAATTGTACCCATCAGGGATCAGCACTGTACCAAACCTGACTTGTTTCAACAAAGTTAGTATATATCCATGCCTGGTAATTTGTGCACATATCTTGGAACTTAGTTAAAATTGGTCATGAGCAAATACACACATTTTATATACTCAGGTAAGATCTTACGACAATATCTGTAATACACAGTTCAAGTTCCCAATCACAATAATTTTAGAACCCCCAGGCCCTTAGGATGCGGGAATGGTACCTATCCCGACTGCTCACTGATTATCATTCATTTCGATGGTAAAGGTGCAGCCTCACAATTGCTTCCTCAGGCCACTGTTGGCAAAAGGGCTTTTACTAGACAGTTCTAGATTGCCCCTCCAGAGGATATTTTGCCCTACGATTCCAAGCTGGACAGATGTCTTGGAAAGAGTAATCAACCACACGAGTCGTCAGATGAAGTGGATGACAAAAGAGTAATTTTACCACCACAATGTTTTGCCTGCGATGAAGTTTGTACACTGCCATGAAGATTCTGCGTCGTATTAAACACGGGGATACCACGGCAAAGGTAAATGCGGTCTTGGGTCAGGTTAAGATGATCAACCCACTCACCTGGATCCCTATATAGACAGCACAATGGATACGAGAATGCTACATAGTTCTATTTAATGATTAGTCACAATTTTAAAAGGGTACATTTAAATACAATATTTTAAAAAATTGTCAACTAAAAAACATGTTCCTGTCCTGGGTAATGTGAACACCAACAATACCAATTATAGGACTGATATTGGGTGACTACTACTGCAATATTGAAGTTAACCATATGGGTAAACTATGTTAATAGCAGATTAAAACGTTAAACAGAACCACAAAATAAAGGCAGGCTCTTCCATCGTGCCAGACCCAAGCTTTTTTTGGCATTCACACCTTCCCAAGAGAAGAGTATTCAAGGAAGGCGGATGTATTTGCAGCAGCAACACTGCACACCTCTCCAATGCAGGCTGCTGCCTTCTGTTTCATCCGCTCTGCGTTTGGCAATTTGGAAGGCATCATTTCATTATTTTCACAATCAAGATTTCACCATTTTCAAGTCGCATATGAAAACTTCACAAGCTTCTTGATTGTTCATCATCACACGTTAAGATTCCTTAAGCATATACGTACTGATTGAAAGGGTATCCGATTAAATTTAACCACGATAATTAATAATTGTTGCTGCTGCACTGTTTCTGTAATGTGGTAGTTTTTAATCGTGTTGTTTTTTCTCTCCCGGGCATTGTGAACATACAAGCCAACAAGAGATGGACAAACACCACTCACAGCAAACCTCACAATCCTAGACATATGCAGCCCAATAGTCTACTAGTCACATGCATTGTAACACTGTAATATGCATCACCATAAAACATGCCCCCTCTGCTATTACTTCATATGCACATTCCGAAGCATTTAGGAAACTGGCAAAAACTTGACATGATGCCGAGATTGACCAAAATCAACTTGTCCGACTGTAGCGATGATGAAGATGAAATCTTTGTGTTGTTCCTTTGTATAGAGGACAAGCTGCACAAACCATGGAAAGTGAACCAACGTAGAGAAAATTGAGAAATATAAAAGTAAAGGCTGATAAACATTTAATGGAACGGCAAGGGCCGCTGTTCGATACATGCATTTTTATTTTCCTATCTGCAGGTTATACATCTTCAACTTCAATCCTGTAACCATTAGTGTAACGGCCCAATTGTAAACATTCAGTTCATACCATAATGTCGCAGTATCTTTTTGCAATTCATTCAGCATAAAAAAAAATTGATTCAACTTTCACAAAGCCCATTATCAGATTATTTTTCCATCATATGGTATCACTCCTACATTGTCTTTATTAGTGTCTTGTCATCTGGGTACTGCATTTTTTAGTGTTTTTTTAAAGGTTATTTGCAAATACATCTTTTATTATGAGCAATAATTATTGTGATTTATTCCACTCTGTGAATAACTTCTTTCTTCATATGCCCTATATTAATTTAGCCCTTGTAGCGCGTTAAGGATAAAAAGGACTATAAATGGCAAATGTTTTTATATGGAGTCGCTGTTGTTTACACTCCGCTTTAGTTCCTAGGTTAATGTATTGCGAGCGGCTGGTATTCAAATCCAGGTTCTCAGCATCGCTGCCTCAGTGCTCTGCGTTCAATCAAAGTCACCGTGCAAAAAATTACGTATCTCAATAGGGTCTGTCCAACAAATTAATTGATCCCTATTACACTCTATGACAGAGTAAAGTTGGTTAGAAGTGGTCCTCCAAATTCTACAATTAAAGCGGTGTAGTTATGTACACAATACAAAGAGGTACCAGACATACGCTGCACATTAGTGAGAAAATGAGCAAGTGTTGTTACTTTAACAACTTGCAAACGACATCACGCGTAACACAACATTTCTGTAGCATTTGTCAGCATGACCTGCAGTGTCGCAGCCTCTACACGTAGCCCAATAATGAAGCCAACCGTACACAATCCAAAACAATACGTTTCTACTTTACGCTCGCGGTAACCTCCATATGCAAGCGGCGCTCATCTGATCCTCCCATCTTAGTGTGTTGTTAGCGTGGCGAGTCAGCCGTGATTTACAGGAGCTGGCACTTCTTCTTGCGCTTCTTGGCGGGTGGGGGACACAGCACGGCGCGGATGGCCTCGTCAAACACGGTCTTGAGGCCGCGCTGGGTGAGCGCCGAGCACTCCAGGTACTTCACTGCTCCTGCTCGCACGCCACACACAAGCCACCGGGTAAAGCAACGCAGCAGCAGCTCAACGTGCACACAAATAGCCGTTCCTGAACAGGAGAAGACTTCACAGCCGTTTGTCAATCCATAGCTGGTTGAAGACTTTCACATGCAGTGCCTATCATCGGAGTTGTTTGGCTATAATTCACCACGCTGGTCGAGGCAGGCTGGTGAATGTTGTGGGGGGAGGGTCTAGGACCGATTTCAGACATCGCATATCATTAGTGATGGCCGTGGGCAAAAAATAAACACATCCTGCTGGGTTTGTAACGCGACGGTGTTAACCAGTGCTACCGCTACACACAACTTGCTTTGGCCTACAATACAACTTGCAATAGGCACTGTAGATACAAACAGTAAACATAAATGTGGATGAATAACTTAGCCATAAATAAAAATGTACCATTGGGGAGTCCTGCAGCTGTCTGGAAACGCCAGTAGCAATTTAACAACGCAGACCTGCTGCTCAAAGGTAAACCGGAGCAAATCGCAACAATTCCCGATTTGTAATGTTGTAAACCATGCCACAGATTCCATAAGTCTGCTTGCACAACTGCAAAGATCATGTGATCACAAGAGCCCAATTAAGTCTGCAACATAAAGGTAAACATCTGAAATGCAAATGATTGGTTTTGATAAAGAAACATTTCCTTCTAAACCCACCAAGCTGTTGCATAAATGTGAGAAATCCAATTAGCAGAGCTGAAAGACAACGATGTCCGGAGGCTGACCATCGTGCTTCGAAGAATCGCAAAGAAGAAGAAGAAGCAGATTTTGAGAAGAGGCCACAGTCTGCTACTCTACTACATATGAATGACTCCAAGCCCCTATTTATTTATAGCTTCAAAAATACAAAATGTACTTTGTCAAATGTAAAAAAAAAAGCCGTCAGTTAGAAACAAGCATCTTAAATCCCTGGAGTATCTGCAGTCAAGCACAGCGAGGTCCTTGGAATGTGTACGCCGACTTTAACATAGTAGTCGCTTGTTAACATCATTACAGTCTAACAGTCCTATTTATTCTATCTATCATTTGTAGCCCTTTGTTAACCTACTAATGGATGACATCCTCCCTGAGCCAGACATGGGGGTTGTTAAACCGTATGCAAACACGCGTTGACGAAGGGGAGACCAGGATTCAGATATCAGCCATCATGCATGCTAGTCAGGTCCAGAAATTAAACTTGGGTCGCTGGATTTATAGCCCAGCACGCCAACCACTGTTCCACTAGTTTCCCCTAACGCCACCGGTCATGCAGGATAAAAAAGAAAGCTTTGTCGCTGTGCGTTTGACACTGAAAACTATTGGATATGACACTGAACATTTAGCAAGCAAAATTCAATTATAGATACGTCAATGAGATTGCATGTGCGTTAACCTGAATCTGCAACTGTGCACGAGTATGTGTGTACAATGTGTCTTCTAGATAAAGTGAACAGACATACCATGTCCCAAATATAACAGGGTATTTGGGACGCCTATTGATACAAAATTTGATTATTTCTCCCTTTTTCAAATTGCATTGCAGCAGCTGCACGGTGGATAGCTGCATCTCCACGCCGCACGGACGCATCACGCCAGGCGGTCTCCGTTTATTCCTGCACTCTCCTACAGCTACTGTAGCAGTGGGCTCTACATTCCAGCATTAGCTTGTGATTTTTAGTTGTTTCAACGGCGTTTCACTTTATATTATAATTCGTGACCTATTTTAGTAGATTCGCATAGCAACATCACCCCTTGCCGGGAGACTATTATAGCCGAATGAGAAAGATAGCACCGGCGTGACAGCCTTTGAAGGTTAAAAATAGCGCCTATTTATATTACTGTGGGAATTGCGGGTCTAGGTGAGGCTGCACGTCGGTGCATTAGCGCTACCGATCTCCTTGGCCATGGCCAGGCCCTGCGGGTAGGTGATGGGCGCCAGCTTCTTCTCGCGCAGCTTCTCCACGGTGTCCTTGTCGTCCCGCAGGTCGAGCTTGGTGCCGACCAGGATGATGGGGGTATTGGGGCAGTGGTGGCGCACCTCTGGGTACCACTGCACAAAACAGTAAAGGGTTAAGGGCGTTAGTGTTTATGTATGTGGGCTTGTGTTTGTGTGTAGCGGTGAGTGCATTACACGACAACACTGAGTTGAATTTCTGGCCCTGGTTAATGTCAGGTGCAAGTCATGTCTGAATCGCTCCACGTGTGTGTTCTCTTACACACAGGTAGTTGTTATGTACACGTATATGTTGTGTTTTCTTTTGTGTGTTTATTTCTGTATGCATTTTCACTCTATCCATTCAGTTTTGTTCACTCCAGTCATGTGCTGGCTGGGGCTGCATGCAGGAGCTTTGCCCCATCGGTCTATAACGGTAGATGGTGAACGTTTGCCATTGTGTGCTGGTACAAGCGCATGTGGATGAGGTTGTGTACGTGGAGATGTGTGCTTTGCATGTCTTTGCGTGCATCTCTGTACAGTATATAGGTTTATCAAGCCATGGGCTGATTGAATATTTAATTTTCACCAATAATTATTACTCGCTTTATTGAATATGACAAGTCTCCCTGAACCCCTTATTTCCGCAGCTGTGTTTCCATGAAGAAGGGGGTGAGACATATTTCTGTAACGGCAGGAAATGTTTCTTCCGCACTGCCCCTGGGGCCGCACTGCGGAAGAGCTCTTCCCAATGCAGAGCTCTACCCACACTAGAGAATGCAATGTATTAAAGGAACAAGTCTGAATAACATTATCGGTGTACAACTATTTTGTAAATCCACTACTGGATACAGTTCCGCCCAACACCATGCGGGTCTTGGGGTTTGTTTGACCATACTTCGCCAGGCTGGTTAGTGTGGGTAGGCGAGGTTAGGGGACCCAGGATCAGTTCATATCATAATACACAATAATATAATTACCGTGGTGTATACTGTTGCCTACCACATAGCCACACAACAACCTACAATTCCTGTTATCCATGGTAGTTGCCCACCCAAGCAATATCTAGATTTGGCTCCGATTTGCTTCTGAGGTCTGATAATATCTGACACAGGGTGAACTGGTCATCGGGTTGCTAATGTTATATATTGTGACAATAACCGCGCATCACCGTGAACGCAGAAGCAACGCTAATTCAATATAGCCACGCTCACCTTAGCACGGACGTTTTCAAACGAGGCCGGGCTCACCAGAGAGAAGCAGATCAGAAACACGTCCTGTTAAAAGAAATCCATAAAACACACTTAGTATAAATAAGTCAACGTCCATTCACTTTCACCTCTTATAGTCAAATTTGTGAACATCCCAATCTGGTTTGAGTCAAGGTTAGTTTGTGTCATTTTGTCATGTTTGGTACGGTATATACCTTTTTCTCTTTTATTTAGGATTTTTTTTTTACTTGGCAAAAACATCACTGAGGAATTTGCAGGCAATTTTATCAGCATTGGGATAACTGGCCATTTTCAGTTATATTGTACATTATTTAGCTTATGGGAGGAAGCTGCAGAACCCAGAAGCAAAAACCCATGCAGAACATGGGGAAAACATACTATCTCCACATTGAAAGGTGCCAGTCGAGTCACAAGCAGGCCCTTCTTCCTGTGAGCTAAAGGCGTTACCACTGCCACTGTAAAGGTGACTATTTTTTGGTTTAATTATTAGTTATTTTCATTACCTCTGTCCTGGAAATTATGGAAATGAGTAAATAAAAGATGTGTATTTGCTTACCTATGCAGAATGGAGGGGGTCGTGAAGAAGAGTGTGTCATCCCTAAATGTTTACATGTTTGGGTTAACACCTGCACTGAGTCAGTGAGGAGCATATAATCATTCATCCAGCTTGACTGTAAATATATATTTTTTCTCACGCACCATTAATCTGTAACCAGGATAATTCCCCGGAGGCAAATGAAGTTAAAATGTTTGTTTTGTAGCCAATGGATGAACCATATTTGTTTTTGGGTTAGGGGATGTAGGAGTGGCAATTTTACACCAAATCAAATGGAAATTTTAAATTCTCAGAGCTGCATAAAGTGCAGAAGCAAACACGACGTGTTTGTTTTTTTGTGCGTGTAGAGATTTGTAATCGGCCTGAGATCATCAATTTGCTGCAAATGAGAACCTGGTTTTATAAGATGTGGCTCAAACACATTCTAACCAAGGGTCTTAGCTCTGCCTAACTTAGGGCTGAGATATCAGAGCCACCCAGTGTCCTCTTTTTACCTGAGTCAGTTGTGCTATTAGTGTCCATGCACTTAGAGCTCACTGTCTGAGGGTAAGAAAGTGGACGCAGACGGTCGTAGTCCTCTTGCCCGGCCGTGTCCCACAGTCCGAGATTCACTGGCTTTCCGTCCACCATCACATTCGCAGAGTAGTTGTCAAACCTGTGCGTTGAACACAAATGCCTCGTTAGACTACAAAGCGATATGAGGTGCCGTACACAATCACAAGGATCAGCGTTGCACCGGCTGATCTTAATAACAATTATCAAAGATGATGTATGCATCCCGAAGCTATCGTTGTCTCTCACGGTCTCTTGGTGCAAAAATGAACGTAGCTCCTACACACGAGCTGATGTCATCGCTCTATGACCACGGAGGATGGCTTCTCAGGTGTTCCCTCCTTTGCCGCCCACTGTAATTTTCCTCGATAACTGGCAATTATCCCTTAGATTTCATGGCCTTTGATCGCCTCTAAAATCTTACACGAATCGTATTTAAATCTACCAAACACTACCTGCACACTTAACCGATTATACATCTGCCCATGGTTGGTCTTATGCCTTTTGTTGCTTTCAATGTCTAAAACTTTACCATTAAGCATTCATATAACTATGCTTCACACAATTTTAGGAAACTTACCTTCATTCTGCTGCACTAAGCAACAAGAATATGTTTATATTGTCATATGTATATCAGGATACACTTTAGAGTTTTGTAAAAAAAGAATATTTAACATCATCCTTCCTGTGGAACGTAACTCACACACACCAACGTGGAAATAACAGAACAAGCAACCCCCGTGACCTGCATAACACCAGTAGTCGATTGACAAAGGATTGTAAAACCTACGGGGGACGGAAGCATAACTTTGCAATCTGCTTCGCGGAAATGACCGCGTACCATTACACCAACTATTCGCTTGTGATTTATAGTGATCAAAGTGCCGCGGGGTACATACACAGTGGGGATGTACTCCCCCGGGAAGGCGTTCGTCGTGTAGCTGATCAGGAGACACGTCTTACCAACGGCTCTGTTGGAGAAGAACATTTAATAGGTTGAGGCAAATTGTGACACACAAGCGCTTCCAATAATACACGTTACAGCACGCACGCGCACCCAAGCGAGGTAATTATTTACATTGAATGTTTACAGCCATTGGGAAGCGAGCTGGCTCTGTTCATAAATCAGGCAAGCCCTTAAACCATGGCACCAATAGCCATCTGAATGTGGCTCGCAGCCAGGAAGGGATAATGTTAATGAATTGTTCTTAAGATGCGACATCAATGCCTCGACTTCTGAGGTGCAGTAACACCCTGGCCACACCTGAATCATGACAGGCTAGCCTAGTATGACACGGCACAGCTCGGTTTTCCAGTGGAAAAGGAGGTATACACGTGAGGCACGCTTTCACTCAGGCCGGACTCGTAAAACGTCTCGAGGATGCAAGGTTATCGGTGTAGACAGTGGCGTATCTAGGCTTATGGCAGGTATGGCACGTGCTCTGGGCGCCACTTGAAGGGGGCGCCACGGAGCTATTTCTATTAAAGTCAGACAAGCCATCCTCGGATAGTGAAAAACATATTTTCTTCAGATGTATGATTTGTAGTGCCATCATTTGTTAATTGTAATATTAACGAGCTTGACTTGTATGTTTGAGCCGATATTATGGTAAAGTTATCTAAAAGATGGTTGTCGGATGTTTGGACAGGGGCGCAATCTCAGTGCTTGCCATAAGGCGCTATTTTCCGTAGATACGCCCCTGGGTGTAGAGAGAGGTGAATTCACGTGGGTACCTCACTTAGGTTAACTTCATCACAGATTTTTTTTTTTAAATACATGTAGAAAATTACATTATAATCGTTTTGATTGCCTTAGCAAATGTGTCGATGTAAGTTTTTATGACTCGATGTATTAGAATTGCTCTCTTAAGAGCTGCTCTTTCCCGAAAACCGTGTCGAGCGTTAGTCATCTCTGCGACGCTTCGCCTGGCACGCTGGAGGCATCATCACGCTTCTCAGCCTAAGCTAACTCGAGCCCACGTTAAATGTCAGCAGACGGGGTCGAGAATACAGGGCCCGACATACGGTCGTGAAAGGGTTGGACCACATTATGAGATTGTCGATATACGACAACTGCTCCTGAGCGGACAAGCCTGGCTGCTATTGGTCATGGAGACGCAGCCATTAGCCTCAGCAAATGTAGCTAATAATAATCAGGAAAACAATGAGGTAATTCTTAGTGGTGATCGTGGCCAAGCTTGGAACCTGGGACCACAGCACTAGTACACTAATCACTATGTGTCACCGCTCTCTACACACATATAACGCACTCAATTTGGAGAAAACGCTCTCACAATAAACGCAACACAAATGCATATGGAACAGACACAACCGCAGGCACACAAGACGTGTAGCACATACAAAACACAAAAAACGTATGGAATACGAACACAACGCTAATACAGTACAATAAAACCCAGATATACACATATAACATTTAGGATACCAACACACATTGAACAAACGTACAGTATAGAATATATAAACATATGGAAGACATACAACACACACTTTGAGACAGGTACACGACACAACTGAGCGAATTCACAAACTGGCGCATAACCTTTTAAAACAAAAAAAAAGACTACACTCTCTGGGCCGCGCCCCTCTTCGGGACCCCATCACTCGCCTAGCGGCTACTACCGCCATAGCCGCGAGTCTCCAGGGAGGGAGCTCGAGTGAAATCGAGGCAGGAGCCCGCACAAGGCCCAAAGTAGGCCGCAATTAAACAGAGCGGCACTCACCCGTCTCCCACGACGACGCACTTAATCGCCTGCATCTCGCCGGCGCTCGGGCTCCTGACTTTCTTTTGAAATAACCGAGGAGAATTGAACGTTTGCGCGACAACAGCACACAGACAGAGGAGTCACACAGCCGCAATCATCCGCGCACGGGACGGACGCTGCGAGCCGACGCCTAGAGCCGGGCGCGGGGGGCGGGGCTCCGTAAACTGTGGCCCCGCCCATCCGGCGAGGCCCCGCCCGTCCCCCTGAGGCACCGCCCCCGTTTAATTGGACCACGCCCTATCTGCATTCCGTCGCGAATTCTTGACGGGCACTCGATTCTGGAGCATCCACAAACGCCTCGAACGCGGGGAGGCGCAACGCCACGAACTAGAAAGAGGGAACGCCCGACACGGCTATCCTGAAAAAAACAGCTCATTTATTGTCAGAAACCGCTCAATCCTGAACAGGGTTGCGGTGAACCGGAGCCTATCCCGGCAGACACAGGGCGCAAGGCAGGGATATACCCTGGATAGCCATCCATCCATTTTCAGAAACCGTCTAATCCTGAACAGGGTCGCGGTGAGCCGGAGCCTATCCCGGCAGACACAGGGCGCAAGGCAGGGGAACACCGAGGATGGGACGCCAGTCCATCGCAGGGCGCCTGGGAAAATTTAGTCAATACGCCAATTAATAATAATAATAGCATTTATAAAGCGCCCTTCACCCGAGGGTCACAAAGCGCTGCACAAAGCCGCGGAGAGAACGACATGTCAACAACGACAGAGCACGGAAAATCAGCACAATTTGTTTGGCAGCATGTCTTTGGACTGTGGGAGGAAACC
>JAZEWU010000035.1:6471432-6485418 GCA_036362915.1 Geotria australis
ACATTCGCTGTCGGCATTTGTTAATTCCCATTAGAGGGAATATGCGACGATTGGATCTCAGGGGTTCTCAACCCTGTGCACCTCAAGGTTCTCTTGGGCCATTCAGGGCTGGTCTCCACGGACCACTAGGTGGCGCTCGCGACGCACCGGTTGAGAATAGTGTGGATAATTCCCACGTGTCTTGCATCGCAGGAATCCCGCTTCAAGAGCTTGCAAGCTCACTGAGTATTTCCCGCTGTAATAATAAACATCCAAACACACGCTGCACAAGTTAATTGGCCCGCTGACTAAATTGCCCCCGGTTGCCCTGTGATGGACCGACGTCCCATCTTGGGTATAGCCCTGCCTTGCGCCCTGCGTTTGCAGGGATAGGCTACGGCTCACCGCGACCCAGTTACAGGATGAAGCGGTTTCTGACATCGCAGACGACGATGTGGGCGGCATCTCCCGCGGAGCTCGTTGGCCACCTAAGCGCGGGGTCCTGTCTCCTTGACGAGCAGGAGGAAGCACATGGCGTCCTCGCGACAGAGGCGGCGCGGCGCGGGCAGAGGCGGGGACGGGGACAGCGACGGCCAGCAGGGCCAGCAAGGGCAGCAGGGGCAGCAGGGGCAACAAGGGCAGGGCACGGCTCCCGTACGGAGCGGCACGGCCCCGGCGCGGACGCGAGACGGCGGGCGACCCGCAGAGTGAGTGTCTGCGTGATAGTGCACATACACACTTATGGGGAGCGGTGGCCCAGTGGGTTAGCGCTATGCTGGGCTACAAATCTGGCGGCCCGAGTTCGAATCCCGCTCACGGCCAACACTAGTGACGATTTTCTGAACAGATCCTAGGCCTTCGCCTAAGTCGACTCAGCCTCAAATGAGTACCTAGTGCGGTGTGTAAACATTGCCACTAGGGAGACAAAGGCGGCCGGGCGTGGTGCTAGCCACCCACCCCCTCGTGTGCCGTGTCGACCTTCATAGGTGCTCCGCTAACGGCACTTGCCTCTACAGTCTGTTAAGGCTACACGGGGGATCTGTGTCTTTGTGAGTATGTGTTTGACGGCACGTGTGACAGAGCATGCTGTTACGCGTGTGTGTGTGCGCGCGTTCAAGGTATGCAGTGTTTGTGACGGTGAGTGAGAGCATGTGTGTGTGTGTGGAGGGTTGACAGAGTGTGACAGCCCGAGTGTCATTGGATGACTGTGGGCGATAGTGCGCGTGGGTGTAAGAGTGCGTGATTGAGTGACAGCGTGATTGAGTGACAGCGTGATGTTTTCAGGGCGCGTGGCTTGTCATGTGACACGTGGCGCATGTGCGGCGACGGAGTGCGAGAGACGTGGCACGAGTGGGAGAGAGTGCGGAGTACGAGAGAGTGTGAGACTGTGATACGCGGTTTAAGGGTCATGTGCTCTGCCATCCATGCACCCATTGTCAGAAACCGCATATTCCTGTACAGCGTCGCGGTGAGCCAGAGCCTATCCCGGCAGACACAGGGCGTAAGGCAGGGCTATACCCAAGATGGGATGCCCATTAATCACAGGGCCCCGGGGGCGATTTAGTCCGCAGGCCAGTTAACCTATGCTGCAGCAGCATGTCTTTGAACTGTGGGAGAAAACCGGAGTGCCCAGCTAAAATCCACGCGGACACGGGGAGAACATGCAAACTCCACACAGAAAGGCACCCGAGCAGGGATTCAAACCCGGAGTCTTGCTGTGAGGCGGCAGCGCTACTCACCGCGCCACCGTGCTGCCCAACCTGGACTCAGTAGCCTCTAATTGACAAGTGACCGTGTCGCCGTGTCCTTGGGACATTCTGACTTGCGCTCTGTACTATAGACACACCTTAAAACGTCAGAGTGAGACAAACCCGCAGCGACAGCCAGACGCATCCAGAACAACCGCAGTGATCCCGAGCATTGTACTATTGTCTGTGCATCGTCAGAGACCAGCAACCCGGCTGCAGACCCAATCGCGTTATGCTAAGGGTGACGGTACAGGCGCAGCCCTGCAATTGCTTGCTGACACCATGCTGACGGATGGGCCTCCACTAGAGGGAGATCTAATTAGTCTCTCTAGAGGGTATTTGGGAAATATCTTCCACGCTCTCTAGGTTGCATATGGACGGTATTGTATGTTGCGAACCACCCACTAACGTTGTGTGCACCCGTTCATACTTCCGTTAGTGGGTGCGGTGGCCCAGTGGTTAGCGCGCTGGCGACCCGAGTTCGAATCCCGTTCACGGCCAACACCAGTGACGATTTTCTGAACCGGTCCTGGGCCTCCCCTAGGTCGACTCAGCCTCAAATGCATACCTAGTGCAGTGTACAAACATCGCAACTAGGGAGACAAGGGCGGCCGGGCGTGGTGCTGGTCACCCACCCCCTCGTGTGCCGTGTCGACCTTCATAGGTGCTCGCTAACTGGCCCCTGCAGTCTGTTAAGGCTACACGGGGGATCTTTGTTGTATCTTTGTCATACTTCCGTTAAGCATACCGTGCAGTCTATTTTGCATGTCGACCCATTTCGCAATGCACTGCTGAAGGAAGAAGTCCCGTCATGTCGGTCACGGGGTTGTCTGACCGTCGTTTACCACGCCAGTGAGTGTCTCCTCTTACGACTGAAACCGCTGGTGTTGCCCGCGGTGCGTGATGAAACCGAGGGGACGGAATGAACCGTCAATTAAGTTCCCGAAAAATCTCTCAGCATGCGGAATGAAACGTTGCACATTGTCCATCCATCCATTGTCAGAAACCATCCATCCATGCATTTTCAGAAACCGCTTAATCCTATACAGGGTCGCGGTGAGCTGGAGCCTATCCCGGCAGACACAGGGTGCAAGGCAGGGACATACCCAGGATTGGACGCCAGTCCATCACAGGGCATCGGGGGAAATTTAGTCCGCAGACAAATTAACATATGCAGCAGCGTGTCTTTGGAGGGTGGGAGGAAACCGGAGTGCCTGGCGAAAACCCACGCGGACACGGGGAGAACATGCAAACTCCACACAGAAAGGCCCCCGAGCCAGGGATTCGAAGCCGGGGCCTTCTTGCTGTGAGGCGGCAGCGCTACTCACTGCGTCACCGTGCCGCCCCGTCGGACGCTGTGTGGAACAATATGCGCCAAGACTTAACACCACATCGGAGTGCAGTAATGTGTTGTTTTCTTCCAATGTGTGTGCAGCGCACCCAGTGCAGTAGGAGGGCAGGTATGGGCGCCCGAGGGGCCCACGGCCTTCAAGGTGTTGCTGTCGGCTCGCTTTTGCTCAGCACTACTCAGTAACATCACCGACTGCGATGAGACCTTCAACTACTGGGAGCCTGTAAGTTTGTGTGTTTCCCCCACATTTCTGTTTCACACAGAGTAGCCAGACACCAGTGTGCTACACCATTCACTGCGGGTGTTGTGGTTAGTATGGATAAAACTGAATTTTAAAATGTTTTGTCCTCTGAAGCATCGCTGGTGTCAGGCATTAGGGTTGTTTTTATCATACATCACTCTGCTGGTCAGTGCAGGCCGGTGTAGGCAGGTGTGAGGTCCAGGACCGGTTTAAATATCACTGACAACTGACGTTGGCTGTGGCTGGGAATACATTCAAGGGCAATAATTTACCGTGTTCACGGATTCGCCGACCTAATAATATTGGTGTGTTGGGAGGGGGATTCACATGCGCCTCATCAAAGATTAATGGCTAAGAGTGAGCTGAACGTTTTACTGGTTAAACCAGCTAATCTAGAGAAATTACCAAATGAAATCCACGGAGTCAGACTTGACTAAAATTCCAACATTGTTTTCATCAACTCTACTTGCACTATGGATAAAAAAAAAATATGCCGACTCATTCATCACCGGCCTATCGTGATCCCAGCGAAATCCAATAAGCGTTTTCTGGCATTCGTGTGTTTCAGACGCACTACCTGCTGTATGGCACGGGCTTCCAGACGTGGGAGTACTCCCCCCAGTACGCTATCCGCTCGTATGCCTACCTCTACCTGCTGGCCATCCCCGGATGGTTCCACGGTAGGGTTCTGCAGGCCAACAAGGTAAGCAGTCCATTCCGCGTCGAGCCTCGCTGGCGTGCCACGGCTGCCGGGTAGCACGGTGATTTTGTGCGTGCGTGTGAGGGCTCGGATCGCCACTCGCCGCTGTATTCTTCGCGGTGTCCGTGCGCTGCAGGTGATGGTGTTTTACTTCATGCGCTGTGTTTTGGCCTTCACCTGCTGCCTCTGCGAGTTGTACTTTTACAAGTGAGTCACGTGAACACGTACATGTATTGCCCCTTGGACAGTCCAGTGCTAGATGAGGGCTTCTCCACACTGTAAGGGTCGGGAGGTTATTTATTGCACCGTCGTGCCGGTTAGTGCGGGTTTGTCGAGGCCAGGATCTTAAACCTGCGAGCGATAAATATGACGCAACGATGGATTTTGCTGTACTTCCGTCTGCTACTCTCCACGTATCTCTTAACCACCGAGCAACGTTGACTAATGGACTGAAGGGTTTTCGGATTGTACCGAGTGTTGATCGGCATCGGGGGCAGTGATGTGTCATGCACTTGGCCACGCGTTAGAGGTTCGCGATTGATTTCCAGCAGCCGCCTTGATTCGTACCGCGGGCGTGTTAACCGTAATTGTCCTCTGCTCCGTCAGCTTCACAGTGAATATCAAAGGTCCCGTGAGGTCATTCTGAAGAGCAGGCCATTGCGTACCGACGTCATGGCGCAGAATTTGCCAAATGTGACAAAATGACCCTCGAATAAGTCAATGAGAAAATGCATAGCAAACTCAGTGGCTTTCTTGGCTAACACAACGACCGATGTCTTGCTTCACGTCCTGGGAGCTTCTTCAGGTGCTTAAGCAAAGTGACGGACATTGTGCCCAACAGCAACGTGCGGTGCAACCTGAAATATAATTTGTAGAGCTACGCATACAATTCCCCCTTTAACCCTCACCAGTGGATAGCCGGTGGGGCGTGAGCCTGGCGCTACGTGGCATTGTGGCTCTCACATCCAATGTGTCTCTCTCCCCTAGAGCTGTGTGCAAGAGGTTTGGCCTCCATGTGGCACGGCTTATGCTGGCCTTCCTGGTGTTCAGTCCTGGCATGTTCCTGTCAGCTGCTGGTAAGGAGCTAACGACAGTCAACCCACACACGATGCTGTAACTCTCAGAAATCCACACGAGTCTTAAAAGCAATTTTCACGTAATAGTTGCTTTTCAGAGCAACCATCATAAATCAAGCCGTGAAAGCCTACATCGGTACGACTTTCATACACGTCTGTGTCTGTGTTTTGCTCCACAGCGTACCTGCCCAGCAGCTTCTGCATGTACACGACACTGCTGGCGATGTCAGGCTGGTTCCTGGGCCACGACGGGATCGCCGTCCTTGCCGTGGCTGCCGGCGCCATCGTGGGCTGGCCCTTCAGCGCGCTGCTCGGGCAAGCGTTAGCCTCGGACCCGACGCCGGCCCACGCCCTAGCTTGCGCACTAGCGGCCTTCTGTGGGCAGAGCCGAGCCGGCTGTGTTTAATGTGGGGTGCGGACCCTGTGGCCCACGGGCTAGATACGGCGCACTTCATTTAAACCGGCCTACCTAAGGCCTACCACTTAGAAGTGACCCATCCATCCATTTTCTAAACCGCTTGTCCTGGTGAGGGTCGCGGTGGCAGCAGTCCAAGGAGAGTGGACCAGACATCCCTTTCCTCAGCAACAGATTCCAATAGAAGTGACCCGCAAATGATAATTATCAGTCACTGAAAGTATCTTAGCTGCACCAAACAGGTACCAGACGGGAATGTTTTTGACCAATTATCTCGGTGTTTTTAGTTCTAGCACGCTCCGCGACAGAAGTAACTGAGTTGTGTGTCAAAAACGTGTGTTGCGTTTATTTACGTGTTTGTTACATCGTAACGAACATCCTCGACCTCTCACCTTTCTCTTGTCATCTGTATTACGGTAACCGACCTGAGGACCTGTGTGGCTATGGGCGATGTTGGTCGGCCCTTGACTCACCCTGGCCAGAGATTGTCGTACGAGGAGCGCGGCTGCGATGTTAAGGTGGTGGCTTCTCGTGCCGTCTCCGTCACAGGATCCCCATTGCGTTGGACCTGCTGCTGAGGAAGGCGCACGTGAAGGACTTCTGTTGGTGGTGCCTGGTGGCGCTGCTCGTGTTTTTGGTGAGAGCGAGCCTCGCACGCGGCGGTGGGCACAGCACAGCCGCTTGACCGTGCTGATGGATATAATCGTGACAGATTACCGAGTTGCTAATCAGAGCAAACCCATGCGTGAAATAACAGGCGAATCGTGCATTACGGTGTTTTTCGATTCCGCCACTGAAATGAAAGGAACACATCTTGTGTAAATACAATTTTACAACTTTATCTCGATTGGATACTCTGTTTCGTGACGCCGCCACGTCACGGGATAAAGAATCCATTCGGATTTCCCGCAGCGCTGCTCCGATCCTTGTGTTAGAGAACGGCCTAGAGAAGTGAATGTCACAGACTACCTCTGAGATCCCTTTAAGGCAGGGGTTCTCAACCTTTTGCACCTCAAGGCCCACTTGGGTCTGGTCTCCACGGACCACTAGGTGGCATTCGCGGCCCAATGGTGGTTATCGACCCACCGGTTGAGAATGGTGGCTTTAAGGGTCCTCTAAACCGCACCGTAGGGGGCAGCTCTTTCCCACCCAACCAGCATGCACGTAACAGCACAACGGAGGAGAGCGTGAATAAAACGTGGGAAATGCACGTTAATCGATCTTATCGGTGTGTTTGTCTCGGTCGAGCGTACGATTGCTGCACTTGTCAAGGAGAGTGGCCGCACTGCTCTAACCCAACGCTCACTCCGTGTTCCTGGCTCCCACAGCTGCCCGTGGTGCTCGTGGACAGCTACTACTACGGCAAGTTGGTGTGCGCGCCGCTCAACATCGTCCTCTACAACGTGTTCACGCCGCACGGGCCCGATCTCTACGGTAGGCCCGCCCGGCGACAGCCCAGCTTATCGACGGAACAGGTGGTGCAACCGTACCGGGTCCCACCGGCCAGAGGGTAGAAGCATCGCACTTACCGGCCTACGATGGGGAGAAACTTTTCACCCGGTATGCGGGGCTCGGTTCACTCTTTTGCACGAAGATCAATGCCACCGCCACCGTACCACCGCACCCGGCCACTTCGAGGATACAGAACCGTCGAAAACCTCTTTCCGTGTTGAACTGGCCTCGCGTCGAGGGGGTGGTGTGTCTCGTGCCTCCAGGGACGGAGCCGTGGACCTTCTACTTCGTGAACGGCTTTCTCAACTTCAACGTGGCGTTCCCGCTGGCCCTGCTCGCCCTGCCGCTGGCTATGCTCACCGAGTCTCTCCTGTCCAAGTACAACAGTGAGGCTCAGTGTTGTCGCTCGTGTGGCTCGGTATGGTGGCGGTGTGGTCGCGGTTCGTGTGGCTGCGTTGGCCGTCGTGTGCGATCGTGTGTTGGGAGTACTGCACGTGATAGTGTTGGGAGCGTCATTTGTAACTGTGTGTCGGGGTGTCTTGTGCAATTGTGTGTTGGGACATCATGCGCGATTGTATCGGGGCATCGTGTGCGATCGTGTCGAGGTATCGTGCACGATTGTGTGTTCGAGTGTCGCGTGTGACAGTGTGACAGACGGTGTGTCACAATGTGTGTGTGTGTGTCGGAGTGTCGTCTGTGAACGAGCGTCCGGATGTCGTGTGTTATTGTCTCAGTCCAGCACCTGGGGCGGCCATACTGGCTGTCGCTGTCTCCGTTCTACCTGTGGCTCCTGGTGTTCGTCGCTCAGCCGCACAAGGAGGAGCGCTTCATGTTCCCCGTGTTCCCGCTCGTCTGCCTGCACGGCGCCGTCGCGCTTTCGGCGCTGCAGGTACCGCTCTACACACCTCTACACGCCTCCGGCGCCACCGGCCAGCCTACACACCTCCCTTGCCACGCCGGCCTACACACGAGCTCGCCGCCGACACTCGCCCCGAGGGTTTTTTAAACGCTACGGGCGGGATGTTTGTTTCTCTCTGCGGGTGCAGAAGTGCTACCACTTTACGTTTTGGCGCTACCGTCTGGAGCACTACACTCACTCGTCGCAGTGGCTGGCCCTGTGCGTGCTCGCGCTCTTCTCCGTGCTCTCGGCCTCGCGCACGCTCGCTCAGTTCAAAGGCAAGTCGACTCTCGCGTGCGCACTAGTGCTCCCTCGCGCCAGGAGCAGGAGGCCTAATATTAGGCCATTCTTACACTGTCTGAAAATGACACGAAATCGATCTGATGGATAACTGCATGCAGGCTGGAAACAAATAGTACTAATAATAATGCTGTACACACACACGGTGATTTCTAGACTGCAAAAGGCACAATTTTAACCATAGGTTCACTATTGCCATCACGCTTTGGATCCCTGTCAAGTAATACTTGGTATTACCTGCAAATTCTACCAAACACTTCGAAGCCGAGCTGAAAGACAACAATGTCCAGAAGCTCAACAGATGTCAGAAGCCCCTCAGTCTGGAGCAAGAAGAGAGGCCAATGCCGCCTTTAAGGCCAGCACTGACTATTATATGAAACGCTATATAAAAGGCTATTATTATTATATCTCTAAATGTTGAAGGGCTGTCTGCAACTAAAGAAGAACTTGTTGCAATGGGAGGCTGTCATATTACCATCACGCTTCGAAGAATCGAATCGAATTCGAACGGCTATTCAGAAAAACGCATCTCTTCAGGTTGTTTTGTTTGTTTGTTTTTTCCCTGCTCCATCGCACAGGGTACCATGCCCCTCTGGACCTGTTTACCGAGTTCCACCGCATCGCGGGTGACCCTAGCATCCACACGCTGGCCGAGGGGAAAACCGTGAACGTGTGCATCGGCAAGGAGTGGCACAGATTCCCCACGCACTTCCTCCTCCCTGAAGGGTGAGGGAGGGAACGAGAGGGGAGGGTCGTGCCTGGGGGAATGTCACGCGACAGGTAGCCGAGTGAGATCAGAGGCGGGGTAGATGTTTTTGTTTTTATCAAATGAGCAGGTCTTTGGCTTGAATGATGTTCTAATGGAAAAAAAGTCTGTTCCAGTTTGTGATGGAATCGCATCAAAGCAGGATGTAAGAGTGGGCAGTGTGCCATTTTAAAATGTATGTTGTAATCTCCCAGCGGCCGTGTTATTGTCTGAATTCCCACTTTCCCTCTGTGGCTGTTTAGCTTAGTGGTCAGCTTACAAACCACTGAGTCACTGCACGAAATCAGTGCCTCAGCTCCAACATCTGCCCAACACTTAGGGGTATAATGATGCTTCTAGTCGTCTTTTAACATTGGTTTCTTGCACTTTACACTCATTGAATTGTGCGTGTAAGGATACATTCTTTTACGTTTTCTTTCTAGATGTAGCTCGTACATAGATTCGTATTACAGCATAAAAATTTGCTGTGAGCTGCGATACAACAAACGCGCGAATTAGATTTACATGCTGAGTGAGTCGTCAGCACGATCCCTGCAGGCAATAGATGTCCTACAGTTCCCCACGCAGGAACATAATACGTCATTCTTGAATTGACTTGCAACCCCCAAGTATCACGAGGAGATTTCATTGATCAGGGTCATCGTCGTCTTATTTAAGGCTACAAAGGCTAAAAGCGTTCTTCTGCAGTCGCCGGCGTTGCTTGCCGTGGGTCCTCAGCGCCGTTGACGCCACCGTCGCCACCATTCTGTCTTCGCGAGCAGAAACTGGAAGCTGCAGTTCATCGAGTCGGAGTTCCGTGGGCAGCTGCCCAAGCCGTACGCGCCGGGGGATGACGCGACGCGGATCGTGCCCTCCCACACCAACGACCGGAACCGCGAGGAGGCGTCGCGATACGTGCGTAACGCACGGCGACGGCACGGCGACCCATGACCCAGTCTCCCTGACCGTGACCCCGATCCGCCGGAGCTCGGCAGCTTAGTGCGGGATGGGCTTGGTTGGTGTGTGAATGGGTGACGGCAGGCACGTGTTGTAGGCGTGGGACTGCGAGATCGCACGCACGAGGGGATAACACTCGACGCTCCGCACAGATAGAGTCACTTTAAATCTGTTGTACTTCCATGCTCCCACGTGTACGCTCCCCGGCTTCACCAACGCTCGCTTGTCAACGCGGTTACGTACGGTAGATCGACAACGCCCGCATTCAGAGGCCTTCGTCCAGCGTCCATGAGTGGATTGTGCAATCTGGTTTACGGCTGTCATTATTTTTTTAAACAGTGTTCTAAAACAACCGATAGCACAGCTAACGGGCGTGCAGGCAGCGCACCTGCACTGTAGCCTGTGAACCAGGGAGAAACGGCGACCGCACGCTGTCCCACGCAGAGACGGGTAGAAGTTGGACCGGGGGCTGGGGCCCCAACATTTAATACCTCGGCACGAGTGCCCGTGCCAACCACGGTACGTCACCGGAGACGGGTGGCAACACCGACGGCCTCGCCGGGGCCAACGATGCCGCCGGTGCCCTCGCAGGTCGACATAAAGCAGTGCCACTACCTGGTGGACCTGGACAGGGCCGTGGAGACGGAGCGCGAGCCACGCTACACCGCCAGGACGGACGAGTGGAGCGTCCTCGCCTACAGGGCCTTCCTGGACGCGCCCAGGTGCGTGTGGCGGCCGCCGGCTCGTCCCTACCGGAACCGAGGGGGGGGGGGTTGCGTAAGGGATGCAAGCTACGTATCGATTCGGGTAGACAGTCGTCTTGGTCATTATTTTTGTACAGGATGTTTGTCTATTTCTTTGTGCATTTAATCGAAAGTAGGTTAAAATGTCACTCATATACGTTTTTGGAAATAGTATGAAACGACGAAACGTGATGTTTCAAACGCGTTGAGCATTTGGATCGGTTCAGAAAGATGTTAATAACATGTGAAAAATCACAAAGAAGTAAAATCCGTACCTGCTAAATTATAGATTAAGGTTGACGGTCGTCTCGTCTCATCTTGTCTACCTGGATGACAGTCGATGTCCATCCATTATTCTCTGCTAATTTATTATTCTCTTTACCATAATAACACTGCCACTGTTTGCTGGTGCCAGTCCGAGACTCTCACAGCATCTGTCTCTCCGTCCCTGTTTCTCTTGGTTGTTTAACTTGCGCAGCTCGTCCAAGCTGCTGCGCGCCTTCTACGTCCCGTTCCTGTCATCTGAGCACGTGGTCTACCGAAACTACACCATCCTGAAGACGCGGAGAACCGGGCCTGGCAAGAAGAAGCGCACGAGGTTTCCGTGACGGCGTGGTTTCCGAGCCGCGTGTTCACAGTGTGTTCTTGGCTTGTGCCGCATCTTGTTGGGGTCCGATTTTGTGCTCCGGTGTCCTGGGACCTTCATCCGGAAGTGAATTCGGAGCAGTTGCTGCAGAAGCTCCCAGCATATGGAGCGAAACGTCGGTATGTCGGAGCTGAATTTAAGAAAGAATCTGAGCGCAGTTCTCAAAGCTCCCAGCACATCGAGCAAAACATTGTTACGTCAGGAGCTGAATTTAGAAACTGCTTTGAATTAAATTCAAGAACCGTAATCAGTTCCTTGAGAGACTACCAGCAGATGGAGCAAAACGTCGGACATCGTAGCACACAATGCGCTAAGACCCAAACATGCCGCAGCGGAGCGTTGCGCCGCACGCAACTGCCGAGCGCTGGCTGCGATGGGGCTCCGCTCGTGACGACACGTGGAAACGGTTCCATTGTTGATGGCCTTCCTATTCAGGTATTCTCACGAAGCGCGAGTGACAATTTTTCCTGAAATAAATCAACGCAGAGCATGTGTCGTGCTGGTCTTGGGTCGGTCCAGTTGCCACTTGTCCGCTGTCTATTACCTTGGTTAATGTCAAATTTCTTGTCCCAGAGAACAGAATAAACGCATATCTGACCGATAAGTAAATTATTTGTATGCGTAGCAGATGCTGGATATAAGCATACCGTCTGGGAGCAAGGCCAGCTTTGCTTATGTCAGAAGTGTGCCAGGATCACAAGTTGCCCTTTGACTTCTGTCGACACGAGTGTAATGTAAGCATGCGTTGCTTATACCAGACATGTGCTTGTAGGAAGGTGTACTTATGTCCATGCAGCTCCTGCCATACTTCGAATGCGAGGGGTGATCGAAATAGTTGATGGCCTTACGCGGGAGGAGTGGTGCTACAACGGGGTGAATTTTTAGGTATGACTTATTTTAAGGAGTCTTCCAAGGTCATCTAGTTTGTTTATTGACTGAAAGATGGAGAAACCTGAGCTGAAGGTGGAAAAAATAACTGTCAGAAGAGAATGTGACTGTGGAATTTATGATTCAAGTGAGTTGAGCACATTTCTCCTACTTCCGGCAGGTGTGGGTATTTTTGTCGAGGTCGCACGTCGTGTTGCGTGAGGTCGTGACCTTCTCGATGGGCCCTCATGGGTTAACCACACGCGGCGCCTATGAGACACCATGCAGGTGCGGCTGTGGCTTCTGTGAAGACTCTACCGGAGAGGGCATTGAACAAGCCACTATCACCCACTTATAAGTACAATACAACATGTTCACATATCCGACCATCGCAGAACCTCTGATCGATTAGATCGCCTGGATCCAGTGCAGTATTTGTGGCTGTTGCAACTGTCATTATGTGTCGCTGCTCGTGGTATGCGACCTTATTCGTGTATCTGCCTCCACGTCCATACTCAATGAGTCGAATATCTGAAGTTGTACAGTACCAGTAAATCGACATGCCGAGGTCGCAAAGGATTACCTGATTCATATGTAATTGCACGTAGCGCATCGTGAAGAAAGCGATAAATGTAGTTATTTTGACAATGTTGTATTAGACTGTACAAGTGCAGCCCTTTGTCGGTCCACTGTTGGATGAGGGCCTCCCTACACTGTGTGCCATTGGGGTTATTGATAACACTTCACCACGCTAGTCAGTGTGGGTCGATGAACGTAGAGAGCTGAGTTGCAGGCGGCATAGAAGAATAGTGCAACACAGGATTTTGCTGCATTGCCCTCGTGATGGATGGCAGTCATCCATCCAAGCGTTATCCAGGGTGAAACCAGCATAGCTTCCGCTATGCCACCAGATCGGGCACATTCCTGGTTATTTGGTGAGAGGCTCAACTATAATTAGAAAGGAAAATACAGATTGCACCGACTTGAATGATGATGGTGGTGATGATGAAGACGCGTAACTCTGTTATTTTAGTCATAACTAAAGCTTTATTATGACCAAATGCTCGGGACCAGAGTGAGAGCTCACTGTGGATATAAACTGACAATGTTGATTTACTGACATCGATTGTATAGTCATTGTTGAGAAAGGCTGAATTCTGCTTATTAGCTGTTTTTTTTTAAAGATGTACGTAATTAATGGTTGCAGAGAACAGGCCCAAATGCCCAATACACAAAGTGGCCAACAACAAACAGAATTGTTGAGGTTGTGATGGATACGAGCGAATGTGTTTCTTGCACTGAGCAAGGTTACACGTGCGTGGGAAAAGAGCTGATGGGATGAATGCCAAAATCGAGCATTGTGAGTGAAGATGCAGAAAGACATGTTTTGACGTGGAAATGTGGTTGTTGAAAACAGTGTGAATGACACGACACAGTCAGTCTGGTAGACTGTGTCCTCAACGTGGGTGGAGGGATCAGTTATTTCGGGAAGAGTAACCATAATAGTAAGTTGCGATATAAGTGTAATAAAGAGGTGACTTGGAGTGACTTGGAGTTAATCGATGAGTGCTAAATCATCCGTCAATCTGACCGCTTTACGTTGGAAGCTGCTTGGACAGACCGGTGGCATCATCTGTGCCCGAGCATGTCCCCAGGTTTGCCCTGGTGTTTGTCCACACTGCTATGTGTTATGAAGGGTGGCCTCAAGGTGCATATGGCTTGGTACAGGCGACGTGGTGACGTCACCACCACTTAGTGGCGAAGGACGGTTGTTAATAATAATAGCATTTATATAGCGCCTTTCACCCGAGGGTCACAAAGCGCTGCACAAAGCTGCGGAGAGAACGACATGTCAACAACGACAGAGC
>JAZEWU010000035.1:6489969-6502476 GCA_036362915.1 Geotria australis
AACTGTAATTTAACCATCGCGCTTCGAAGAATCGCAAAGAAGAAGAAGCGCTTTGTGATCCTCGGGTGAAAGGCGCTATATAAATTGATATTATTATATTATTATTATTAAATCGAGTAACTCGCACAGTGTGTTGATATATGGTGACTAGACAAGGCTTTTGCGTGTGCACGTGTTACCCCGTGTGCGTGCGTCTCACCCCACGTACGTGTCTCAGCCCTTGTACGTGCGTTTCACCCCCGCGTGTGCATGCGTCTGTGCATCTCACCCCGCGTGCGTGCGTCTCACCCCGTGTGCATGTACGAGTGCTGCTTGAGGTCGTGGCGCCGAGCGAACAGCTTCCCGCACTCATCACAGCGCAGCGTCTTGCCGCTGCCCACGTGCACCTGCGTGTGCGAGGTGAGGTGCGCCTTCTGCGTGAAGCTGCGCCCGCACACCTCACAGCTGAAGTTACGCTGCCCTACACGCGGCAGGCGGAGTGGGGGGGGGGTGAGGGAGCACGTGGTGAGGCTCACATTCACTCCTTCAATAGGTTTGCACAGCCTCAAATGAGTACCTGGTGCGGCTATTAGAAATCAACGCCACTAGGGAGACAGAGGTGGTCGGCCGTGGTGCCAGCCACCCACCCCTTCGTGTGCCATGCTGGCCTTCGTAAGATGCTCCATAATAGCCTCTTACCCCAACAGTGTGTTAAGGCCTCAGTATCCGTGTCTCGTCCATGACCAGGCATGGAATTTGGACGCGTTATAAGTTGTATCGTTTTTATTATCTCTGGCTCCGTACCCGTGTGTATCCGCAGGTGAGTGCGAAGGTTGCTGGGGTCACAGAACGTCTTGCCGCAGTACTGGCACGCGTGTGGCCGCACGCCCATGTGGCCCAGCGTGTGCAGCCTGAGCTTGGAGTTAGTGGGGAAGGCCCTGGAGCATACGGAGCAGGCCAGCATCTTCCGGCCAGGTCGCTCGCCGCTTGCCACCGTCCCGGCGTCTGCCGAGACCGTCCCCGCCGCGGCCTGCCCCGTGGCCGTTGCCGGCGTGGTCCCCGGATCTTCTCCGCCGGCGTCAGCGCACCCTGCGGCGCTGTCGCGGATGTGCAGGCCGCCCTGCAGGTTGGCCATCGCAGGGAAGTCTTTGTCGCACTCCTCATAGCGCGGGGACTGCAGCGACTCTGGCAGGGCTGCACACACGTACACACGCAGTCAAATATCCTCACTGACAAGAGGAACATGTTGATTACAGATCATTCAATGTAGGTTTTCACGGCTCGATTCATGATTGTTGCTCTTCAGAGCTGTTCTTTCGGGATAGCTGTGTCACTGAGCGATCTCCCTCTCTCCCTCGCAATGTTTGCAACGTGGGAGGTGAAACGTCGCGAGGGAGATCGCTTGACACGGCTATCCCGAAAGAACAGCTCTGAAGAGCAACCATCATATGCAAGTTAGACACTTTATATTGACTAGGAAAGGTTAACGACCTTGGCCACATCGAAAAGGGACCCTGCTTAGACAACACCTTCACTGCATAGCAGCTAGACAGATGTTTATTATTACAGCAGAAAATAACCAGTGAGCTTGCAAGCTTTGGATGCGGGATTCCTGTGACGCAACAAACGCTCAAACTAACCAAATGTACACAACGTATAAAATCGCCATTGTCAAGCCCCTCCCCGGGGGCTTGACAATGGCGACGCGTTCCGACGCAGCGGCTACTCTCGGACCAAATAGTACAGTGTCTTCATGTTTTCATGTTCGTTTTTGTCTACGTCTTCATCAAAAAACAAGTACAACCGTCAGTTTCTGCTAGACATTTCCAGAACGACAGTAAACAAACTGAAACCAACACAATCTCAGACAAACGAGCTTCGGGGCCTGGGCCTACTCCTGCAGGCCTACCACACCCACGGCCTTGCAAGCCAAGTCAAGACAAGCCAAGCTCCAAGCCAAGCCAAAGCCAAGCCAAGCCAAGCTCCAAGCCAAGACAAGTCAAGCTAATCCAAGCCAAGTCCTTCCATGTGTGTGCAGACGCCGGGGTCTGAGAAAATGGCGGCACGTTCCGACGCAGCGGCTACTCTCGGACCAAACGATGCTGGTGTCTTCATGTTTTCATGTTCGTTTTTGTCTACGTCTTCATCAAAAAACAAGTACAACCGTCGGTTTCTGCTGGTCATTTGCAGAGCGACAGTAAACAACGCCGGTGTCTGAGAGAAACGGAATTTCGATCCTCTATATGTCCTGTACATATGGCAGAATTGACAAATAAAGTTGAATTGGATTAAATTGTAAGCGTTCACGTCGCGATCCCTGTCAGGTAATACTTGGAATTGCCTGCAAATTCTATCAGACACTTCGAGGCCGAGCTGAAAGACAACGATGTCCAGAGGCTGACCATCGTGCTTCGAAGAATCGCAAAGAAGAAGAATTGTAAGGTAATACAACATCCGGTTTAATCGTGGGCAGCTAAAACCCGTATCCAAACCCAGTCGGCTCAACGTTTTGTTCCCCCGAGCCACTTCTTAGAAAGGCAGGACGTGGCCACAGTGTTGGTTGGGGGGGCAACATGTATGGGGTTCCGTCGCGGGGGTGGGGAGGCGGCAAGGGAAACCCACCCAGCTGCCGTGCGTAGTCCCTGCAGTAGTAGAAGCAGAGCGGGGAGAACGGAGCAACGTCACGCGTCGTGCACAGGTACACCTTGCCCTCGTGCAGGTACGCCACCAGGTTCTGCTCCTCCGCCGTCCTGCACACGCGCCGCAAGGCGTTAGCGGGCGGTTCTGGCGCACGACGGTGGCAGGAATACGTCCAGGAGCTGAACGCCTGTGAGGAGGCTTGCTGCTGGCCACGCAACGATAAGGCTTTAGGAGTTCTGGCTCGCCAGATCCTTGTTCCTGATGAAGCTGATTGCAACTATCAGCGAAACGTCGTACCTTCATTGTAAATGTTGTGGGCTTGCGCTCCAACATACCGGTGTGCTGAAGTAGTAACGAATTGGCACGTTTTTGTTCACGTGACAACCCTGATTGGCTGTGTCGGGTGGAGGCGGGTTTACGACGCTTATATTTTTTACGTGCCCTGACTCATAAAAAGAGCTAGACTGTGGACTTCAGGACAGAGTTTGTGCGGTTTTGCTATACTTTCTCCTCCGTTGAGGAAGCACAGTCTCCAGTGGTTTGATACATGGTCCACACGTTGAGTTGCGCGGCCACACTCGCGCCACTGTGGTTGTGGTGCAGCATCGGCCTGTCGGTGGTCTGACGCGGTTGATGGTTTTGCAAGTGTCTCTGCGGAGCAGCAGGAATGTCAGAGGCAGATGTGCAATGTTTGTGCCTCGGCATTAATGTGGAGACACGGAGGGGTGTCCAATTGCGGTCGCATCTCAAGATGTTTACAGAAACTGTGGGCGGATTTATTTTGTAAAGGGAACGAGGTGGGTGGCCAGCACCATGCTTGGCTGCCTTTGTCTCCCTAGTGCCAATGTTTACACATTGCTACAGATACTCTTTAAAAGCTGGGTTGATCTAGGTAAAGGACTGGTTCAGATAATCATCCCTGGGGTTGGCCGCGAGCGGGAATCGAACTCGGGTGACCAGGTTCATAGTGCGGCACGCTAACCGGTATACTGTTACTCCCCACGCACAGACAAGCACAGACATTCACACGGGGCTGGAGTACCTGGCTCTCTGCACCAGGGAGAGCCAATTCGACTCATCCTCGTCCTCCGTGCAGACACAGAACTGCAGCTGCCCTTCCTGAAAAATCTGCAGGTTCCAAAAACAGGACAGAGTTCCATCATTTCTTTCGTTGTTGACATGCCGTCCTCTTCGCGGCCCTTGTGCAGCGCTTTGTGACCCTCGGGTGAAATGCGCTATATAAATTGATATTATATTATATATTATATTTCTACCAAGCAAAGCATGCACGCACATACGCAGACACGGATGCAGGTACGCTTCTGCCCACTCAGCTGAGTGATGGAGGAAACTGGTATATACGGAGAAAACAATACGAATGACGGGCTAACACTCAAAGATCCCCACCAAGCTATGCGTGCCATTAACACACTTGTTGCACGGCCAGCTCCTGGCCAACTCACGGCCCGATTTGTAAATCTCACCAATTTCGGCGTGACCCTCCGACCCGTGCCTATAGGGTGCTGGATCGTGGGCATGCACGTGGCCCAAATGGAACAGACTGTCACGACGATGATGATGATGGAGGAGCGAGAAGGCACCTTCCACACGCTGGAGCTGCCCATGTCGAGACGTGCCCACGCCTCCTGCTGCTGGGGCAGCACGTGCCGGCCCGCGAGCGGCCCAAAACACGTGCGCACAGGGAGCGGCTGCAGTGTGCGGACACCTGCCAGGGTGCGTGCACACGCGCGCACAGACGGTTACACACGCGCGAACGCAAATGCACAAGCACGTGCACAAAAAACGCTCCCGTGTTTAGATTTTTTGAATTTTCACCATCGAGCCGGACGTTGGAAGTGCGTCCGAGACGAATTAGCCCGCGAGCACAAACAAAGCAAGCGGCAGACGAATCCCACGGACGGGGAGGACGGACGGAGCGCGGGCGAGACGGCGGCTCCGCTGCCTCGCGAGGGGGGGGCAACCAACCGGAAACGCCACCGTCGTAGGCGAAGAGTAGCGCCAGCTGCTTGGGCAAGGAGAGGCGGGCGCGCGTCTCGATGGGCGAGTCCGGGATGAGGGTCAGCGGGCCGTGCGTTGGGCAGTCGTCTTCGAACGCGTCGTCGCACACGGGGCACCCTGGTTGGTGCGGGCGGCACGTCGGGCTCAGATGCGTTCACGTATCTGACCTTATTGCGTATCCGCAAAGACCTCGGTTCCCAGCGAGTCAGACAGGCGACATTGCGCTGTATTATAAGCCGATAAGGACAGTGTGCTCTTCACAACGTCAAACGAAACGCGCAAAGACAAAGATCCCCGGTGTAGCCTTAACAGACTGTAGGGTCAGGTGCCATCAGTGAGCACCTATGAATGTCTACACGGCACACGAGGGGGTGGGTGACCAGCACAACGCCCAGCCACCTTTTTCTCCCGAGTGGCAATGTTTATACACTGCACTGGGTACTCATTTGAGGCTGAGCCGACTTAGGGGAGGACCAGGACCGGTTCATAAAATCGCCTCTGGTCTTCTTCTTCTTTGCGATTCTTCGAAGCACGATGGTCGTCAGCCTCTGGACATCGTTGTCTTTCAGCTCAGCCTCGAAGTGTTTGGTAGAATTCGCAGGCAATACTAAGTATTACCTGACAGGGATCGCGACGTGAACGCTTCTACCTTGGTGTTGGCCATGAACGGGTCGCCAGGTTTGTAGGCAAGCGCGCTAACCATTGAGCCACCATTCCCCACAACCGCCATTCGCCACTAGGCGGCGGTGACGTCACCACGGCGCCTGTGCCAGGCCAGGTGCACCTTGAGGCATGCACGCGTACTCACACACGGATCTCTCTTCGCGTGTTGCCCCCTCGTGCTGCTGCAGCAAACTGCGCGTCTCGTCCCCCACAAGGCGCACGGAGGCGGTGGGCGCCAGCGCAGCCGTGTGCCCGCCGCCGCCAATCTCCGAAGGACCGGCACTCGCGGCCAGAGGGGCCCGAGCGCCGTGGTGGAGCGCCGGCAGCAACTCCACGGGCTCCAGCACGATGGAGCTCACCGCCTGGAGCACCTGCACCGTGCCACATCTGTAACAACAACCACAAAGATCCCCCCGTATAGCCTTAACAAACTGTCGGGGCAAGTGGTGATAGCGCGCAGCTATAAAGGCCGACACGGCACACGAGGGGGTCGGTGGCCAGGACCACGCCCGGCCGCCTTTGTCTCTCCAGTGGCAATGTTTGCACACCGCACCCAGGTACTCATTTGAGGTTCAGTCGACCTCGGGGTGTTGGCCGTGAGCGGGAATCAAACTCGGGTCGCCAAGTTTGTAGCCCAGTGCGCTAACCACAGAACCACGGCTCCCCACAACACACCCACACAAAAGACAAAGATCCCCCATATAGCCTTAACGTACTGTAGGCTTAAGTGCTATTAGCGAGCACCTATAAAGGCCGACATGGCACACGAGGGGGTGGGTGGCCAGCACCACGCCCGGCCGCCTTTATCTCTCCAGTGGTAATGTTGACACACCGCACTCGGTACTCGTTTGAGTATGAGTCGACTTCGGGGAAGCCCAGGACCAGTTCAGAAAATCGTCACTGGTGTTGGCAGCGAGCGAGAATCAAACTCAGATATCCTGGTTTGTAGCCCAGTGCACTAACCATAGCGCCACCGCTCCCCGTGGAAAGGCGGTCATATTTCACTGCAGGTGCCAGCGGGATATTCCACTTGTGTGAGGGTGGCTCAACCGTGCCGCTAGCTGCAGGACTCTGCTGCACACCTGCCCACAATCGCCGCCTGCTGTTCATCGCGCTCCTCGTCAACGTCCTCATCGTCGCCCCGGCAGCTGCCGTGGTAGTCGCTGGCGTCGATAACGACTGGAAGCTCCAGGGAGGCGGAGTGCCCGCCTAGGCCCGGGGTGTCGGGGTCGTGGGTCACGCCCTCCATTGCGAGCGACTCTGCGGCGTCCATCGCGGCCCCGCAGCTCGGGGAGGCCGGGCTCGGAGCCCTGATTGATCTGACATCACACACGAGAACGTACACCAACCGGCACGGCGGTGCAGTTGGTAGCGCTGCTGCCTCACAGCAAGAAGGCCCCGGGTTCGAATCTCGGCTCGGGCGCCTTTTTGTGTGGCGTTTGTGTGTTCTCCCCGTGTCCGCGTGGGTTTCCTCCGGGTTCTCCGGTTTCCTCCCACAAATAAAAAAAACACCCATTAATTATTTGGCCGATAACATCATAATATATAGGAAGCAGTGTGTGGTAATATGGCGCCAGCAAACCGCATGGCTGGCTCCTCCACCTCTGCGCTTTCCTCGCGCCTCTGAGTCGTTCTCTCGTCGAATGAATACTTTCGACATTGAATGAATATGTGCGTGTTATAAATGTAAAATTATTATTATTTAACAGACAGTCGTGGTAAGTGCTGTTAGCCAACTCCTATTACAGGCGGCACAACACACAAGGGAGTGGGTGGTCAACAACACACCTGGGCACCTGTCTCCCCAGTGCTGACGTTTACAAACTGCCCCAGGTACTAATTTTACATTAAGTTGACCTAGAAGTGGCCCCAGCACCGGTTCAGATAGTGAGCGGAATTCGAACTCGAGTTGCCGAGTTCGTAGCGAACGCACGCAAACATGCAAACCTCAACGCCACCTTAACTCAAACCGCCTGCATCCAACCTCTAGTGTGGCCCAATCAAGAAGCCACACATGCTTCAAGGACAGTGTGGATATTAACATACAATGTTGTTTGCATGTTTTTGTCACAAGCATGTGTGGCTTCTTGCAAACTGGACCTTTTGCAAAAAAGTGTCCATTTGGTGTTTTAAGATCTTCACACTTGTCTCATTGCAAAAAAAGAGAAAACCTTGGATACTGTTTACATTATCTGGACACTGGCAAAAAGGTGTCAATAGTCTTCTCGGTTAGAGGGAACAAACCACCGCCATCGACACAAACGCTAACCACGGCGACGGCGTGCAGCTCACCTGGAGACACACTCGATGGCGATGTGCTCCTCCACGTGGTGGTGGTGGTGGTGCAGCTGCACATGATGGTGCTGCCCGTGGTGGTGGTGCAGGTGGTGGTGGTGGTGCAGCGGGAGGTGGTGGCTGTGCGGGTGGTGCGGGTGGCCGTGGTGTTGGTGGTGGTGGTGGTGGTGTTGCTGCACGGCGGCACCGGCGTCGTCGGCTTGGTGGGGGCTGCCGGGCGGCGAGGGGCTCCGCTCGGCGGCCGCGTCCAGCTGGGCCTTGGCAGCGTCGAGGCCGAGCGAGTCGCCCGGGTGGTAGTGCTCCAGGCCGGCGGCCGCCGCTGCGGCAGCCGCTGCCGCCGCGACGCTGTGGGCCAGCGGCACGGCCGCCCCGCTGGCCTCCACGGGGCCGGGGCCCGGGTGCACGTACTGCGGCGGCGGCCGGTCCGCCAGGTACGACAGGATTCCTGCGGCGAGCAGTGAGGGCGGTGCGTTTGAACAACGCAACGGGGATTCGCGGGATGTCGACGGGCGAGCGCATCCCAAGACGCGAAACAGACACAGTGGGATATCATGCTCTGGCTGTGATCGTCACTCTCAAGAACCCTACAGCACAAGCAATTACAGTCGTACCCCGTCTTACGGCTCCTCGATTTATGACGCTTCGGACTTACGGACGTTTTGAATTGCCATCATTACCCGAAGTTGCGGCGCTTGCTTAGGAGTTACAGCTCATTAGCGGCATTAGTATGCTCACCCTTTTTTGCAAAAAAAGGTCTACAGTGTTTATTTTAGTTACAAATGCTTCATTTGCGTCAGTTACGCACGTAATAAATGCATCGATAAGTGAAAAAAATACAGTGCTTCGTCTTGCGGACATTTTCGAGTTACGCTATCAGTCTGGAACCTAAGGTGACGTAACTCCGGGTTATGCCTGTACATGATTTTACTGATGTAGGTTTTCACGGCTCGATTCATGATGGTTGCTCTTCAGAGCTGTTCTTTCGGGATAGCCGTGTCGAGCGCTGGTGTTCTAGTTGTATGTGGAAACTGACGGGTTATAGAGGCAACCGGCAAAGGGATGGGGGGAGGGTTAGATCCCCTGACCGTTTATAATCACTGAGGAGATGAACCGATACTCGCCTACTTCTTGACGATTATGTCTTAAATGTATTTGATGAATTCAACATGTTTTCTGTTTCTGACTTCTTAACAGGAGAAGCGACACGTTGCTGACACACTCGAAAGTGGCACGACCAGCCCCTCCACCAGAGGAGGGAGGGAGGCCCACCCGGCAGGATGTGGCGAATGTAGCTGCTCTCCATGTGTGGGTATGGCGGCGGGAGTGGGTAGTTCCTGTCGGGTGGCACGTTACACACGACCCCGTGGTCGCCCAGGCCCAGTGGCAGCACGAGTGAGAGGGCGGAGGAGAGCGAGCCAATGGCGGGCGGCAGGCTCGGGATCGACACCGCCATGCCTGCACAGACAGCGCGACGCATCCAACGACTTGTCACTCCGTATCTTGTCACCACGAGATGTGCTTTCAGCAAAGTGGGGCCCTTCACAATAGGCGTACAACAACGAATCACTGTGTCTAATATAGACAGATAGATAATGCAGAAAATACCAAGTGACAGCAGAAAATACCAAGTGACCTTTCAAACTCTTGCGGGATTCCTGCGACACAACACGCGAATTGACAAAATACATAAATAAATAACACAAGTTTACATGACAAGCCACAAAAAACACAAACATTTACATAGCATTGCACAAGACATAAGTGACCAAAAAACATAGAAAGTAGTTAAAACAGTTAAACATTGCGATGGGAATAAATTTTAATATGGCATACGCTTTGGAAGCTCAAAGTACACATTGAAGGTGCATAAACAAGAACGGAAAAGAAACGCACAGAAAAAGGAACACGTTAGAGAACATACACAAGCTGGAGATGTCATGTTGCCTGTTACGAAATGTGGACCTGGATACAGCAACCGGAAGAGACGGTGGCTGGTGGATGAGTCTAATGATGGGAGTGGCATCCAAAGGAGGGAACATGCCTGAAAGGAAAACTAGCGCGGATTTGGAGGAAACAAATTAGATCGTCCACAAATGTTAGGATTGTTGCACTGCAAAGACCTTGAGAGACAGCAACGTTCGAATTCGATTCGATTCTTCGAAGCGTGATGGTTATATGACAGTTTCCCATTTCCTTACACAGCCTCTAGCATTTTCAATGAATTCCACAAGGTCTTTTGAGCTGCAGAGGTTGGGTAGTAGAGCACAGACAAGGCAGTGTTCCATAGTATGGTCTGCTCCACATTCACAGGTGGTTGGGCCGGTCTTGTAGCCCCATCTGACCAAAGCATCTTTTGATCGTCCCGTTCTAGTTCTCAGGCGGTTGAGTGTCTTCCACTGAATCCATGGTGCATCTGAGCCAGGAGGGAAGTCTTCAGCAGGTGGGATTCCCATGCCAGTTGCAGGAGGGTCACTCTCAAGCTTTTCCGTCCAGAGCTGGAGTCTGGTTTCCCCTCGAGATGTTGTTAGGGGCTGCACATGGCTGAGGAAGCTTCTTCTTGATTTCAGTCGTTGGGCCGGGGGTTGACGTCCATGAAGGAGGTTGCGTTCATCGCTAGTAGCCTTTGTCATCTCGACTTGACTGGCCACTTCCCGTCTGATATCAGCAGGGGCAATGCCAGCCAGGAGGTACAGGTTGTTTGTGTGTGTGGGTTTCAAGGGTTGCAACAAGTTCTTCTTTAGTTGCAGACAGCCCTTCAACATTTAGAGATATAATAGTTAGTGTGGCCTTAAAGGCGGCAGGCATTGGCCTCTCTTCAGGCTGAGGGGCTTCTGGCATCTGTTGAGCTTCTGGACATCGTTGTCTTTCAGCTCCTTGGCTTCGAAGTGTTTGGTAGAATTTGCAGGTAATACCAAGTATTACTTGACAGGGATCGCGACGTGAACGCTTCTACCTTGATCGTTAGAGCAGACCTTCAACAGTGAATAGATCATGGCTGATGACGATTAGTTAAAATGAATGGTTCTGAAGTATTTGTTACTTTTCAATGAAATGGATGACCAAAATAGAGAACCACATCGGACAGTCCGTTGCAGGAAGCCAAAGCAGTTTTGAGCAACAACCACCACCAACCACGTCGCTGCTGTACAGTGTGATCACTTCAACAACAATTATTACTGCAGTGTCCTTGCGGCAGGGTGGCGCAGTGGTAACATCTGTGCCTCACAGAAATAATGGTCTTGCCCGCGGCGGTTCGATTTCTGCCTGTGTGGAGTTTGTGTGTTCTCTCCCTGTTCGGCGTGGGTTTCCTCCGGGTTCTCTGGTTTCCTCTCAACTAAAAAAAATACACTCATTAATTGGCTGATAACATCATAATATATCGGAAGTAGTGTGTGGCAATATGTTGGCGCCGCCAAACCGCCTGGCTGCCTCCTCCACCTCTCTGTGTTTTCCTCACGCCTCTAAGTCGTTCTATCGTCGAATGAAAACCTTCGACATTTAATGAATATGTTGCATTATACATTAAAATTATTCATTATTATCAACAAGGTCGGCCACTGTGGCCCACCTCCAGTTCAGCGTTGAGGTCCGGACAGCCTCACCGGTGGGCGTGATAGAGCTGTGTGACGGCGACGCCAGGCCAAGGTGAGATCCTCCGCCTCCACCGCCCCCCATCGCCTCCATCCCCGGAACGTTCAAGTTCATCTCGTTCATCATCCTGCGGTGACAGGACGGGCGGGCACCAGCGTGAGTTGACAGCAACGAGCGGCCGCAGGCTCGGTCGACCAGATTCCGACACGCCTGCTGTGTCACCAGCTCAGCGGTCGTCCCAGAGACTGCTGCAGACTCCGCCTGAAATCAAACATCCATCCATTGTCAGAAACCGCTTAATCCTGTACAGGGTCGCGGTGAGCCAGAGTCTATCCCGACAGACACGGCGCGAGGCAGGGCTATACCCAGGGTGGGCCGCCAGTCCATCACAGGGCACCGGGGGCAATTTAGTCTTAATTATCACTCCCCCACACTCTTAACCATTCCGTTACGATAGCCTCATTATCACAGATTGTATGGACAGCGGAACGCAAAACAGATCTCCGGGGCCTATGGTGCCAGTGGTATTCTGAGTTTATTACAGCATATGCACACAATATTAACCATGCTTCATGTCACCAAAGCTGCTCGCCTGTGTTGTTTGCCTTATCACCGCCATTCTCATCAGTGGGCCGCGAGCGCCACCTAGTGGTCCGTGGAAAACCAGACCCAAGTGGGCCTTGAGGTGCAACAGGTCAAGAACCCCCCGCCTTGTCATAAGCATAGTTTCGCGCACTGGATGATCTCTTATTAACATGAATTATGAGTTAAGTCATTGATTTAGCTTGAGCCGCTGGTATTAACAATACGATCCATCCCAAAGCGAGACTTCATATGGCTGTATGAGCTGCGGGCATTAACAATAAATAGTATGAGCCCTAAGAGACCCCGAAGCTGGCTCTATGAGCCTTGGGCATTGATACAAAAGGCCATAAATATTTCTCACCCCTACATCTCCCCCTTCCACGGGACCCACAAGACTAATGGGACCGCTTGGGCGAGCAAGGGCCAAACATTAAATGAGCAATCACAGAGTCTTCACGCACACCTGACACGCTCATACCTGGGGGAAGGACCTCCTCACAGCTCACGGTGTCCCCTCCAAAAGCTTCGTTAAATCAAGGTTCAGGAGGTTGAGGCCAGAACATCCTCTTGCGATTTGCCCCACGTTCGGCAGCCTATGAGCTTATCAACGGTGACAACGACGGTGGTAAAGACGACGGTGATTGTGATAAGATGACAACAACAAGCGCCGTGTTAATGGCGTAGAAGCCCAACCACCTGTGAATGTGGAGAAGCAGACCATACTATGGAACACTG
>JAZEWU010000035.1:6502571-6525236 GCA_036362915.1 Geotria australis
TTTGACGATGGTAGCTGTACAGTGAGCGGTAGTGTTGATGTGGGCCGCGTGATGTCACCGGGGCCACATGGGTGCCTTCCTCCTCCTCCTCCCCCCCCCACGTCGCCCGCAGCACTGCCGGGTCGCGGCGGGATCCCTTTCCGCCTCGCGTCCCCGCCCTCACGCGGCCTGCCCTTCGCCCCCATCGCTCTCCTCCATCATCACCGCTCTTCTTCTCCGCCTCACTCTCTCCCCGTCACCATCTCTCCTCGTCTCTGTCTTCCCTCTCAGCTGCTCATGGTCTCCCCGCGCCCGTAGAGACGGCACGGCGTCAACAGGCCAGGAGCTCGCGTCCCTCATCCCCGACCCCCCAGGTGTCCACGGCCTCCGAGTGTGTCCAGGTGAGACCCCGTCAAACATGCCGACGTTGGGTCAACGTTGGGAACACGTTTGTTTGGGCTCACGTTGAGACTCGGGGTCTGAGACTCAGGGAGACTCGGGGTCTGATACTCACGGAGACTCGGGGTCTGAGGACTCGTGTGGCCCAGAGTCTGAAGTCTTGGAGGTTACCGCTGTCGCAATGACAGTAAATGTCTTAACAGGTTCACAGTCGTGTTGCTTGTACAGTACTGTTGAGACCATGCACTCACAGAAGGCCCGTGTGGGGCCATCGTGAGGCTGCCGCCTCACAGCAAGAAGGATTCTCGGCTCGGGTGCCTTTCTGTGTGAAGTTTGCTTGTTCTCCGTGTGGGTTTTCGCCGGTCACTCCGGTGACCTCCCACAGTCCAAAGACATTTTGGGGTTATTTTTTAGTTATTCTGTCTCCCCGTTGTTGACATGCCGTTCTCTCCACAGCTCGGATAAAAAAAAAACCCCCAAAAAAAAATCGTTGCTGATTTTCCATTCTCTGTCGTTGACATGTCGTTCTCTCCGCAGCCCTGTGAAGCGCTTTGTGACCCTCGGGTGAAAAGCACTCTATAAATGCTATTATTATTATTATCATCTGTGCGCAACATCTCTAAGCAAGTTGCTGGGCACTACCATGGTGGGGACTAGTCTCTCCAGCAGGTATCCAGATGCTTTCCACAGAGTTGTACTAATTTAACCGACTCAACACCTGTGGGATTTGAATACACGGCCTTTCATTTGTTAGTGGCACACATAAAAAGTAGGGTAATACATAAAAATGCATTATTACAATTCCAGCATGAGTGTTATCAAAAGTTATAGGCTGTAAGATGGCCCTAGAGGTGGCAGTACATTAAGTGGGTTCACGCACCCATTGCTGTGGACCGTGCTTACATTTGTAATGCCTTCCTGTGTGAGGTTGACTTTTTCTTTGGCTCTCCGGTTTCCTCCCACATGAAGCCAAACGTTCATTAATGGAAGCGGAAAAACATCACAATGCAGGATGTTTGGCCACTAACACTTTCCTGGGTAAATGAAGGACATTAAGAGCCTTGCTTTTTTCTTGCCTCCTGCGGTGATGCGTGTGACGGCGGTGTGCCACCAGACATGGCCGGGACCTCCAAGAGCGAGCACGTGAGGGGCGCGGCGACAAACGCCCCGCCGGCACGCTACCGCGCTGAGCGTGTCAGCGGACTCAAGCAGCTGCTCAGAGCCATCAAGCAGGAGGAGGACGAGGAAGAGGAGGAGGACGAGGACGGCGGACAGGGTGACGATGAGGAGCAGCAGAGTTCTGAGGGTGAGAGGCCATGCCCTGTGTCACCTGGGGTAGAGAGTGACCAAGCAAGCATTCAGTAATACTGCTGCGTAGGTTTCCACGGTTGTGCTGGATAGTTCTCCAGTGTTATCAGGTTATTACCGTGTTTTTATTTAGCATGACCTCTGACGATTCGCTTCACGTGGTGGGAGCTTCTTAAGGATCTATTTGGGACCAATTTAGTTTCTGAAGTAACTCCCAGCACGTGCAGCAAAACTTTGGACAGCAAACCAAACACGCGATACCACCCAAACACACGTTTGAGTGCTAATAAGGCCATCAGTAACAGCGATAAATGTGAGATTTTACGCGAGGCTTGGACCCGGCTGTGCCCGTCATCCCCTGCGTGAACGTTGTGTGGTTGTTGTTGGCTTCTGCTCAGACTGCTGGAGCGCAGGAGACGCAGTAGACGACTCGAATTCCGGCGCCGAGAGCGACTCCGGCAAAGCGGCGGCGACGGCGGCAGTAGCGGCCGTCGCTTCAAGCGCATCGTCTGCAGCCCCGTCCCCGACAGCCCCCTCCTCAGCCGATGACTCCTCCACCTCCTCCACCTCCTCGTCGTCGTCGGCAAGGGACCGCTCGTCCGGGGAGAGCTCGTCGAAGTGCCGGTTGCCGAGCGGCGATGTCGCGGAGCGGGAGGAAGCTGCCCCTCCAGCCAATTCGACCCACGGAGGCACCGGCAACGGTAGCAACAACGCCGCAGCCGGCGAGGAGGGGGCGGTGTGGCCGACCGGTTGGGACGGGTCGCAGGAAGTGGCGAGCGGCGGCGCCGGCGTTAAGACCAAGAGGAAAGGCGGGACGAAGCGGCGTGCCAAAACCCGGGCGCCGCGAGCCGGCAAAGCCAAGGAGAAGCTGTACAGCTGCGAGCAGTGTGGAAAGGGTTTCAAGACGCTGAGCTACTTCAACCACCACAAGGGCACGCACGGCGAGCAGCGGCGGCAGCCGTACGAGTGCACGGTGTGCGGCCGCGCGTTCGTGCAGTCGTCCGCGTTCGCCAAGCACATGAGGAAGCACAACGGCGAGAAGCCCTTCCTGTGCCCGCAGTGCGGCAAGAGCTTTGCCCAGTCGTCGTACCTGGCGCAGCACGCGCGCATCCACACGGGCGACATGCCCTACGCCTGCGACGTGTGCGGGGAGAAGTTCAACTACTCGCTGTCGCTCAAGTTCCACAAGCTGAAGCACACGGGCGAGAAGCCCTACATGTGCGACGAGTGCGGCAAGACGTTCTCGCGCTCGGCGTACCTCTACATCCACCGGCGCACGCACACGGGCGAGCGGCCGTACGCGTGCGGCGTGTGCGGAAAGCGCTTCACGCAGTACTCGTCCATGTCGCTGCACCGCAAGTCGCACTCGGACGAGAAGCCGTACGTCTGCGAGGTGTGCGGCAAGGCCTTCGCCAACTCTGCCTACCTGGGCCAGCACCGGCGCATCCACACGGGCGAGAAGCCGCACGTGTGCAACAAGTGCGGCGTGGCGTTCTCGCACACGTCGCACCTGGCGCGCCACCGCACGGTGCACAGTGGCGTCAAGCCGCACGCCTGCCAGCAGTGCGGCAAGGCGTTCGCGCGAGCCTCGTACCTCACGCAGCACATGCGCATGCACACGGGCGAGAAGCCCTTCGTGTGCCCCGTTTGCGGCCGTGGCTTCTCGCAGTACGCGGGGCTCAACTACCACAAGAAGACGCATTCCTCGAAATGACGGGGGGGGGGGCAGGCTCCGGCTCCTACGTCGGTCGACGCCAATGCGGACGGATTTCTCGCGCTCGGATATGCCACGGATGAATATATATATGTTTATTATTACAGCAGCAAAATACCCAGTGAGCGTGCAAGCTCTTTGCGCGATTCCTGATTTAGTTGAATTGCGTAAGGGTTTTGGTGCGAGCTTTGGAAAACGTAGGGCGAGTTCCAATTCGAATTGATTTTTTTTAAACCACGTTAGAACTCCAGAGACTAGGATGAGTCTCGTTTGCAAGAGTGAGCTCGGTCACCACAATGAGAAAATCAGAATCTGACACATGCGCTGCCTCGCATTGCAGCGTGTGAGCTGTATCGTCGCCGTTTAGTTGAAGCAAGAAAAACCCGTGACCATCACTGCACATTTACAATGTTTGATAAGTAAATCTCTTGTTGATAATAAGCAATTCAGCCACTGTCCACTGTAAGCCTGTAAGACTGAACCTCAAAAAACATACTACTGCTGTCATCTCTTGTAGACACATACCTAGTCTGTGTGTCCCAGGTTGTGTGGCGCGATGTTCAAACTTCAGTGGTCAGGTGCTCCATTATATAACTCAGGATGTAACTCCTATACATTTCAGTACTCTACGGCAATGCAACACAACGTGGATTTATATAGCTGCCAATAACGACCGCATCTCAAGACACTGTACAAAAAACTGGCCATAGGCAGAAGATAACAGGGAGGTTTTTTGAGCCTGGAACTGAACAGCAACGGGGAGTTGATAGCACAGATGAATGGAAACAGGGCGTTCCAAATGCTGAAGGCAGTAAACGAGAATGTCAGCTCCCAATGTGACATCACTGGAGTGTGTTATTAGAGCACGCTTGAGCTAACTCTCAAGTCCTTTCGTCCCATTAACGAAGATACAAACTTAGATTTGACAGCCACGGACACACAGTCAAGGAATGGATATACAAGGCAAAGTCAAATCTTGTCAAAATTTTGCTTTTCAACATTCCATTCGGCTGAAAAAACAAATCAGTTGACATAATTGGCCACATGACAACATGATTTAATTGGCTCTGTCAGAAGCTGGAGGGTTATAGTGAAAACTTGACACTATACCTACACGTTGTGACCCAAAATAAATGCATTGTGAATGAAATCCGGTTCGTTTGTTGGGTTGACTCTTATTTGAAGTGTTTTTGTTTAGTCGAATGTTGTCTTGCGGTTGGCAGGGCCAGAAAGAATGTCATGTCACTTTGGTCGTGGCTTGTGAGACACGATACCACTCTATGGAGCGGACTATTTATAATGTAGAGTGCTGTAAGTCGCACACGTGCAACGTGATGTTTTGTGAATAATGTGAGCGGAGTCGGTGACTGGGCGTGGAGACTGCTGTACCAAATAGGAATTCGGTACCGATTGTGTCACTGCTCTGAAGCGTCGGCAGTCCTATGTAACTTCGTTTTAAAACATGAAAATGTGAGTTTGGTATTTTATATATAATGTAAAAACCTTTATCAAGCAGATGTAACTTATTTAAGATTAGCACATACACTTACTCTATCAAATAATTGTGACAATGTGAAAAGTAGTCGTATAAATAAACACATCAGCTTATATCACTGCCTTCCTTGTGTGTTATTTCTTGTAATAATAACATACAACTTACAATGCGCACATATTCATTGAATCTTGAAGGTATTGATTTGAAAAGAGAACGACTCAGAGGCGCGAGGTAACCTTCAGGGGGAGGGGGGGCAGTTAAGCCATGCGGTTAGCCGGTGCCAACCCTCCAGACACTGTCATATATATTGTAATGTTATGGGCCAATTAATTTATAAGTGTTTATTTTACTGTGAGAGGAAACTGGTGAACCCGCAGGAAACCCATGCAGATCACGGGGAGAGCACACAAACTCCACACAGAAAGGCACCCATGGCAGAAATCGAACCACCTCGGGCAGGACTTTGTTTTCAGTAAGGTGCCGATCTTACCACTGTGCCGTGAGAGATGGCAATGGCGCGTGAATCCAGTAGTGGATATATTTTGGATAATGATGGTGATATTTAACCCCTAAGTTTAAAAAAGGAGGGTTTTCGCCGGGCACTTCGGTTTCCTCCCACAGTCTAAAGACATGTTGCTGCATAGATTAATTGGCCCGCTGACTAAATTGCCCGTGGTGCCCTGTGATGGACTGGCGTCCCATCCTGGATACAGCCTTGCCTTGCGCCCCGTGTCTGCTAGGATAGGCTCAGACTCACCGCGTCCCTGTACAGTATAAAGCGGTTTTCGACAATGGACGATGGATGGATAACCCTAATTGATGGATGGATAACCCTAATTGACGAATTAGTGATCGACACACTGTGGCGACCTTAAAATCGTAAGGTCGATACTCAATTCCCGATCCGGCGTTAACTCAGCCCGTTATATTTGCAGTCGATAAAACGACCTCAAAAGAAGTCAACAGAGCTTGTCCGATGTCATATGAATGTGCAATTTCCACTGCTGAGAATCAGTGGGTGGAATCGGAGATCACTGTCCACCAATGGTTACAGTCAGTCCGCCAGGGGGCGTGCGCAAACTGGACAAAACAAAGCAGTGCCTTTCATAAGTAACATGCGTATGGGTATACATGTGCGCACCAATACATCCGATTAATCCATCACTCGGGTTATGAGTGTCAACGAGCACTTATTTAGGCCAACAGGGCACATGAGGCGGTGGCGTTAGTGACTGTGAGCATACCACGCCAGGAAGTGTGCTGAGTTAGGGCTTAGTCGATTTACTAGACAATGCCTAGTTTAAAATTTGAATTGTCTGTTAGTATTAAGTAAACAGGAATCCATTGGGCAGTGGCATGTATGTAGGTTTCCACGCTGGCACAGACTTTAAAAATACAAAGATTCCCCGTATAGCCAACACAGGACTTTGGGACAAGTGCTGCGAGACAGGACCAGCACAACGGGGTGGGTTAGCCAACAGCACGCCCGGCTGTCTTTGTCTCTCCAGGACTGATGTTTATACACCGCATTACGTGCTCCTTTCAATGCTGAGTCAACTTAGAGGAGGCCCAAGAACGGTTCAGATAAGCGTGACCCATGATGGCCGTGAACGCGAATCGAACTCATTTCGCTATGTTTGTAGTGCAATGCGCTAACCACTGCGCTACCGCTCCCAGGCACTTCACACATCAGATAAACCCTGAGACACTCAAATTCTGACATTACGCTTGTTCACGCAGTAATTTTTTCAACCAAAGATAGATAGATGTTCATTATTACAGTAGACAGTGCCCAGTGAGTTTGTAAGCTAAATACAGGATTCTTGCGACGTAAAAAAACCACGCGAATTGACAAAAATAAAAATATTTCACAAATGTATCAAACAAAAATAATTTACACGTAACATTGCACATAATTGACCAACTAAATAAAAATACAAGGTAGTTAAAACAGTTAAACATTGCGATGGGAAAAAAACGTAGGTAGCTTATTGCACATTAAGAGCGCGAACAAGTCTTCTTCTTCTTTGCGATTCTTCGAAGCACGATGGTCAGCGAAAAAGTGAAACACTTGCAACATTTCAAATACAAATGAAGTTTTACAATCACAGCTCGCCAGAAACCATGATCAGAAACCACTTAATCCTGTACAGGGTTGCGGTAACCTTGAGCCTATACCAGCAGACACAGGGCGCAAGGCAGGGGTATATCGAGGATGGGACGCCAGTCCATCACAGGGCACCGGGGGCAATTTAGTCAGCAGGCCAATCAACCGATGCAGCAGCATGTCTTTGGACTGTGAGAGGAAACCGGAGTGCCCGATGAAAACCCACGCGGACATGGGGAGAACATGCAAACTCCACACAGAGAGGCACCCGAGCCGCGATCAGTGGGAGTTAAACCAATGTGCACACACACCGGTACTCGAACACGCCAACACCCCAACACATACTCATTTACAAACAACAACAACCGTCATTCGCCACTAAGTGGCGGTGACGTCACCACGGCGCCTGTGCCAGGCCATATGCACCTTGAGGCCACGTGAAGTGTCGAAGGCTCGCCGACAAGAAGTCACAGGACAGACCCAGGTGTCACGGGCTGCCTGACCGAGATGACTGGCAGATGCACCACCTGAGCTACCTACTGTGCGAACTTGCTGTACTTTAGCCGCTCGGCGCTCGGCTCGCTGTTGTGAGCGTCGCTCCTCCGCCCTCCGTTGTTGCTGGAGGGCGACTGCCTCCAACTGCCCAGTAGCGTCTTTCACGAACCTCCTCCACAGAGGTCGATCTTGACACCGCTGGTACCAGTTTTCAGCAAGTCCACCCAGCTCCAGGTCCTCCTGTGCCGCATCGGTCCATCTCTTCTCCAGCCCGTGCCGCGCCCGTTTAGCCCCCTCTATCCGGCCAAACAGTAGTTGCTTGGGCATGGCTGGGCTGGGCATGCGGGCTACATGGCCCAGCCACCTGACCCTCGCCTGCCGGAGGAGCTCACACATGGGACTCATACACAGACGCACACACGGGCTTACACACACGCTCTCATTTCGCAAGACACACAGACACCCGTATAACCGGTCATTGATACGCACAAAGACATAGATCTCCCGTGTAGCCGTAACAGATTGTAGGGGCAAGTGCCGTTAGCGAGCGCCTATGAAGGTCGACACGACACACGAGGGGGTGGGTGACCAGCACCACGACCGGACACCGCACTAGGTACTCATTTGAGACTGAGTCGACCTAGGGGAGGACCAGGACCGGTTCAGAAAATCGTCACTGGTGTTGGCCGTGAGCCAGATTTATAGCCCAGCGCGCAAACCACTGGGCCACCGCTCCACTGACACGCACACACACTGGCTTACACACACGCTCTCGCTCAAAGCGAAACAGACCTTGCTGGTTCCGGTGTTCTCTTCCCGGCTGTGGCCTTCTTCCCCCTGTCCCCTTCTCTTCCCCGCTCGACCGTCTCCTCTCTCCCCATCCCAGCTCTGCCCTGCCTTGCCCCCCATCGCTGTCCAGCCTTGCCCCTGCCCATGCCCACTTGGCATGCCCATTGAGCCGAGCGTGCGGGCGGAAGCACGCAAGGGGACGGGCTTGGCGCGTGCGTGGGGTGAGGGGAAGCATTCGCGCTCACCAGCACGTGTACTCGCCAGAGCGAGTACCCGCAGTGAAGAGTACCCGGCCGTGTGTACTCGGGAAGCCACGTGTCGTGTACCAGCGCCACAGCACGGACAGCAGCACGAGGCGGTAAGTACAGCTGTCCGGATGGAGGGTCGCTTCATTGTTGTGTTGCTGTCCCGATGGGAGGGAGGACCGCGTGTGTGTGGTATGTTATCCTGATGGGAGGGAGTACCGTGTGTGTGTGGTATGTACTGTGTTATCCTAATGGGAGGGAGTACCGTGTGTACCGTGTGTGGTAGCTCAGTGGGTAGCGCGCTGGGCTACGAATCTGTCGACCCGAGTTCGAATCCTGCTCACGGCTAACATCAGTGAGGATTTTCTGAACCGGTCCTGGGCCTCCCCTAGGTCGACTCAGCCTCAAATGAGTACCTAGTGCGGTGTGTAAACATTTCCACTAGGGAGACAAAGGCGGCCGAGCGTGGTGCTGGTCACCCACCACCTCGTGTGCCGTGTCGACCTTCATAAGTGCTCACTAACAGCACTCGACCCCTACAGTCTGTTAGGGCTACATGGGGGAGCTTTGTACCATGTGTGTGGTACGTACTGTGTTATTTTAATTGGGGAGAATACCGTGTGTGTGTGTGGTTTGTACTTTGTCATTCACAATGGGAGAGAGTACTGTGCTTGTGTTCTGTGTGTACAGTGTGTGCTATGTGTTGTCGCAATGGGAGAGAGTACTGTGTGCGGTGTGTACTGTACCGTGTTGTGTGCGATATGTATTATTAGAATACAGTATAGTGTGTGTTGTGTGTGCACCGTGCTGTGTAGTCTGTGTGAAGTGTATAACCAAGTACTGTTTGTGCAGTGTGTGCACTGTTTTGAATGTAATTGTTATGCTTTGTACAGTTGGTGAACTCGACGTATACAGTACAGTATTGTGTTTTGCTTTTTATACAGTCTAGAGGCTGTACTGTATATGCACCGGTTGTATTATGCATTGTTTGCACAGTATATGCTGTACTGTGCATATTGTATTGTGGACGGTTATGTTTTGATAGTCACTATAGTGTATTTTCCGCGTGTCCTGTTGTGTACTGATTGCGTGTGTGCTGCCATGTATCGTATCCGTGTACTGCAGAAACTATTGTGTTGTGTGTACTGTGTTTTGTGTAGTGTTGTTCACTGTGTTGTGTATATGCTACTGTGTGTACAGTTTGTTTTCACTGTGTTACATTGTGTAACGTGTATTTCTATTGGTTTACGTATGTGTGTACAGTATACGTACATGTTGTGTATCTACAGTGTTAATACTGTGCAACACTGTGCTTAGTGTACAGTATTGTGTACTGTAACTATATTGTGAGTGTACTGTAAATGCACATTCTACTGCCATGTGGTGCACTATTTTTCGCATGTTGTGTCGCAGGAATCCCGTAAAGAGCTTGCCAGCTCACTGGGTATTTTTTTTCTGTAATAATAAACATCTGTCTGTACCTGTTTATACAGTACTGTGTACCTGTGTGTACAGTAATGTGTAAACACGTTTACACATGGCTGCTCTACACACGTACAGGTTGCCTGTGGTATACCATACTGTATGCACTTGGTGCACCTAGCCTGGCACAAGCGCCTGTTATTATGTATGCCACTATTCATCCATCCATTGTCAGAACCGCTTAATCCTGTACAGGGTCGCGGTGAGCCGGAGCCTATACTGGCAGACACAGGGCGCAAGGCAGGGCTATACACTGAATGTTATTTACATGTGCTGTACTGTAGTATGCCAGTGAGTATGCATCATCCCTAAACGAGCGTGGGGAAGTATGGTCAAAGCACCGTGATTACCGACGCGGTATGGGGAGGCATTCAGCAGTGGACGTGACACAATGGATGTGAATTCATAATTAACGACCTTAATATTATTATTAGTTGTTGCACAGTATACACGGGAGCAGCTTATGTAACCCATGATTTATAATATGCTGCGGTATGTGCAGCAGAGTATGGTAGTAATTCTGGAGTATAATTACGGTATATTGTGATGGACTGGCGTCCTATAGAGGGTATAGCCCTGCCTTGTGCCCTGTGTGCCGGGATAGGCTCCGGCTCACCGCTACCCTGTACTCGATTAAGTGGTTCTGACAGTGGATGGATGGACTACAGTATATCATGCATATGTACACTGTAGCTGGTTTAACATGTTTATAAGTGTGTTGTGTGTGTGTAGCGTTTGCATGTTCTCCCCGCGTCCGCGTGGGTTTTTGCCGGGCACTTCGGTTTCCTCCCACAGTCCAAAGACATGCTGCTGCGTAGGTTAATTGGCCTGTTGACTAAATTTCCCCCGGCGCCCTATGATGGACTGGCGTCCCATACTCGGTATAGCCCTGCCTTTCTCCCCTTTGTCTGCCGCAATCCTATAGAGTATTACGCGGTTTCGGATAATGATGATAAGTGTGCTGTGCTGTATACCTATGTGTACACAATGCTGTGTATACACTACATGAGAAAGGTATGGTTGTCTGCCACTGGCCTCTGTATTTGTTCGGCATAGACGTGGCAATTGCAATTGTAGCGCCCACTTTACACTGAGTTCACATACAGCGCACGTGTACAATACTGCTAAATTACGATATGCTTACATATAGTGCACACATGCTGTTCCGCAAAGACATACAGAAAATGTAGCGGATAATAGGAATAGTGCCCGTGGATTGGTTGAGTTTTGGCGGATAATAGGAGTTCTGATGTAGGTTTTCACGGCTCGATTCATGATGGTTGCTCTTCAGAGCTGTTCTTTCGGGATAGCCTTGTCGAGCACTCTCTCCGTCGTGACGTTTCGCCTCCCACGATGCTTCCGAAAGAACAGCTCTCAAGAGCAACCATCAATAGGCGTTTTGTACATCTGTCTATTATAGACATACGATACGTGTGTCTACTACGTATGTTATACGTGGATGTACTTATGCAAAGTACAATGCTGCGTGTCAGATATTCTCTTGGGCACTTCATAACTTCTGGCAAGCCTCGACCGGGCTGCATCCTGCATCGCTTCCCATAAATCTCACCAAATCGGGCACAATTAGGGTGCTTTGATTGCAGTCCTCTAATTAAGCGAGACCCATCCACAGAGCTCAGTGTCACCCACAGCCCTGCTGCCATCGTTGCCTCCATCATCCAGAAGCTACCAGACTCCCACGCAGCGTTAGGAGGAGTGAACACACGTGGAGTCGGCAGTGTCGTCAACCTTCATAGGTGCTCACTAACGGCACTTGACCCTACAGTCTGTTAAGGCTGTATGGCGGGTCTTTGTCGTGACATTGCGGTCCATGTGGGTTTTCGCCAGGTACTCCGGTTTCTTCCCACCGTTCAAAGACATGCTGTCAGGTTAATTGGCGTACTGACTAAATTTCCCCAGGTGCCTTGCGATGGACTGGCGTCCCATCCTGGGTGTGTCCCTGCCTTGCGCCCTGTGTCTGCCAGGATAGGCTCTGGCTCACCGTGCCCTGTACGGATTAAGCGGTTTCTGAAAATGGATGGATGGTGACCATTGCGAATTCGCACCTTGGGCCTAAACGATGGCACGTGGCTACTGCCGTGGCATGGGTCATGATCAAGACGCAGGCCGTGGCTATCGCCGCAGTGCATGACAGCCCGGGGCTGTTGATTGCGTTGAGGGTGACCACGGACGATCACAGTGTGCTATCCGACGGCTTAGCAGGTCCACAGCTGGCCGCGATGAGCTCAGACTCAAGCTGAGAGCCTGTAGTCATATATCACGGGGCCTGTCCAATGTCTCTCAGATGTGTGGCCCAACCGTGGTGGTGACATTTAGTTGTGTTGCTTTTAAAGGTCTTCAACCATTTATGAATGTGGGACATACCGACATCCAGCAGCGGCTAGATAATAGCTGGTTATAAAGTATGCATACGTGGTTACCATTGAAACGGTTATAACATATTCACTTGTGATGAATTGAAGATGGCCTGGTGGCTTTGAGGTCAGAGCACTGAGCTGGCACTACTGAGATCGTGGATTCAAATCCGAAGTCACCAATGATAGAACCGGGCTCTCAGTTACATTACTGTATAGGTGAGTTGATGGTCTCGGAACATTTCCACTTCTGAGAATGAACTTTTTCTGTTTGACTGCTATGGAAGACTAGAAAAATTATAATCTCAGATGAAGTTCTATGCAATCCTCTGCCACGGGCCATTCTGTAACACATGGCATTGTGCATTGTTGTGCGAGAATTCTAAATGGATTTCATCTCACGAGATGATGCCATAGCACAATTGGAATAAATTGGTGTTTGAGACCAAAACAGGTGTTTACCGAACGAAAGATGTGGGTGGAGTGGTGGCATAGTACAATGACCTCAGCGACCTGTGCTTGATACCTGGCCGTGACTAACATCGGTGACGAGCTATTTCCGAATCGGTCTTGGGCCCCACACCGAACCATGCCGCACCGACCGACGTATTGAAGTATGATCAATTAGCCCAACATGATCCATCCAACGGCGGGAGGCTGTCATCCAGCAGTGGGCTGGCAAGGGGCTCTACGTCTACATGAATGAGAGCAAGGAAACACCGCATTCATGTAAGCGGTGGCAGTTGTCCTGCCTGCTGCCACCGTTCACACTGGCAGGTGATGCTGGGAGCACCATCGTTGGCACCAGAGCTCATGAGGCTGAGACTGCCTCCTCTCTCTCCATTCCCCTTTTCTCGGCCGGTCGATCGATGACGAAATGGGCATTTGCCGCACCGCGCCGATACATAATTTATGCGCGGACACAAATCACGCTGTGTAAGACCTGCTGGCCAGCGTCCCACACGCTGGGTGTGTGTGTTTCCCCCCGAAATATGTGCGCGTGTCTGATAAATATATTTATACGATGCAGATCGATGAAGCACGGGAAAGTGCCTGGCATTGGCGCGGGGGAAAGCATGCAGGTGATGATGGCATTAACCCTGGGTGGAAATTGCCGCTCTAAATTAGGGCCATGCACTAAAGATGAAAAAGAAGTGAATAATACAGTAGTAGTAATAACGAGAGTAGCTGTAAAGATGTTCTCGGAAAGAGCGGAAGGTCACGGCAGAAGCAGAGATCGCACTCTGTGAGTGAGTGAGAGACCTTACGGTGTTCGCTTGTCACGTTGCATTCGTCGGCGCGGGTGCTGGAGGGACTCGTAACGTTTAGCATCGCCAGGCGGCTGCTGTGGCGTCGCTCCTTGTGGAACTGGTCATCATCGCGCGATTCTAAAAACTAGCGCTGCACTGCGGCTCTTGTGACTGCCGTCGGCTGTGAGTTTCGCGAGTGCTCGGGCGTGGTGGAAGTTGTTGCGTTGCTTGGTTGCCGGCAACTGCCATCCATCCATTTTCTAAACCGCTTGTCCTGGTGAGGGTCGCGGTGGCAGCAGTCCAAGGAAAGTGGACCAGACAGCCGGCAACTGCATCCCGTTGAATAAGTTGCGGCGGCGGCCGTTAGTTGGGAGTGTCCACATGTGATCGCAGCACACCTAATGTAACCGCACGTAACTTAACCACGGACACTCACAGCCACGTCTAACCGCAGTGCACCGCACCCGGCCTCGCGATCGGTGCCTGCGTGCAGCCCAGCCTGTCGCCGGTGGCTTGAGGGAGCGAGCACAAGGTGGTGCACAGGGCGACACGTCAGAACGAATCCAGTATCCGGCTCGGCACGCAGCTGAGCTCGCTTTACCATGCCGTGTATGTGGGTGCTGCTCTCTGGGGAGCGGTAGCTCGGTGCTTAGCGCTCTGGGCTACAAACCTGGGTACCCGAGTTCGAATCCCGCTCACGGCCAACACCAGTGACGATTTTCCGAACCGGCCCTGGGCGTCCCCTAGGTCGCCTCAGCCTCAAATGAGTATCTAGTGCGGTGTGTAAATATTGCTACTAGGGAGACAAAGGCGGCCGGGCGTGGTGCTGGTTATCCACCTCCTCGTGTGCCGTGTCGACCTTTATAGGTGCTCGCTAACGGCACTTGATCCTACAGTCTGTTAAGGCTATACGGGGGATCTTTATCTTTGCTGCTCTCTCTCCCTATGGCCTCACCCGCCATCGCCTCCTCTTCCTTCACGCTGCCCGTGCTTATGTAAATTCATCGTGCTCTTTGCGCGTTATATTTTGGAGACTCGTGTTTTATTCTTGCCTTAATTTCTCGCTTTGTATCGTTGAGAAGTGAATAATTCGATTTCCAACCGTACAGGGTCATATCACTCACTCGCTCACTTCCTCTTTGACTGTTGCATTTGCTCAGCACGCCCCCGCGTCACCACATTAAAAACCTTTGTGTCACCACCTGCCAACGTGGCCCCGTGTACACAGGAGGAGCACCCTTGTAGAAGCACGGTGAAGCGTGCTTACATTTAATTTGTATAAGAACCCCGATGGAAAATTGCTGGCTGGGAGTGTCACACACATGAATGAATGTATTCATTCATTGTGCACATGAATGAATGAATGTATTCATTCATTGGCCCTTGTGCAGCACTTTGTGACCCTCGGGTGAAAGGCGCTATATAAATTGAAATTATTATTATTATTATGTAGAGGCGGCTGCATGGCTCAGAGGTCGGGACACTGAATTGGCACTTGTCGAGATCCTGGGTTTGCATGCAGGTTTCATTCGCCTGTGATTTATTTACCCGGTGTTTCAAGTCACGAATGACTGCACAACAATGACATTCAAATTGGTGTTTCACTCGGTTAGATTTCCAGTTCTGTGAATTAAAATATCAGTCTGCCTACCACGTGACAAATACCGCCGTGGCAAGTGACGTGGGCATTTTGTCTTCGTTGCTCACCTTATGAGACGATAACTGCTCAGTCTTTGTTGATAACTGAGCAGCCTGATCCTCGAATAGCACACCCTTACAGTGAGATCTTGGAAGCAGTTAGTAGTTCTGTGATGCTCATTTCTACAGGCCTTCCTCTCACATGGGTTAATTCACTTAGAAGTTGTTGAAAGCCACAGTTTTGTTCACAACGCTCCGATCAAATTCTATGCGTGCTGTAAACTGCACCTATTGGTAGGGGTGGTGGTGGCTTGCGGCAGCATTGGACGCCGTTCTTTTAAATATTTGTACACTTGCCGCAGATTCCCATGTGGTCACTCCCAGGCCATGAGCCTCGTTGGAAACCAAAGTCACCCGTTCTCCTCCTCCTGCAGTCCCCCTGCCCCCCACTCCCCACCCCACCCTCGTTGCGTCTCTGAGTGGCTTCCCCTAAGTGCACTTGCACGTACCCTTCCATGTTCGGTCTCCACCTTGGCATGCACCCCCTCCCACACACTGCTATAAATGATGCAAAATGCATTAAATATAAAAGCTCGCGAGTACAGTATATAATGTTTATCTGATGGAGTATAGGTTTTTCCATTGACCTTGTAGCGCACGCAATTCACTCGGTGTCATTGTCATTTTGCCTTTGAAAGCACGTGCACGTGGAGCGTGCCAGGAGTGCCTCGGTAGGATAAGGTAAGAATCTTGTTCTAGAATGATGAGGAAGAGGTGGTTGCAGTATGTGGCGTACGTGACAATTGACGGATAATGGGCTAAGCAACTTGGAGGTTGGGAGTCGAACTTGGCAGCAAAGTGATGTTAGCTGTGACCAGGAAGAGAAGAGTGCGATGGGTTGAACGTACAGGACGGAGGAGGATAGCGTAAGCAGCTCAGAATACGGGAACAGAACTAGCTGAAAGGCATTGGGGGATTTTATCAGAAATTGGAGGTTTTGATGAGTGGGTCACATAAGTGGAGTGGAGGAGGGCGCATACCGAGACGGGCATCGGAGTGGTACTCACAGGTTGGCAACCAAGGTGGAGCCCCTAAAGCCAGATGGCGATGCTGATGATGAAGCTGTAAGAGGCGTCCTGGAGAGACTTATTGGGCTTGTGATGAGATTAAAACATGCAGTCAATTAGTGGTGGTGAAGGTAAAGCAAACCTCAGCTGGTGGGCGCCAACTCACCAACAACTACATAATCTAGCAAAGACAAGGAAGTGATGCCAAGGAGTGGTGGCATCACAGCCATTGACCGTCAACGACCGCTTATTGTCTCGTTTGATATTATCACTCAGTGTGCAGAAATCAATCAGCGTTGTTATAAATAGTGTGCTGTGGTACTACACAGCGCTTTGTCAATCCACTGCTGGATGGAGGATTGACGGTAAATCGCCACGTTGGTCAATATATTCGAAGCAGCCTTAATCATTTAATTGGTTTTGTTCCTTTGGTTTTTATTTTATTTTTTATTGTTGACATGCCGTTCTCTTCGCGGCCCTTGTGCAGCACTTTGTGACCCTCGGGTGAAAGGCGCTATATAAAACGCTATTATTATTATTATCATTATGCGGCTTGGAGGTTGTGAGGCACGCTTGCCACAGATGTTAGCCGTGACCAGGAAGCAAACTCAGGTGGGCAGGTTTATAGTGCAGTGGCCTAATCGCTGCACCATCGTTGCACCCCCAGTCGTGACATAATGTGCCACTAATAATAAATATTGATTTACTTTGCATGTATAAATCTTGCATTCTAGAAAGGGGCCATTAATATAAATGATAAGATCCTTGTGTCACCACTTCCAAGAGCAACAGGCCAGTGTTGATGGCCCATAGCCAGTGCTGGAAATTCCACGTTTATCCGGTGAGCCGCCCTCTCTAGGGAACACACTAGAGCAGTGTGCTAACCAGCGTGCCACCCCCACTGTGCTGTGGCACAGCACACACGCTGGATCACGTCTCGCCGTGGATGGGGGAGCTCACACAGGAACTCTGCTTATCGCCCCATTCCCTGCGACGGCGCGCACGGTGCTGTCACCGTCCCTACAGATGCAGAGTTCATGGGGACCGCGGGGCCTTGGGAGGGGGGGGTTGACCTCTGACCTGGCACGGATGAGTTGCTACCGTGGCGTTTTTCTGAACACAAGCCGCAGGCGTCAACAATCACAGATAAATCGTTGCGCCGAGCCGCCGCGACATCCCGCAGCGATAAACCCGGCAATCACCGCATGCACACAAGCACATTACTGGCTATAATGCGCTGCGTTCTGTAAAATCACCCCATTAGTCATCTTCCTTCGTGGTTTATCGATTTCTCGTTAATTGAGAAAAAGCCGGGATGAACATTTTGGCTGTGGGTGAATGATCCGAAACATGATTAGAATTTATGAACTGTTACCCAAATAAACGCTTGATGACCAAATCATTGTGAATGCATCCGATCTCGTCACATCTGAAATGGGGATCAAGGTAGAAGCGTTCACGTCGCGATCCCTGTCAAGTAATACTTGGTATTACCTGCAAATTCTACCAAACGCTTCGAAGCCGAGCTGAAAGACAACAATGTCCAGAAGCTCAACAGATGCCAGAACCCCCTCAGTCTGGAGCAAGAAGAGAGGCCAATGCCCTCCTTTAAGGCCAGCACTGACTATTATATCTCTAAATGCTGAAGTGCTGTCTGTAACTAAAGAAGAACTTGTTGCAATGGCAAACTGTCATGTGACCATCACGCTTCGAAGAATCGAATTCGAACATCTCGAATGGTGAGCAGGGTTGGGTCTACACAGTGCTTGGATGACTGACTACTGCACTGAAAACAGGTGTTATAGGTCACGGTGTGGCTCTGTTGTTATCAGATGACAAGGCAGCAAAAAGTACTATATATGATCCCCATCTCCACCGACCCTCCCCACTGACCAGCGTGAAGTACAGTCAACTATAACCCCCCCAAGAGACCCACGGCATGGGGGGCCTTCATCCAGCAGTGAATAATATACAACCAGATGTCTAAGTTGAAACCCACCCATCAACTCTGCGGGGTCAATCGTAGTGGGGGACCACTCGTTGACTGATTCCGTCATGGGAACGCGGAATGTCCACCGCCGGCTTGGGGCCGCCGTCGCCACACGCCCATCCGAGTGGAGAGACGCTGTGATGTGTAGCGCCCATTACAGGGCAAGCCGCAAGCGACTCGCTTCTTTGAAGCCTTGTGTATTCCTCTTTGATTGTTCTGAGCGCACGGCCGCTTGGTAGGGTATGCCTCGTTCGCGATGGACCCGGTTTTATCTCCGTTTCAAAGCGTGGTTTCCCGAGCAGTGGAGCCCTTTGATGCGTTTTTGGATCGTACCGTGTGTCGTTCGGCACGATCTGCGAGTGACCCCGCGCAACGCCGACCGTCTTGACGCCCGCCGCGGCGGACGGAGCGTTTCCTGGCTCCGCTTTGAGATGCTCTGTTGCTGGCATGCTCGTCACGATGCCTGCAGAACGCCACCCCTCACCCGCGCCATCGTTTGTCAAATTGCCCCAGAGTTCGTAAGCTGGCGGAAAGAGCTGTTTAAAATTCACGAATGTGATTACCCATGAATTAAGCTTGCTTAAGCTGCCCCGGGGAACCCAATTTGTAACAAGCTGACATCACAGCGGCACGTGCCGGCAGCGAGCCCATCGCTCTTGCCATGGTGCATGGCGCCGCGCCGCTGGAGAAACGACTAATTATTTTAGTTTATTTAGTTTTTTAATAATAATAGCATTTTATATAGCGCCTTTCACCCGAGGGTCACAAAGCGCTGCACAAGGGCCGCGAAGAGGACGGCATGTCAACAACGAAAGAAAAAAAACAACCAATAAAAACCAAAGCAACAAAATAAATGATTAAGGCTGCTTCGAATATACTGAAAGGTCGTGAAGCTGGCAATATTAAGAGCTGCAAAAATCTGCCAGCGTCCCCTAAAATGGTCGTCACTTCCTTAAATACAAACACGGAGGGAGATAGGGAAGGAGGGTGAGCGACAGGGAGAGACATAGGGACAGACACGAGGGGGAAACAACGCCAATACAAATTAAACAATCAACATTGAAGCACAAGAACACACACATAGGCACACGCAACAGCAAAGAAAAAACGCAGCCACCCACAACAACAAAAACACAACTTCCACACGCGACACCTGGGCAAACACCACGAGGCGAGTCTAGGCAAGGCAGGACTTACACAAACTGGGCCAGGAGTAGGCTGCGCAAAACAGACAAATGTACAACAAATTAAAGCTAAATAAAGAAATGCGTTTGGAACCCCTGCGTTGTAGCCGCCCGATTCACCGTTAGCCATTAAACGCTCCGCTCACCGGCGTTCAGTCACACGCTTGCAACGCCTGCGGTCGTACATGTATACCCGAACGCCGGTGGGTTTTGTATCAGGCTACGAGAACGCTTAGGGGTTAGGATTCTGATGGTCGTCCTCTGGATAGGCTGGCCCCTGGCAACGGAAAATGGGACATTCGGAATGTTCACCTCCGTCGCTGGGCTGCGAACGGGGACGGACGTAACGACTATAATTCTATCCCGTGTGTGCCATCGCAGAGCCGCCCTGCTCGTCAGGAACAGAAGCAGATATCGCAGAGCGCCAATCCTGACGTCTCGGCTGCGTGAACCGGTGGCGTGGGTCTCACGCAAGGGTCGGGGCCACTCTCATTGCCGCTCACCCCTAATTGTCCCCACTCACCCCTACTCGTCTTTGCTCACCCCTACTCATCCCGGCAGCAATCAGGTTGTGGATGTCTGCTCATGCACTGGGACGTCATAAAACAGTAACATTCTACGGAGATCTGTAGGAGACAAGTCTCGGCGACTGTCATCGTCCTGCTCCCAATATTGGCGTGAAACGCCACAACACCACCTATCACGGCTGAAGCATTGACCTTCTTAGTAAACATCTTTTTATCTCTGCAGTGACATTTTTCAAATCTCCCTGCCTTGCTTTCTCTTGAAGCGAAGCTAAAAATTAAGCAAATGCATTAGCAGTGGCGCATGAACACAATCGATTGCCGGTTCATCGCACCCGCCATACTCGCCGTGTTACAAACAGAAAAAGACGCAGGGGCCTGACGGTTTAGGCAATAGCCCTTCTGGACAACAGGTTTTAGGCAGCAGTAATGATGAATATTGGCAGTTTTATCCAGAACAATTTTACGAGTTTACAGATATTTGACATTTTAAACAAGTGTCTGTCACTCATTCACAGACCATCACGGTGAGTTGGCCAATAGATGACAGTACCTGGGATTATTAAATATGTACGTGCCGCAATGTGTGCGTTGACTTCTCGTACGCGTGGGATTCCTCTGGGTATCGCCGCTTCGCTGCTCGGCGCAGGTGAAGACAGTGTCTGTGCTGTGGCGAGACTGGAGCCCGCCATAAGAACTTGAATTTCCACCGCTGGCTCCAAACGTGTAACGGATACACGCGCCACACAGGCACTCAGCCAGCAGTGGACGATGCCTGTAGGCACGACACTGGTGTCGTCGCGCGGTGATTGAGCGTCTGCCGATGGGGTGATTTAGTAGTCGGCGGCTCGCATCGATCGCGATTTGTCCACCTAGCGCAGCACACGATACACTGTACGTTTACGGCACCATTAGGCTGGTCTCGGAACGAGCGCCGTCGTAGCGTGCATTGTAAAACGTGCGCGTGGACGTGCGGTTACAAGCTGGGCCACCCGGGTTTGATTCCCACTCACGGCCAACGTCACCGATGAATGTCTGAGCCGGTACCCGGCCCTCCCCTATATCGACTCGGGCTCAAATGGCTACCTGGTGCAGTGTGTATGAAACCTCAGCTTTGGAAAGACAAAGGCGGCGGGGCGTGGTACTTGACACACCACCCTCTAATGATAGATATTTATTATTAATTTATTCATTCATTTTCAGAAACCGCTTAATTCTGTACAGGGTTGCGTTGAGCCGGAGCCTATCCCGGCATACAAAGGGCGCATGGCAGGGTTAGCAGAAACATTCCCAGTGAGCTTGCAAGTTCTTTGCAGGATTCCTGACGCAACAAACACGCAAAAGAGACATTCACCTTCGCGGGTGCACGCTAAAAGCACTTGCCCTAATAGTCTGTTACAGGCTATTCGGGGCATCTTTGTGCGAGTGTGCGAGTACTAAACCGAATGTATGTTTAAACAAGTTGAGCATAAACACGGAAGCTGATAAATGCGCCACACTGTTTACTGTGCCCGGGCATCGCATGGGAGGCGCTCTCTGCACCCTGACCCCTGCGCACTTGCGTCTCTGATGCTTGGCTGCGTCACTCCGTATGGCGGCGACTCGATGGTGTGTCGCTGACAGCCCGTGTGTCCGAGCGACCCGATGAGGAGCCGTGACATCGGCCGAGGGGGTGACGGGGTTACACCTGTGACCGTCCGGCGAGGACAGTGACGCTGACCGCTTGTTTGTTGTGTCAATGCAGGAATCCCGTAAAGAGCTTGCAAGCTCACTGGGTATTTTTCTGCTGTAATAATGAACATCTATCTATATGTGTTCTCCCTCCGCACCCCCGCCCCGTCTCGCACAATCTGCCTGTCCTCACAGGGGCTACAACCAATTCCTTCTTGACCTTTAATTCAATTCAATTCAACTTTATTTATCAAACTGGAGCCTTTGCAAAAAGGTGTCCACTTAGTGTTTAAAGATCTAACACTGTTTTCTCATTGCCGGAAAGGGTAAAACCTCGTATTTTCTACATTATTTGTACAATGGCAAAAAGGTCCAATGGACTTTAGTTGTCAACTCTACCATATGTACAGGACTTCCGGTTGCATGCGTGAGGGATGCTGGCAATTTGCCACTCTCACAATTGCCTTAAAGTCTGCTTTAAAAATACCCTAACTATTTAATTTTTGTTGTTGGCTTTTCTGTTTATGTTTCTTTTCATGTATTTGTTTGAGTGTTTGATGTAAATCGGTATAGTTTAAGCCTTACATGACGTCATGAGGGACGCTTGCCGTGTTTTCATGCGCAGCTCTCATATTCGCCGATTTCTTCTAATTTTCCTCTAAGATATAACTCAGCACTTGCTTCAAGCTGTTGAATTTTTATTTATTGTCAAGCTATTGTTGAGTTTGCTTAATTGCCGTTATTTTGTTTACAGTGTTAACCTTGTAACTTGCGGCGGCCTAGTCTAGCAATTAAGTCCTACCCTTTCCTGAAAACATCATTTCACTGCATATCAGGGCGTCTGTCCTGCTCAACACTCGCCATCGTCAATACAGTAACGCACGGGAACATCCAATCTTCACTCTATTGTTCACTCTTCACCCTATTGTTTATTTTGCGTAATTGCCGTTAAT
>JAZEWU010000035.1:6573224-6585952 GCA_036362915.1 Geotria australis
TCCTATCCCAGCTGGTGCTCATGGGTTTCAGCTCGTGGGATGTGCACGGACTCTCCAACAACACGCTGGAGGTTTTATGATCCGAATCAACGATGGGATTAAATTATCGGAGCACTGTCTCTTTTGCATTGTCCATCTCGTATGTTGTCTTGTGTGTTCAATTAGCATTTGCAATGGAATACTCAGAATAACAGCAAGAGTACAACCACGTAGCTGCAGTGCGAGACTTTATTTAATTTCCTTTACGAAGCTTGAGGTTTCTAGAGTGATCGGAACCGTCTACACGATTTATGCCGTTTGACATCAAGAGCAGTGAGCACGCACACTGGTTAAGGGAACATCTGTAAGTGCCCAAGCATGTTAACATTTTTAGTTTGGCTTTTGGAGAAAAATACAACAATCACAAGCAAAACATCTGAATGATAAAATCTGCTCCTCTTTTTAACTATTGATTTTTGTAAACAGATTTCCCTTATTGAAAAATCGGACAGTTCAAAATGCAGACAATTTTGAAATGGTTCCGGACACCACACGATTTTGCTTTCAAGTTCTTCCGGACGTCGTGCAGCGTAATTTTACCATTTAGACATACGGACATCCCACAAGTTTGTGAGTTTGTTGCACAAACACTTGACAAAGGTGCAATTCCCAAAGGTGACGACACAGTGTGCCCCAACAAGGGCCCGGTCTTGGGGCCACGTACATACATGGTCATTAAACACACCATGCGCAGACAGCCCTGACAGCATACAAATCATCGTTGGAAGCCCGACACATGGAACCGGACTGTAAAACAATCACTTTAAATTACGATCCCGAGACCAATCAACCGGTATATTCCAATAACGGTTTGGCAGCCAATACCCTCTTTTAAACAGTGAATTGTAGCAAGACCACGTGATCCTGATGATCCCTTAGTTACAAGGCTTCTTCACTGCCACTTACAGCATTAAGCGCAGTGGCGACAGACATGTTGACATGGCTGCACGCTTCCCATTATTCGTGCCCAAGAATTTTAGGTCAATTTCGACGACGCCATTTCATATTGCCACTTTATCGATACAAGCGCAGTCTGTGAATGCCCCACGAGGCACTTTGCCTGTGGGGCAACACATGGCATGCAACACACGAGTGGGTCACCATTTAAGAGCACCGGGTTTCTTTTGCTGGGAACAGGCACTCGCACACACGCTTGACCGCACGCGCACAAACACACGTCACTACACGACATAAGCGCACAGTGCAGGCCAGACTCCAGCCCGATCCACGCAGCGCACATGCAAGCTCACCATCACACTACAGTCAAATATATTAACATATATACGGGAGATATATGGTTCATTTTGCAGTGGAAGGAAGCGTGCAGATTTTGAGATGATCGTGCACACAGGCGGTGCATTTCGTTTCCGGTCGATCGAGCGCCGCAGCGCCGTGTGTCGCACGCGCCACTCCGGGTTGGGTGGACAACAGGTGGCGGCTCGTTGGTCTATGTACGTCGCCGCAACGTCGGCCAGTCGCCATGCCGATGTCTCGCGCATCATTTATCGCAGTGTTTCGCTATGCCATGAGAGGCGGACATTAAAGAGGGGCTAAACCTATGAAGATTGCCTTTTGCCATGGGAAGGTGGAATTTCCACCACTGGCTCAGACCAGCCAACAGAGATCTCGTTTGAGTAGACACCAACATTTTCTTGTTGCCAAGTGTTTGGGTGCCAAGTTTTGGAAAGCGCAATCGAGCCGATGGTAAAATTCAGTCACCAACGCTCGCAGGTTTTTCAGGACCTGAGGCTAAAGTGATCGCACACGGTTATCTAAATTAACCCTCGTACGCGGAACCCAACCTAATGTTTTGTGCAAAGGCCCACCATTCAGGGTCGCGGTGAGCTGGAGCCTATCCCGGCAGACACAGGGCGCAAGGCAGGGGAACACCAAGGATGGGACCCTGTATAGGATTGAGCGGTTTCTGAAAATGGATGGATGGCCCACCATTCAATTATGCCAACACAGCAATTCACTGTGCTCGGAGTTCACGGAGCTGAATTTTAAAACCCGGGTGAAAGCGTGGTGGCGATGGTGCAAACGAGAGTCTGAAGCCGACACTGTGCACGCACATATGCACACACAAACACACACAAAAGCTACAAGGACCTAGAACCCAGGCCCCACGTGACAACAGTCCCGGAGTCCCGCATGGTACAGCAACAGATGAGGGAAAAAACAATCGTATCATCGGCGTCAGCATGGTTTAGTACAGGGTGCAGATAGATTTAGTTTAGTTCCTCATCTGGGCTGTGTGTATTTTGCGCATGCGAGCCTCTACGTGGGCCCGCTTCACTTCTTGGCATTGATGATGTCGATGAACTCGGGCTTGAGGGAAGCGCCCCCCACCAGAAACCCGTCCAGGTCAGCCATGCCCCCCAGTTCCTTGCAAGTTGCCCCTGTCACGGATCCTGCACACAAACACACAAAGTAGCCTTTAGTCAGTGAGCACTGATGAAGGCTGGCATGGCACACGCGTAGGTGCTGTGGCCAGCAACACGTCCCACCACCTTTGTCCAAAATTATTTTTCTACAAAACCTCCGGTGATGGGCGGCACGGTGGCGTAGTGGGTAGCGCTTCCGCCTCACAGCAAGAAGGTCCCGGGTTCGAATCTCGGCTCGGGGTGCCTTTCTGTGTGGAGTTTGCATGTTCTCCCCGTGTCCGCGTGGGTTTTCGCCGGGCACTCCGGTTTCCTCCCACCGTCCAAATACATGCTGCCAGGTTAATTGGCGTACTGACTAAATTTCCCCAGGCGCCCTGCGATGGACTGGCGTCCCATCCTTGGTGTTCCCCGGCCTTGCGCCCTGTGTCTGCCGGGATAGGCTCCGGCTCACCGCGACCCTGTATAGGATTAAGCGGTTTCTGAAAATGAATGAATGAACCTCCGGTGATATTTAATGACACATTCATAATTTTCCAGATTAGCAGCACCAAGTGGCCACATCTATAAAGACTAAGTTTTGATTTTGTGTCTGTTTATACTTGGCACCGTCTCCCACGGCAGCGTTACAATGACCGTCACGACCTCTAGCCGCCTGGCTTGCATTTCGTTGTGCAAGCGTGAAAGCGATAGCTGCATCGGATAACAGACAATTCATCGTGTTTACCAATCCAAGTCAAAGGTTCTCCCCGCCGGTAATAAACACGGGGTGGCACTCATTTGTGGTGCAGGTCCCGAGTTTATCGGGCTTGAATTCGGCACAGCGCTGCCCGAATGTGCCGCACATTGCTCTGCGGGCTTCTCTGCTCTCCCGTTTGCAAATACGGGCAAACGGGAGAGCTGGGAGGATCGACACGAGGGAGCGGACGTTGACACCCACTCCCGAGGCGGGCCCCTGACTCGCCTCCATAGATGATGCGGGTGGAGTTGGCGACAGCCTCAGACACGTGCTTCTTCAGCCAATGGCGCAGCTTCTCGTGAACCTCCTGGGCCTGCGGGGAGCAAGACGCGCGGCCGCATAGTCGCGGGTGAGAGATTGAGAGGTAGATGTTTATTATTACAGCAGAAAAATACCCAGTGAGCTTGCAAGCTCTCTACGGGATTCCTGCGACACAACAAAAATGAAAATTGACGAAAATAATTAAAAATAAATTAAAATACAAATATTAAAATGTATAAATCAACCATTAAAAAGACATTTACACATAGCATTGCACACATTTTTCAAATAAACAAGGAAAAATACACAGCATTGCACACATTTTTCAAATAAACAAGTAAAAATACAGTTATGCATTGCGATGGGGAAAAAACTAAAAAATATTATAGGTAGCGTATTCAACACTGAGAGGGAATAATGCAACATTTGGAACATTTCAAACACGTCGTTGTTGGAGAGGCGACCCGATAATAGACCACGTGTCGCCACAGCACATTTTGAAGGCATTGGTGTCGTGTGCTTGGCTTTCCTTGTATAATTCTACTTCACAGTGCATTGTGGGAGCCGGCACTACAGCTATATCTATATATAATGTGGCTCTTGGGGTGTCATCCCGCAACGTTACTATCGGCTGGTCGCTTCACGGGATAACTTGGCAGAGGATCTCGCCCATCGGCTGTAGGCTGTTCTCTCGGGACCTAGCAGATTGTATCGCCATCTAGCGGTCAGCACAGGTCTGGCCTCGGTGGCCGTAAAGGCCAGTATATCATAGCACACAATGAACACTAGCAGGGCGGCTACGGTGTAGGTGCATGGTTGGGAGCCAGGCTTGTGAGACCAGTCAAGGTTGGCGTGCTTCGGATTGCAAGAATATGCAATGGTGCAACACGCCGGCCTTAACAGGTGCTCGCTAAAGACTCTTCCGCCAACAGTCTATGTGGGCTACAGGGGGTCTTTGTGGAGCAGTCTCACCTGCTGGGGCGAGGCGGTCTTGCCCGTGCCGATGGCCCACACTGGCTCGTAGGCCAGCACCACCTTGCTCCAGTCCTTCACGTTGTCTGGTAGGAGCACAGCATGTCACGGAGACGCTTCACATTGCGGCCACAGACACAAGCAATTTAACACAATATAATAATAATAATAAAATAATAATAATATTTTAATTAAACATTTATAACGCGTACATATTCATTCAATGTCGAAGGTATTAATTCGCCTATAGAATGACTCAGAGGCGCGAGGAAAGCGCAGAGAGGTGGAGGAGGCAGCCAGGGGGTTTGCCGGCACCAACATATTGCCACACACTGCTTCCTATATATTACGATGTTATTGGCAAACTAATTAATGAGCGTTTTGTTTTTAAGTTGTGGGAGGAAACCCACGCAGAACAGGGGGAGAACACACAAACTCCACATAGAAAGGCGCCCAAAGCAGGAATCGAACCGCCTCGGGCAAGACCATTCTTTCTGTCGAATTCGAATTATTTCTGGTAGGTGCAGATGTTACACCCTGCCGCCCATTCATTATGAACATGCAGTCGACGCGTCGTTAACTAATGCAGCAGGGCACCACATGCTCGCGCGGCGATCTGAAGGTGAGAGGTGAGGGAGAGATGGCTGGGCAGGAGGGGGCCGCACCTGCGATGTGCTTGGTCTGATCGAAGACGACCTTCTCGGTGACGCCGGCCTCCCTCTCGTCGAGCTTCTCGCCGATGCAGGCGATGACGCCCAGGCCCTCGCTCAGGGCGTGCGCCACCTTCTGACCGATGAGCTGTGGGGGGGGCGGCACGTGCGAGTGGCGGCTCAACGAGCAGCTTACTCGCAACGTGGCCGCGTGTGCGAGCACGAGACGCAGGCCGTCGCGGAAGACGTTCACAATACCGTGCAGGAACCCCCCAATGCTGCTCCGTTCGCATGCAACCTATCCCGCTGCGAAATGCCATTAAGAGCTGCTCTTTTTCGGGATCGCAGTGTCGAGCGTTCCTCCTCTCTCTTTCCCAACATTTGACCTCCTAAGGAGGCATTGTAAGGCTTTGTAAAATCCGTGAAAACCCACATCAGTACCTATTCCGTTTAAACAATGAAATGTGAACTTATAAAGCGTTAAAATACAGCTAACTCAAGATGCTGTACAGCAAAGGTGGGGGAGGCAGGGGGACCCTACCTCATCGGTCTCGCCGAACACGTGGCGGCGCTCCGAGTGGCCCAAGATGACCCAGTGAGCCCCACAGTCCTTGATCATCGCCGGGCTGCACAGCGGGGTCCACACAGAGGAGAGCAGCAAGACACCCAATTACACGGTGAGTGTCAAACTGTTCCTCTTAACGCCGCTGCATCGTAGCGAATTGGGCTGCACTCCTGTCCACTGGCGGAAATTCCGCATTAGTAGCTCGACCCGACCTACTAATGCATTGATATTTGCATTATCCAAAACTGCTGTCTTTCGGCAACACTTAACGAACACTGAGACTAGGATATAAAGACAGGGCCAATCAATGTTAAGGACAATGTGTATATTGTCATAGCATTTTGTTTGCATGTTTTGCCACAAGCATGTGTGCCTTCTTGCAAACTGGACCCTTTGCAAAAAGGTGTCCATTTGTTTTTTTAAAGATCTTAACACCTGTCTCATTGTCAGAAAAGGTAAAACCTTGTATATTTTTTCCATGACATGGGCTGGTGGTTGATGACGCTGGGCGGTGGCGATTTGCCACAGTTCCTGGGCAGTGGACCCTCGTGTTCAGCCCTGTGATGCTCCTTCAAGCATCAAATTACCTTGAACCTGGCTACCCAAGTTGAATTGCTGACCATAGCAAACATTAGTAGTGAGTGATATCCGAACCTATTAGTGTTAGTTCTTTATACATGTGGGTTCCCGCCAGGTGACCCAATTTCCTCCCAAACGCTAAAACCTCTAAAAAACATATTGACCAAATGCCCTAGAGTGGGAGCCCTTCTAAAGTAAGTCAGAATTCCATTACATTTCCTCGGATAAAAAGGACATGGTTATTATTTTATGGGAATGTTTCTACTAGTGGATGAAACACGCTGTAATGTGTTTTTTGGGACAACTTTGTAAGCCCGGATAAAAATCAATATGCTTAATGTACCACACCCGGGAAGCAATGTAATCTCATACAAGGGCAGAAATGTTGCGTCACATCCGTTGGTGTGATTTAACAAAATCCAAAAATAAATGGAGATAATAAAACACACCACGATTCAAGAATCAAGTCACAGTGTCTCCCTGCCTCAAATGGCAATGAGGCGGCACTCCTCTCCACTGGCGGAAATTCTGCTTCAATTCAGACACTCGTGAGTCTCGTCACCTGATCTCGCCAGTGAAGGCCCCCTTGGCCACCTTGTAGCAGTTCTGTGCAGCCACGCCGATCTTGGGGTCCAGCTTTTGGCGCGCAAAGTCGATATAGATGGCGGGGGCACCGCACACGACCTCTACAAGTGCACACACGCACACACACGTAAATTAAACGACTGCTCAACGTTGGAGATGCAGAAGAGTGGCTGGACTCAGTTGTAAGTGTGCACTTACTGTCGTTAAGCCCATGACAATCGCGTCCCATGAGGTTTACACCTTCAGAGGCTTTAGCGAAGGTGGGCAGGGCATAGTCCTTCAAGAGCGTTGCATCATTGCGGATGAATGCACCGTGATTAATAATTCAGTACGAACAAACACAGGCGAGACTTGTTTTTTAACGGTTTAAGCATGCTCTGATGTTTTTACAAGCTCAGGTCTGAATTTGTTAAACGAAACATTCACAATGGTAAGGAGCTGTCTGTCACAATCATCATAAAGCAGTGAGCCTCATCTGCAGCCTTGAGAAAACAGGAGACAAGCAATGCTAGTAGGGAGCTGGCCTCATCAATTTAAATCTTTGAGAACACCACGCAAGGTGTTTGTGTGTTGTACGTCAAAATCAACCGTTTCAACTCAACACCTGACCGTAAAGGTCTGTTCTTAAGAGCCTGAGTGGAACCATCTGACTTTAGGTCTTAGGTCAGCAGACCGATTCCTAACTGGGGGGAGTGTCCGATAACTCGTCTATTACAGGCAACGCGCAGTACCAAGTTGGGCTGCACAGATCTATAATCTGCTCGACATATGATCCTGCTTAGGAGATTTTACCGGAGCTCATATTATGGTGGAGAAATTCATGTTTGCACTACAATACAGGGCACACAACTGAGAATGAGGACAGTTTGGTACTGACCAAGGGAGGTGATAAATCAGTTCAAACATTGTTAGAATTGTAATTGGTTTATTGTGCCACTGTTCCAACAGAGCGATGAGGCAGCACTTGTCCACAAAGTCCATCAAACACAAGGCAGCAGTCGACAACGACTGCTAAATGGTACTGATGATTCCTAACAAGTATGAATCTGGTAGAAAGTTGTCTCATTATCCTGCAGCTTTGGCGGTCTAAAATAATGTGGCCACAATTTTTGACTTGGTTGTCTGAACCAAATCTGCATGCATTATGCATGTGGTACGGTAACGTCACGTGACATGCAAGGAATGATGGGAGGGCAGATCCAATGGTCACAATTTCACCCTTCATTTGTCTAAAAATTACTTCGTGTGTGCATTATTACTCATGACAGGCTTGATAGCCAAGTGCATTCAATGCAGCATGCTCATCCCACCAGCAAATAATTACACGTACGAAGGGACCAACAGAAGACAAGACAAAGGACAGATCAAATGAAAGACGGACAGAAAGAAAAATGAATGCCAGGTGAAAGCCCATTAACACGTACATCTTTGCAAATTATAACAGGATGCCATTGAGAGTAGAGATCCTCCACTTGATCTGCAAGAGGCTGCCCTGCAGTCTGCCCAGCTCTTGCAGCGATTAGACGACGGTCGTTGCTCACGCAGCCACGATGGGCATGCAACGTTGCCTTCAAATTTAGAACCTCTCGAGTCAGCGTCTAAGCTTAAGAGCGGTGACCTTTCTGGAATCTTTTACATTTACAGCAGAGGGTGCTGGAGCCTTAAAATAACCCCAACTTGCCCTTTACAAAAAAATTGTACGTGCTTTTATTAGCCCGGTGCGTACTCGGGTTTCAAGGCAGCCTACTGCTTGGTGAACGTGCTTTCTACACATCCACCTCTGCTGCAAAAACTACGTTCACCACTCGTTCAATAATGCAGTGTGCACGAGAGGGTTGTGAATGCAACGAGTGGTGTCCCGTTACGGTACGATCCGGCCCAAAACCCCGTGCAAGCTGTACGATACGACAGCCAGACGAGACCAAATGTTCACCCTGCCACCACTGCCTTATTTGTGCATCGAGCTACAACCCCAATGAAGGCGTGGATCAGCATTAGTTTATTATAGCATTCGTTTTATAATACTTCGCGATTTGCCATGGCGTAGACAGGGAGGCGTAGTGGGGTCGTACGGGGTGCCAGTTGTGTACATTTCGGTAAAGCTGATGGTGTGAAAACGACGGTGATGATAACAATGTGGGATTTTTTGTAGGATGCATGTGCCAAAATAGCGTGCAAAGAGCCAGCTTGTGTGGAATGATTTTGTATTCACAAGCCCAACCCTTTCTTCCGCCTGTGAACGATGCAGCCACTCCCTACTCCCAGTGGTGACGCAGGCTACAAACTGGCAAGGGTAGTGGGGTCAGTCGAATGTGGTTTGATGTGTTAGTCCATTGTCCTAGTTCACGGGACACAGGAGACATTTTGGTAAAGTCTGTGATGGGGGAAAAAAGTTAATTACATCAGGACTGTTTTTTATATTGGGTGCGGTATAGGGTTGCTACGGCTCACCGCATCATTAAAAATAAACGTCAATTCTTAATCTCGTTATACACAAGCAACACATTGTGTAAGAATCAATTGGGATTGATCGAAGCCAAATGCCAATGTTACATGTTCCTACGCCTAAAGCTGGCATCCCTAAAAGGGCCAGCTTTAGGCAAAGGCAATACAGGCAGCCTATAGGGTGGTGGCAGACAGCTGACATTTGAAAGGGGTAGCAATGTGGGGTTCTGTAGTGGGGTGGCTGAGATTGGTGTGTGCACATCAACTGCTCCAGCGACACCGAGACGCCTCTGCCTACGTAGAGACGATACGCGCCATCAGCACGTGGAGACCCAAGGCGCACTGTAACAGTATTACACGGAGCCCCATTCTACCTTTTGCACTCGGGGCCATGTCAACCACACTCTCTGCTATTGCAACTAATGATGATAAGGTATGTGAAGCCTGTGCTTGCTAGCCGAGGTCGAGTTGACATCCGAACGGGAGTTTAAACCACGAACTCACTATTGTGGGTTAACTAACCGATCCATCACTGCGGGATGAACATTTGGATGAATTGGGATTTTAACTTGGACCGTTACTATTATGATGTGTATTGTGCAAATACTTCTTGGTTCTGACATTATATATTTGCAAAACAATTGTTTCACGATTAAAACATGTTAAACGCCGCTGGTAGCCAGGACTGGCAAGTACGAGTTCTCAAATGTTCTTCTCCAGACAGGATGACCACCGGACAGACGGATGAACGAGATCGGCTCGCGTGAGCTGACATTGTAGAGGGGAGGAATGCTAACGGCCTGGGAGGACCTTTATCCAGAAGTGGATAGACCATGGCTAATGATCACAACTGGCAATGCACATGCAAAGATATGTTGCCAATTCACTGCTGGGCGAAGGCCCCGCCACGTCATGCTATAGTACTGTGCAAATCTGGAAAGTGTGGCAATAACCACATTTTACCCCAAGGACCGCCCCCTGCCTAACCACTAAACCGTGTGCCAAACTATGTGTACGACATACTGGATGGGCGGGCACATAATCTGCGGGTTTGGGTGATATTTCAAAACCCTATTATTCAACTATCTCGCTGGGAGAACGAACCGAACCGCCATCCACTTAACCGACCGCATGCCCGGCACGCGAACCACGACACCATAGCAGCATTCCGTGCCAGCACACCGGGGTCTGACAGAAACGGCATTTCGATCCTCTATATGTCCTATACATATGGCAGAATTGACAATAAAGTTGAGATTGAGATCTTTATTATGTACTACAGCGATTTAATTACAGATTTGCATGTTCGAAATACGTGCTGCTGCATAGGTTAATTGGCCTGTGGAGTAAATTGTCCCCGGTACCCTGTGATGGACTGACGTTCCATAAATGATATAGCCCTGCCTTGCGCCCTGTGACTGCCGGGATAGGCTTCAGCTCACCGCGACCCTGTACAGGATTAAGCGGTTTCTCTCAATGATAGCTAGATGGATGTCTACAACTGTGCACACCGTCACTCATTTACACAACCGTGCCACCTTCACTTATTGGGGTCAAAGCGGGCGTACCACATCATTCCGCCCAGTCCGCAGAGCGCCGGGCCAGGCGCAGTGCGCATGCGCGAGGACGGCTGCGCGCGCGACCTTCACGACGCGCGCGCGACCGCCATCCTTCCCGCCTCGAACGACTACACGAGAACGTGCATCGCGACACGACTCTAGGTCACCATCGACTGTCACCCGATTAGTAGCTGTTAGCCATCACATTACACGGCACGCACCAAGTGAGCGACGCCGCAGCGATGACGACATGTGCGCACGCACCACCTCGCAGCCCCGCAATGGCGATCGCCACCTTCCCACCTTACCCTTTCTTAGAAACGAGCCGCTTAAATCCTGTACACTGTACAGGGTCGCGGTGAACCGGAGCCTATCCCAGAAGACACAGGATGGTACGCCAGTCCATCACGGGGCACCGTGGCCAATTTAGTCCGCTGGCCAATTAACCTATTCAGCAGCATGTCTTTGTACTGCTCGCCGCGAAATACCCTCAATGTTAAGACGTGTAAAGACAACGCTGGCTAGCATGCGGCATTGCCACGGCCATTGCAGCCGCGTTACATTCAAAAGACGCGTTGGCTCAGTCTAGTAAAAGTATCAGTCTAGCACGTTGATACTGCACACCCGAGTATAAATATGCATTACATTATAGGTTGAACGTGTGCATTATAAACATAGTTACGTGGGCTATTATTACGTGCTATTTACGTGAATGTTTTGAGGGTTGCTCGGCGCCATTTACCAGTGTTGGGGTCGAGCGAAGCCTTATTGAGAGTCTCGGCCAGCGCGCCCAGGCTCGCCTTGTCGCCATTCAGCTTCCAGTTGCCACCCACGAAGAATTTCCTGCTTGGTGCCATTGCGTTTAGGTAATTGGCTTTTTGCTAATTAAGGCAGGGAATTGATTGCTGTAGAAGCTGTGCACGCACACAAAGCTGAACCGTGGCGATTGACAGACAGTTCCGGTTGCACACGATTATATAGAGGGAGGCGACCAATCAGTGCGGGCCTCTCATGAGAGTGATAGCGCTGCGCTGTCAGCCAATCAGCACGCGCGTCTCACAGTGAGCCGTATCCCTTATATGGGCAGGGTTTGGTTCATCCATTATTTAACCAGGCGTTTACTGTATGTTGTGATTGAAGTAATTTTACCACGAGATCGCGGATATAAGCTGCAGAAATGAGGTTTCTCCGCAGGGTTGCTGGGCTCACTCTCCGAGACAATGTGAGGAGCACAGCAATCCGGGAGAACCTCAAAGTAGAGTCGCAGCTCCTTCGGATTGAGAGGAGCCAGTTGTGGTGGAGGCCCCTGGGAGGATCCCCCGGGAAGTCTACCAGGCACGCCCACTGGACGGAGACGTAAATGCCGACCCAGGACACGCTGGAGAGATGATACACTTCGACTGGCCCTGGGAACGCCTGGGAATCCCCCAGGAAGAGCCGGAATCTGTTGCTGAGGAAAGGGTTGTCTGGTCCACTCTCCTTGGACTGCTGGCGCCGCGACCCTCACCAGGACAAGCAGTTTATAAAATGGATGGATGTATCTTCTGGCAATTTTAAAACGCCTTCATTTCTGTTGGAAGACCAATTCCGGAAGATAACTTCCGGTAAAAAACGCGGTCCTGCGCCACAGCAGCGGCGGCCGCGGGTGGCTGTGCATGTCGCTGTGCGTTTCCCAGTGAATCTCTCGCGCCCCGATCCCAGCCCGTGTGGCTCCAATGCGGGTAACGACTGCGCGGCGAGCCGGGACGCCCCGGCTGCGGGGAGGCCTAGCCTGGATGAAGCCTGGCCAAGAGGCTCCACAGGCGCACATTGGATAACTGATCTATTCCGGAGAACGCCTGGGGGATTCTCAGGCGTTCCCAGGCCAGCCGAAGGATATAATCCCCCCAGCGCGTCCTGGGTCGGCCTCTAGGTCTCCGCCCAGTGGGCCGCGCCTGGAATACCTCCCGAGGG
>JAZEWU010000035.1:6613489-6626612 GCA_036362915.1 Geotria australis
TTGAGTGCAGTGCCAGTGATGCCGAAGTTGGTAGAGATGCTCCAGGAGCATCTCGTGGTTGATGGTGTCGAAGGCGGAGGAAAGGTCGAGGGAGATGAGTGCTGCCGTGGAGCTGGAGTCTATCAGGGTGAAGAGGTCGTCTAGTATTTTGATTAGTGTGGTTTCGGTTGAGTGTGCTATGCGGTATGCGGATTGAAATGTGTTGAAATTGGGCGAGGATGTGATGTGGTTTTGTATGCGCTTTAGGATGAGGTGCTCAATGATTTTGGAGATTGTGGAAAGGTTGGTGATGAGGCGGTAGTTTGTGGGGTCGTTGGGGTCCAGTGTTGGAGACTTGAGTAGTAGTGTGATTTGGCCAAGTTTTAATTGAGATGGGAAAAGGCTGCATTAGCTAGTTTGGTGATAATGTCGGCGAACTGGTCGGAGCAGTGCTTTAGTGCGATATTATGAGCGGAGTCAAGAGGTGAGGCCTTGGTTGTGGCTTCGATGAGTGCGAGTGTTTCTTGGGTTGTAACCGGGGCGAGGATTGAGATGGTGCTGGGGGTAGTGTGTGGTGGTGTGTTTTCGGCATATATTAATGGTGTGATGTTTGTCGCCGAGATACTGATGACAGATACTGATGACAGTGACGATTATGATGATGATCCCCGTGATGATAGATGATAGATAGATGGTTATTATTACAGCAGAAAAATACCCAGTGAGCATGCAAGCTCAGTTATGCATTGCGATGGGAAAAACTAAAACATATTATAGGTGTCGTATTCAACATTGAGAGGGAATAGTGCAACATTTGGAACATTTCAAGCATGCAACTCAAGATTTGCAATCACAACTATGCAGAAATTTAAATTCTAACTGGGATCTAAGGTTAGTCTTTGACGGTAGTGACTGTGGCTTCCAGCTCGTGACTGTAGCTTCAGTCACGAGCATGAAGATAACGATGACACAGTACCAGTTGTCAAACGTCGGCGTCTTGAGGCAGCGTCGGACCTCCTCCGTCAGCTCGACGTCGCTGGAACACACGCATTGCCCGCCGTAACTCTCGTGAGCCAAAACAGCGCGCCTCCACCACGGAAGCTGCGTGAAGGACACGCACGGCGGTGGATGGGAGGAGAGGCAGCAGTGCCGTATTTAGACTTGGTGAGGCCCAAAGCTATCTAAAGCTTTGAGGCCCCTTGTTAAAAAAATTACAAAACTTGAAAACATATATGCCTTGTAAGAGCGAGGTGAAAAATACCAATTATTTTCAAATGAATGCATTTACATATTTATTCTTTGGTTGGCTTGATCGCTATCATAGATTATAATCAACCAACAAACACATATCAAAAAACATTTGACTAATTGACGCTAGGTGTGAACTTTACGTAACTGTTCCGACTTACGTCCAAATTCGACTTACAGACAGACTTAAAAAACGGAACTCGTTCGTAACCCGAGGACTGCCTGTAAATTAACATCATAATATATAGGAACCAGTGTCTAGTGGCAATATGGCGCTGGCAAAACCGCCTGGCTGCCTCCTCCGCCTCTCTGCGTTTCCTCGCTGCGCCTCTGAGTCGTTCTCTCGTCGAATGAGTACCTTCGACAGTGAGTGAATATGTGCCACGCGTTAGAAATGTAAAATTATTATTATCATTATCTGCATCATCATCAGCAGCATCATCAGGTGGCGCTTCAGCATCATCAGCATCAGTCAGTTTGTCGTTGTTTCCCCCTCGTGTCTGTCTCTGTCTTCCTGTTTCTGTGTCCCTATGTTTCCCCCTGGCACTCACCCTCCCTCCCTGTCTCCCTCCGTGTTTGTCTTTAAGGAAGTGACGGCCATCTTAGGGGACGCTGGCAGATTTTTGCCGCTTTGAAGATTGCCAGTTTCACGACCTTTCAGTATATTCGAAGCAGCCTTAATCATTTAATTTTGTTTATTCCTTTGGTTGTTATTAGTTGTTTGTTTCTTTCATTGTTGACATGCCGTTCTCTTCGCGGCCCCTTGTGCAGCGCTTTGTGACCCTCGGGTGAAAGACGCTATATAAAATGCTATTATTATTATTATAATAATATTGTATACCCTGGAAACAATATTTACATGTAATTTTTGAAATAAATTTATCATACGTTAATATATATATACAAAATGTTGTCAAAATAAGTAATCAGGATCACTAATATTAATACTAGTATACACTCCCCGTCAAAAATTACGGCACATCTTATTGTCTAATCAACATATAGCCTGGGGATACAATTTTTATTATAACCCTTTTTAATGTCTTAATTAAAAACAAATCCTCATAATAATTTAACCTGTCATTATGGCGTCTTTTTAAAATGAAGAGTGACATAATTATATTGCATATAGTTAACTAATAGAGAAATCGACTACCGCGTGACATACACATAACCCCAGTACTGATGTTTCTCCATTGGTTACCCGTTAAATACAGGATTTAATTCAAGATCCTCCTGCTCACTTACAAGGCTCTCTCTGACGCAGCTCCGACATACATCCGTGACCTTCTTCAGGTACCCTCCTCAACACGACAACTACGATCCTCCAATACTCGCTCGCTGCATGTTCCCAGGTCGCACCTCCACTCGATGGGAGACAGAGCCTTCTCACGCGTTGCTCCAAGACTCTGGAATGCTCTTCCATTGGAAATTCGTTCAGCGGAGTCTTTGAACATCTTCAAATATCGTCTTAAAACTTACTTGTTCCGTAAAGCCTTCAAGCCGTCGTGCTAGGACCACTTTGCGGCTCAACGCTGTCTGATTATCGTTCTCTGTCGTTGTTGGTTTGTCGTTCTCTCCGCCGCCTTGTGCGGCGCTTTGTGGCCCTCGGATGGTAGGCTCTCTGTGGCTGCTACTGTTATTGTTTTGATTTTTCTGCTGTCCTTATGATCTATGTCCTATGGTTTATCGTGATTGATTGACTCTCAGTTTATCTGTCCTGATGTTACTGACATGCCGTTATCTCCGCAGCCTTGTGCAGCGCTTTGTGACCCTCGGGTGAAAGGTGCTCTATAAATGCTATTATTATACAAACAAACCCAATCTGGAATCTTCTTGAGGCCTCTGCGGAATGTGAGGCCTTAAGCTGTAGCTTGTTTAGCTTATGTCTAAATCCGGCACTGGTGGGGGTTGTGCCGAGTGGTGACGCATTGAGAGGCAGGAACGCGGGAGGACACCGGCATGGAAGTCCGCGGGACGGGCGCTACGCGTACGGCCGACCGGAGAGACCCACCTGTGTCGAGCGGCCAGATTAAGACAGACGGCGATGAAGCGGTGTGAAGGTGACGTCGGTGGCCGGAAATGCACCCCGTGAAGCTAACCAGGGCGGAACAGTGGTAACATCCGCGCCTCACAGAGAGAGTGTGGTCTTGGCCGAGGCGGTTCGATTCCAGCCTTTGGCGCCTTTCTGTGTGGAGTTTGTGTGTTCTCCCCTTGTTCTGCGTGGGTTTCCTCCCACAACTTAAAAAACCTACTTATTAATTTGTTGGCCGATAACATCGTAATATAGAGGAAACAGTGTGTGGCAATATGTTGGCGCCGGAAAAACCGCCTGGCTGCCCCCTCCGCCTCTCTGATCTTTGCTCGCACCTCCAAGTCGTTCTCTCGTCGAATGAATACGTTCAACATTGAACCCTGTCAGGTAATACTTGGTATTGCCTGCAAATTCTACCAAACACTTCGAGGCCGAGCTGAAAGACAACGATGTCCAGAGGCTGACCATCGTGCTTCGAAGAATCGCAAAGAAGAAGATTGAATGAACATGTGCCACGCGTTAAAAAAATCAAATTTATATTATTAAAATCCGGCGTGACCGGCGCCACGTAGTGAGCAGAAGACACAGCGCGTGGGACCCACCACACTTGCAGGAAGCGCTGCTCGATGCGCGAGCACTCGGCGCTCGTCTTCCTGAGCAGGCGGCGATGGTAGAACGGCGAGAGTTTCGCCGACTCCTGGTTCAGATCTTTGAAGAGGCCCAGCCAGCTCAGGTGCTCCACCGTCTGCATTCGGCGGCATCGTGATACAGCGGTAACATCTGCGCCGCACAGAAACAATGGTCTTGCCCGAGGAGGTTCGATTCCCGCCTCGGGCGCCTTTCTGTCTGCAGTTTGTGTGTTCTCTATCCCCCTGTTCTGTGTGGGCTTGCTCCGGGCTCTCCGGTTTCCTCCCACAACTTAAAACAAATGCTCATTAATTAATTGGCCGAGAACATCGTAATATTTCGGACGCAGTGATGCACAATATTTTAGCGCCGGTGTAACCAGGGCTAACTGACGAGTTCTTCTTCTTCTTCTTTGCGATTCTTCGAAGCACGATGGCTAGCTTCTGGACATCGTCGTCTTTCAGCTTGGCTTCGAAGTGTTCTTCTTTGCGATTCTTCGAAGCACTATGGTCAGCCTCTGGACATCGTTGTCTTTCAGCTCGGCCTCGAAGTGTTTGGTAGAATTCGCAGGCAATACCAAGTATTACCTGACAGGGATCGCGACGTGAACGCTTCTACCTTGACCCCCTTGAATTGCACATATGCAAGTCGCACATAATAATACGGATAATAATATGTTCATAAAAATATATGTTAATTTTATTATAATTGCACACGCCCACGTACAGTTGGCTGTGCCCCCTTTGCAGACAGTACATTCGTCGGGAGGAAGACGTCTTGAGGTACGGTTGCGTTCATTAGTCGCTTCTGATTTATTGTTAAAATACAATGTTCAAATTAATAAATATATGATACACATGCGAGAGGTGACTAAATATGTTGTTTAATAATAAGACATTTCTGTACTGTCTGCAGATGTGCGGGAGAAGTTGTTGTGTATTAGGCTAACACGTTGCGATGTGTTTGCAGACGCTGTGTCTGCAGTGTTAATACATATAAAGCGGAAAGAAGATTCGTGTGGATTCAAGTGTTTGGTGGGTGAAGAGATCCATCACGACGGACCACTGGCGTGTGGGAAGCACAAGGAGGATAAAAAATATACACAACGCAGAACTTGACCATCAGAACATCCTCTAGTGCATTCACACACGCGACATTCACCTGGTCAACATTTTGGTTAACCGAAACGCCAGCCAGTGGTCTCTAGTGAAGAAAGACAAAGACGGCTGTGCACTCCGGTTACAGTGGTGCCATGAACCGTTCTTTTTGTGTGTTGACCATTTTCATTTGGTCACCGAGCGTTCTCTGCGCATGCAGAGGGAGACATATTTTTGACACGTACACACAAGCGTCATTCGGATTATGGTTTATTGATGTTGTATATTTCTGGTTTTCTAATTTCGGTTGTGATTTTATTTGCATATTTATTTTCTCGGTTTTGTGTTGGAGGGATGGCAGACGAGCAGATGGAAGCGCAGGTTCTATCACCCATTCAGTCCGAGGGTAGAGCGGCTTTTGCATGTCAATTTGGAGATGCACTTGTAAATGTTACAACTGCAACGAGTAATCCAAGGCTGGAGCAGAATCCTACGGGGTCTTCTGTGGGTCAAGTAGGGGACGGACTGGGCGATATAGTCTCGCAGCTCGCACGGCAGATTGGTCAATCAGTGACTCTACAACTACAGTCTGGGGATAGGACTGTTATCAGAATATAAATACAACCTCTTGGCCATATCCAGCGCAACCTCAATCTTAGCCACCATTGCTATGCCGATGACATCCAAATCGATATCCACGCAAAGTCACCCATCAATGCGTCTGGTCTTTGCATGTCTTCTTCACTGTCTACTGTGAAGGCCTGGCTCGATTCAACTTTCCTTAAACTAAATGGCGAAAAAACAGAGGTCTTGCTTGTCGGAAACCCCACAGCAATTGTCCAAGGCTGAACCTATCCAATTGATGCTTGGCGACCAGGCACCTGAAGTTGCTAAGGCAGTCCGGAGTCTAGGTGTGACTCTTGATTCCTCGCTCACCTTCGAGCCAGCAAGGCGGGTGATGTGAGTAGGAATCTGGATAAAGACGAGCAATTATCGGGAGAGGGAAGAGATTCTGCGAGAAGCTTTGTGCGGCTAAGCGAGCTGTGAGGCGTGGCTGAGAGGTGGTTTTCCAAGTGTTGGGATCTGCGCAAGAGAGGATCCACTGCTAACCTAAACCCGAGACAGTGCGTCGGTACAGCGTGAACCCGGGAGAAGTCACAGATCGAACTGCGGATTTACTCACTGGATATCGCCGTACAACTGCCGTGTGGATTGGTGCCCTGTGGATTATTAAACTGAGAAGTTGCTTCAGCGAGAACCAGCATGAAAGCCGTCTCTGTAAGAATGCCTCTGATGCGGAGTACAACACGGGAAGAGGAAAGCAGCGAGAACACCCCCATGCTCGGCGGCCCCGAGGATGATGGGGCAGTGCGGACGGCCCACGTTGTCGTGGAAGAGGGACCTGAAAGGGTTCTTCACAGTTTGGTGTCGGAAACGAAATTACTTCACAAATCCAGGGGAGACCGCGGTACGACCACGACTGAAGATTTGCTTCAGTGGAAACAACGATGAAGATTGGGCCGACTTTCAGCGACTGGTGGATCTTCTTCTTCTTTGCGATTCTTCAAAGCACGATGGGCAGCTTCTGGACATCGTTGTCTTTCAGCTTGGCTTCGAAGTGTTTGGTAGAATTCGCAGGCAATACCAAGTATTACCTGACAGGGATCGCGACGTGAACGCTTCTACCTTGACCCCCGACTGGTGGATCATGAGCAACGAGTGGGGGAATGGAGTGATCGCGAAATCGCCGACGCGGCGTTTGCTCAACTGAGAGGAAAAGTTGGGAAGTTTGCAGGGCAGCTCCCGTCGCAGGTGCAGAGGGATTGGCCGCTGTTAAAAGAGAGCCTGCGCCGACGATTCGGAACGCTGCGAAAGGAGCAAGCCGGAGAGGCACTGTCGAGACGCCAACGCAAATCGGATGAGACAGTCGAAGAATACATTGATGCTGTCGCACGCCTAGTAGAAGCGGCCTACCCCACATACGGACTGAACGCTCGTATCGATAAAACGAGGGAGACTTGGTGGAGCCTGGATGTCATGGAACTCACTGAACGCGCGGCGTGGTGTGAATATAAACGGAAGATGCGAGCGCCGCGGGGACGTGTGGCAGCATACAACGCGCACAGCGGAAACGAAGAGCCGGAAGATCGACAACGAGCTGAGTCCGTGGCAGCCGTATAACCCACCAGCAAGGTTGCGAAACTACCTGAATCAGCAGCCGCTCAAATAGCGGAGATGCGAGGAGTACTACAGGGCCTGCTTGTCGCGGTGAAGGACTTACAACACAACAGTAAAGAGCGACAAACGCAGGAGCGACCGAACGACCGTCAGCCACTGAGAGGCGGATGGCCGTCACGCCGTGGAAACTCGGCGGTGGCGCGGCAGGGGCCCGCGAGATATACGCGGAACCCGCCTGTATGTTTCGGCTGTCAACAGCCGGGCCACTTTCGGCGGGACTGTCCACAGGAACAGAACGAGCCGAAGACGTTAAACTACCTCGCTCCCTGGTGATGAGGGCCATCGAGGGAGCGGCGGGTGGTACCTCAGGACAGTGCACGAGCAGAGCGGAAGCTGCCACACAAACAGAAACGACGGCGCACTTGGGTGCGATGCAAGGCCAGCCCGCAGGAATCTCGGAAACCGTGGAGGGACGAATTGAAGGGCAACCGACTTGGATGCTTCTGGACACCGGAGCCACGGCCTCGTTGATTAACGACGAGCATCGCCAGAGATTGGGGATCCCGGATCATCACCTGCAGCGACCCAATCGACAGCTGCGACTCGCCAATGGGGCGGGACTACCGATTTGAGGGCAAGTTACGGCGAACGTCCAAGTGGGGACGCAGGAGTGCATGCACCCCTTGTACGTCGCACTGGAATTAAGCTACGACTGTGTTTTGGGAACGGACGCGCTCGGCACGTTGAAATTGAATGTAGACGCGGTGGAGCAATGCGCCTGGCAGCCGCCGGCAACGAGGATTCCCTTCGTTTGTCAACCCGATCAACGACCATCAACGACTGTGACGGTCACCACGCTGCTAGGTCGGAAGGTCATCCCAGCACTGAGTGAGGTAATACTGCCGCTGCACATTAAACACGATGGTGATTGGGAAACCACCGAGGGGAGAGCTGTTATTACAGCCACACCCCGAACTAGCCCGAAAGCACGGGCTCGTAGGAGCTCTAGCCCTGGTAGACACACGTCAAGGCACACCGATGATGCAGGTACTGAACCCGAACCCCACGGATGTGCGACTAAAAAACAGGACGCCCATCGCTACGGCGCATGTTCCATGCCCATCAGGAATCATTAACACTCTATGGACGGAGAATGGGACAGCATCACAGACCGCTGATGACGATCTGGCCTGGAAAGTATCAAAGGGCTCACCAGAGCTCGGGGCCCCGCTGCTCCAGACAGTGAACGTGTCTTGGGCGGGCCATGAGCCAGCCGACTGCAATAAAATCGCCGCGCTACTTACTGAATTTGCCGATTTGTTCAGCAAGCATGATAGCGACGTAGGTCGGACAGACTTAGCACAGCATCAGATTGACATGGGCGAGGCTAAACCAATGAAAATGCCGGCGTACCGTATGGGACCACCGGAGCGAATGCAGGTTACCCAGACAGTGAATGACATGTTAAGGGACGGCATTGTTCAACCCTCCACGAGTCCCTGGGCCGCCCCGGTGGTCCTAGTTACTAAGAAGGATGGGTCCACGCGGTTTTGTGTAGATAACCGTCGCCTCAACGCTGTCACGGTGGGGGACGCGGCGCCATTGCCTCGCATGCATGAGACTCTGGAATCGATGGGGGTGCCCGGTATTTTACGACCCTAGACTTAGCGTCCAGATATTGGCAAATCGGAATGGTGGAAGCAGATCGGGCTAAAACGGCATTTAACACTACTTACTGAATTTGCCGATTTGTTCAGCAAGCACGATAGCGACGTAGGTCGGACAGACTTAGCACAGGATCAGATTGACATGGGCGAGGCTAAACCAATTAAAATGCCGGCGTACCGTATGGGACCACCGGAGCGAATGCAGGTTACCCAGGCGGTGAATGACATGTTAAGGGACGGCATTGTTCAACCCTCCGCGAGTCCCTGGGCCGCCCCGGTGGTCCTAGTTACTAAGAAGGATGGGTCCACGCGGTTTTGTGTAGATTACCGTCGCCTCAACGCTGTCACGGTGGGGGACGTGGCGTCATTGCCTTGCGTGCATGAGACTGGAATCGATGGGGGGTGCCCAGTATTTTACGACCCTAGACTTAGCGTCCAGATATTGGCAGATCGGGATGACAGAGGCGGATCGGGCAAAGACGGCATTTAACACCCCCATCGGACTATTTGAGTTTTGAGTCATGCCGTTCGGACTCTCCAACGCACCCGCTACGTTTCAGCAGTTAATGGAACTAGTGATGAGGGGACTGCAATGGGAACAATGCCTCGTCTATCTGGACGAAATTATTGTCTTCCGTCGAGATATGGAAGAGCATTTAACAAGGTTGCGAGACGTGCTCACATGCCTACGCGGCGCGCACTTGAAATCAAAACCCCGCAAGTGCCACATCGCTCAGACGACCGTAGCGTACCTGGGTCATATCGTTAGTGGGGAAGGGGTACGCACGGACCCGAGCAAGATAGACGTCGTACGGAACTGGCCGCAGCCGACTAGCGCGGCGCAAGTGCGCTTGTTCCTCGGCCTCGCCACCTATTACCGTCGGTTCGTGGAGAATTTCAGCGCAGTAGCACGGCCCCTATCCCAGTTGACCTACACTAAGCGTCCTTTCCAGTGGACAGACCAGTGCACCGGGGCGTTCCAGGAGCTAAAAGACCGGCTCACAAAGACACCGATCCTAGCATTTCCGGACTTTACCCAGGAATTTATCCTAGATAGGGACGCCAGCGGGTCGGGTCTGGGCGCTGTACTTTCGCAGGGGAAAGGGGCGGAGGAACGGGTAATCGCCTACGCTAGCCGGACCCTGACCGACGCGGAGCAAAACTACTGCGTAACCCAACAGGAGCTTTACGCGGTAGTGGTCGCTTGTCAACAGTTTCCGCCGTATTTGCACGCCAGGGGATGTACGGAGCGCACTGACCATTATGCGCTCCAGTTCTTGTTAAATTTTAAGGAGCCCCAAGGGCAAATGGCCCGCTGGTTAGCACAGCTACAGGAGTACACACTGCGGATCGAGTATAGAGAAAGCCGCAAACACCTAAACGCTGATGCTCTGTCGCGTCGGCCGGTCATTGAAGCCGCGCTCGGCAGCGGACAGGCCTGTCCCTGCTTCACGGGAGGCCGCTGCCGGCACCCCGACCGCGACCACGGTAGCTCTGGTCTGGGGGACGGAGGAGGCGCTGCCGATAGACCAGGTTCCTCCCGAGAGGGACGCAATACAGGAGGAGGTTGGTTGCGCCTTCCCGGGACTTACCCTGGAGCAACTCCAAGACACCCAGAACCGTGACCCGGAGCTTACCATCGTCAGGGACGCCCTGGCACAGGGTCAGACAGGCGTCGGGGGAGCCTGGCGCGTATTATACTCGCGCCTGGAGCTGATAGACGGGGTCGTAAGGGAGCGGACGACAGACGGCAAACCGGGACCTATCACCGTGCCCATCACAGTACGGCCCCTGTTGATCCACAACGTGCACAACCAGCCGTGTAGAGGACACGACGGGGTGCAACACACGAAACTGGCCGATATGTGGGATCCAACATTGTATACAGTAAGGGATAAGAATCCGCAGAACCATGTGTATAAGATCGCGGATCTGGAGGGCAACACAAAGGTTGTACACCAGAATCTCTTGCTTGAGGTGAATTGTTAACCAGTCGGGGATGAGGTGTCAGAGGAAGAAGAAGATGATGAATTCAGTACGTACACTGATACAGGGTCTAGAGTAGTAGATAGTGATTTGAAGTATGGGAGTCCGTTCCGTGGAGGGGAAGAGGACCTGATCACACTGGCTAGGGAAGACGATTCGTCTGGGTGGCACGGGTATGTGGGTATCTCAATGTGATGGGAATGGTTTCACTGAGGGTAGTGAGGTTGGTGGTGATCGTTTTGTAGAGGGGAATTCTGAGGATTTGGTGGTGCCGTCGAGTTTGGACGCGCCAGACAGCATTAGCACTGGGAATGTGTCGGCCGCTTCATTTGGGGGTCATGGCAATGACTCTAATACAGCTCAGGGAGCATGAGGAGCAGGGTCTACAGTGAATGGTGGGGGACATGGGGTTACTTACAGAACGAGAACCGGGAGGGAAGTGCGACCTGCAAAACGGTTGATTGAGGCAATGCTACACAAGCCACTGTTGGAGAGCATGGGCTGGTGGCAAAAAGGGCTTTAGGTTTGTTGTTGATGGGTTGTGGTAAGGAGATTGGTCAGTGTTGAGTGAGATGATTATTTTTTTTAGTTTACTTTGTGTTGTTTACTTGGTTTGAGTTGGTTGTGTTAATTGGGGTTTGAGATATTGAGATGGGGGAGGGACTGAGTTGGTGTGGTGTATTCGGCATTGCACTTGACCGTGGGAATTTTGGGGAGGTTAATCACTTTTGACATTGTTTGTCAGAAGAGCTAAATTGCCATGGTATACTTAGTTTGGTTGGTTGGTGTGGATATTATTATGTGAGACTGTGAAAGTGCAATTCAGGAGAGGTGAATGTAACCAGGGTTAACTGACGAGTTGAGTTGCACATATGCAAGTCGCACATAATAATAAGGATAATAATATGTTAATAAGAATATTTTTTTTTCATCATTCATTTTCAGAAACCGCTTAATCCTGTACAGGGTCGCGGTGAGCCGGAGCCTATCCCGGCAGACATAGGGCGCAAGGCATGGCTATACCAAGGACGGGACGCCAGTCCATCACAGGGCACCGGGGGCAATTTAGTCCGCAGGCCAATTAACCTATGCATTTTATCCGGCACGTAATTAACCTGGCAGCATGTCTTTGGACGGTGGGAGGAAACTGGAGTGCCCGGCGAAAACCCACGCGGACACGGGGAGAACATGCAAACTCCACACAGAAAGGCACCCCGAGCCGAGATTCGAACCCGGGACCTTCTTGCTGTGAGGCGGAAGCGCTACCCACTACGCCACCGTGCCGCCCTTTAATAAGAATATGTTAATTTTATTATCATTACACACGCCCACGTACAGTAGGCTGTGACCCCTTTGCAGACAGTATGTAACACCCCACTCGGCATCGTGTCAGGATGAGCCGTCGGGTGTTGTATCACGTTCCCGTCCGTCCATTTGGACGCCATGAAGATGAGGGCACACGCCGCCGGCATCATGCCAGGAGCTGCCGATTCACCCTCACAGCCAGTAGTCCCGGGACCGTCTCGTGCCAGGGACGTCTTCCACCGGCTTTGGGAGCTGGGATCGGTGGTTCTGCTTCCGTGTCATCCTTAGACAGAAGCAGGTCGAGGCGTAGCTGCTAAGCACCTTGTCTTTATTATATCCACGAGCTGCGTCGCCGTCACCAAGCACTGGAACGCTTTTACCGCGCTCTACACAATGCTTCACAGGCACAATCTCGTAGCAGCCGGCACCTCCCGTCAGTCTTTCCAACACGCTCCGTTCAGCCGTTTCGGCACAAGCCAGCAGTGGAACTCCCCTTCTGCTCACTGCTTCACAGCACAACCCGTAGCACACATCCAACACGCTCTCTCTCCCGCTCGCTCTCCCCCATAAATCCGTCACAGCATGTGTATTGAGACAGCCGACGTCACCACCTCCTTGTTACTCATTATAGCTTTGGGCTACATTTAGTAACCTTAATCCCCTTAAACAATGAGGGGTGGGGGACCAATTACCTCACCCCCGTTCCATGGGGTGTGACGTGGTCACGCACCCCTCCCCTTCCCGGCTTTCCAGAAAACCTGGCACGGGGACTTTTACCAGGGCATTACAAGTACATTAGTCGGGAGGGAGACGTCTTGAGGTACGGTTGCGTTCATTAGTCGCTCCTGATTTATTCTTAAAATACAATGTTTAAATTAATAATGATATGATATACATGGTGTTTGTTATCAATAACAAACACCATGTTCGAGCACAAGGAGGCTCATAAGTGTACCTGGTACCAGAGCTCCTTGGGCCGAAGGTCATTGATCGACTTTGTA
>JAZEWU010000035.1:6628225-6641182 GCA_036362915.1 Geotria australis
GGAAAGGGATGTCTGGTCCACTCTCCTTGGACTGCTGTCACCGCGACCCTCACCAGGACAAGCGGTTTAGAAAATGGATGGATGGATGGATATACATGCGGAAGGTGACTAAAGAGGTTGTTTAATAATAAAATATTTCTGTACTGTCTGCAGAGGTGAGGGAAAAGTTATTGTGTATCAGGCTAACACGTGGCGATGTGTTGGCAGGTATGTGAATGATATTTCTTTACGATTTCTTTGATTGTTCAGATTGTGTTTCTATAGGGGATGACTTTGAAGTGTTGGTTTGTGATATTGGGTGTTTGGTAGTCAGGTTGAAATGAATATAACATTGGTAGTGAATTTACTGTAATGTTGAAATGCCCCGGTAAATGTCCCCGTGCGATGCCCTGATAAATGTGCGATACTCTGTTGAATGTGCGGTGCCCTGGTGGATGTGCGGTGCCAGGAAGGGGGTGGGGCGCATAGCAGCGCCATAACCCACAGTGATCGGGGGTGAGGTAATTGTCCCCCGCCCCTCATTGTCAGATCCTAGGTTAATGATCACGAAAGATGATGGAAGAGAAAACATGAGACTGGATCTGAACAATGGGAGAGGCTAAGCCTGGTGCCAAGGTCTTGAGACTGCCACTGATAACATTGAGCCGATAAACAACTGGATGGGATATAATGGGAGTTGTGAGCGCGCAAGAAGGAGAGCTGTGTGTGATTTGTCTGGGTGAGTCAGCCTGCCAGAGTTTTTGGGAGCAGCAGTGAGCGCGGCTCCACTGCTGGATTGTGCCGAAACTGCTGGGGAGAGGGTGCCTGTGTAGCAGTGTGCAGAGCGCGGTGCAATGTTCCACTGCTAGGTGACGGCGAAGCGGCTCACGTGTAAAATAAAGACAACGTGCTTAGAAGATCATCGACTCGACCTGCTTCTGTGTGAGAATGACACGCAAGCGCAACAGCAGATCCCAGCTCCCGCAGCCGGTGGAAGACGGCCTGGTACGAGGCGACTCCCGGGCTACTGGTTGTGAAGGTGAATCGGCAGCTCCTGGCATGATGCCGGAGGCGTGGGCCCTCAACTTCATGATGTCCAAGTCAACGGACGTGAATGTGATACAACACCCGACGGCACATCCTGACACGATGCCGAGTGGGGTATCACAATGTCATTGCCGAGGGGGGGAAAGAGAGAGATTGGCGGGAAACACGCTGGCTACTGAGGCGGCCATTAAATGGCGACCTGAATGTATGGAAATGGATGCAATTGATTTTAAATATCAGATTTGTGGTGTTTGCTATATTTCCTTAATATGGTGACTATGATTGTGTAGTACATATTTCCTTTGGGCAGACAGTACATGAGTCGGGAGAAAGACGTCTTGAGTGGTGCGGGAGAAGTTATTGTGTATCAGGCTAACACGTGGCTATGTGTTTACAGCTGCTGTGTCTGCAATGTAAAAAAATATAAAGCGGAAAAAAGATTCGTGTGGAGCCATCTCGTGCCGGGTCGTCTTCCACCGGCTGCGGAGCTGGGATCTGCTGTTGCGCTTGCGTGTCATCCTCACACAGAAGCAGGTAGAGGCGTAGACCTTCTAAGCACCTTGTCTTTATTTTACACGTGAGCCGCTTCTCCGTCACCAAGCAGTGGAACACTTCACCGCGCTCTGCACACTGCTACACAGGCACCCTCTCTCCAGCAGTTTCGACACAAGCCAGCAGTCGCGCCACGCTCTCTCCTCCTCCGTGCAGCTTCGAAGCAGCCGCTCACCCAGACTCTCAAAACACTGCCCCTCTCGCCCGCTCACCCCTCCTTTTATATTCCTTCAAGGTGTGTATTCGCTCAACGTCATCACTGCCGTCTGGAACTCTGGGCGCCGAGGCTTAGCTATATTTAGTAACCTAAGCTCTCAGGGACAATGAGGGGCGGGGGGACAATTATCTCACCCCCCCCGCTCTGTGGGTCATGACACGGCTACGCGCCCCTCCCCTTCCCTGGCTCCGCACAACCTAATAGAGCATCGCACATTTATCAGGGCGTCGCACAGGGACATTTACCAGGGCATTTCAGGAGTTATTCAGCCGGCCTCACCTCGAGTTTCTCGCGAAAGGACTCGACTTTCTGCTGGAGGTCGAGGAGACCTGGAGGCCGGTCCCCAATTCCGGCCACAACCATCCTCTCCAGACCCTCCACCCTGCTCACGAGACACAGACCCACGGGGCAGAGAGACAGCGTACGCAGACTGGTGGGGAAGAGGAGCCGGCGAGGTGACCTCGAGATAGACAGATATTATATTCATTCAATGTCGAAGACATTCATTTGACGAGAGAAGGACTCAGAGGCGCGAGGAAACGGCAGAGTGGCGGAGGAGACGGCCAGGCAGTTTGCCGGCGCCATATTGCCACACCCTGCTTCCTATATATTATGATGTTACCGGCCAACTAAGTTGTCGGAGGAAACCGGAGAACACGGAGGAAACCCATGCAGAACAAGGGGAGAACACACAAACTCCACACAGAAAGGCGCCCAAGGCGGGAATCAAACCGCCTCGGGAAAGCTAATTCTTTGTGTGAGGTGCGGATGTTACCACTGCACCACCCTGCCGTCCAGGTGATGAGACTGGACAAACAAATAGAATGAGACAAACGCTGAGACAACACGATCCCGTGGATGACAGGATCTTAAGACAAAGACCCCCGTATAGCCTTAACAGACTGTAGGGTCAAGTGCTGTTAGCGAGCACCTATGAAGGCAGACACTGCACACGAAGGGGTGGGTGACCAGCACGACGCCTGGCCGCCTTTGCCTTCCTATTGGCAATGTTTACACACTGCACTAGGTACTATTTTGAGGCTGAGTCGACCTAGGGGAGGCCTAGGACCGATTTAGAAAATTGTTACTGGTGTTGGTGGCTTTGAGCGGGATTCGAACTCTGGCGCCAGGTTTGTAGCCCAGCACGCTACCCGATGAGCCACCGCTCCCCACACTACATCTGTGATGCCAGAGGCATTACAGTCACGGATGGCACCAGCCTCCAGACGCCCATGGCCGAATTCACAAACCAGGAGATGCTTCACCCTTTAATCCGTAACACCAGGGGTCCCTGATGAAAGGACTGACATCACATTCCAAGCGGTGAGATATGTGGGCAGGATTGTAATTCACCGGATTAGCGGGATGAATGGAGGATGAGGTCACCATGGGCACCGATGTCTGGAATCGGGATAAAACCGGCTGATGAATACCAGCTAGTGGATTCGGAGTGGCCAATGACGGGCAAGAGGGCAGGATATAATGAGCGTCCGGAGGGGACCCAGGTGTGCACGTTTTGAACTGGGTATTTGGAGAACAGTACGTGTTCTTCATCGGCGGTCATCGACAGCGGGAGTTTTAGCACTCTGTGTGAGCGGAACCACTGCTGGATGTGGAGAAGATTGCTTGGTGTTGAATAAGCGAGTTCGATAGAGACTATGTGTCGGCTCCCTGAGTGATATGGCCGAGACACGCCAGAAGAAACGAGTTCGGCAAGCGGAGGAGACCGAGCCTCGCTCCACCCTCGACGCTTCGTCGAGCAGTGAAAGCGAGGAGGAATCGGCGAGACTTAACGGGGTGCAAGAGCGCACGTCGTTGAACATCGAGGACATGACAGGAGAGCACCACACATCAAAACAGACACAGATAAAGAAACAACCATTGTGATATTGAAACATGAACGAAATACATTGAGATAGACAGCCAGATGGACAGATACCCATTGAGACAGAAATAGAAGAGACAGAAATAGTCGCAGTGAGACAAGACAAACACGGACAGGTAGACAGAGATAGATAGGGTGTGATGATGTAGGTTTGTCACGGATCAATGTATGAGAATTGCTCTCCATAGCTCTTCTTTCGGAGGGGCGGCACGGTGGCGCGTTGAGTAGTGCTGCTGCCTCACAGCAAGAAGGCCATGGGTTCGAATCCCGGCTCGGGTACGTTTCTGTGTGGAGTTTGCATGTTCTCCCCGTGTACGCGTGGGTATTCGACAGGCACTCCGGTTTCCTCCCACAGTCCAAAGACATGCTGCTGCATAGGGTAATTGGCTTGAGAACTAAATTGCCCACGGTGCCCTGTGATGTACTGAGGTCCCATTCCGGGTATGGCCCTGCCTTTCACCCTGTGTCTGCCGGGATAGGCTCCGGCTCACCGTGACCCTGTACAGGATTTAGCGGTTTCTAATCATGGATGGATGGAGTTTGTTCGTTCGGGACAGCCGTGCGGAGTGTTCCTTCTTTCTCCTCCGCGACGTTTCGCTTTCACCGTTTTGAACAAGGCTGATGATGCCTCCAATTTCGGATGCAAAACATCGCCAAGGAGGAGGAATTTTCGACACGTCTATCCCTAAAGACCAGTTATGGAGAGCAACACGAATAAGTCATTCAGTCAATCAGTTTTTTTTTACGTAAGCTGGAAGGAAACATTGAGCTATCTAGCTCTTTTTGACAGTTGTCCGGCGAAGAGGGGTAAGCAAGTTATAACATTTCGGGGCAATTTGGTCAGCAGAGTGAGTGGCACATTTACGCAATGACCTGAAACAATTCATTCATCCATTGTCAGAAATCGCTTAATCCTGTACAGGGTCGCGGTGAGGCGGAGGCTATCCCGGCATACACAGGGCGCAAGGCAGGGCTATACCCAGGATGGTACGCCAGTCCATCACAGGGCGCCGGGGGCGAAATAGTCCGCAGGCCAATTAACCTATGCAGCAGCATGTCTTTGAACTGTGGGAGGAAACCGGAGTACCTGCCGCAAACCCACGTGGACACGAGGAGAACACGTAAAACTCCACACAGAAAGGTACCCGAGCCGGGAATCAAACCCGGGGACTTCTTGCTGTGAGGCGGCAGCGCTACTCACTGCTACACAGCCACCGTGTCATCCTTTGAATAAAACCTGGAGAGGAGCCCTGCTCCCGAGCAAGCAGCTCCGCAGTGCTGTTCGGTCGTTTCTCTCTCGCCGCTGAACTCACCTCTTCTCCAAATCCATGAGTTCAAACCCCAGCGAGGGAACCAGCTTGGGACCTGCGCCAAGGATAAAAGACCCCCCATATAGCCTCAATAGACTGTAGGGGCAAGTGCCGTTAGCGAGCACCTTTGAAGGTCGACAAGGCATATGAGGGGGTGGGTGGCCAGCACCACGCCCACACACAGCGACACACACAGCGAGTGTGTATCTGGTAAGTGTGTGGGTAGTTGGTGAGCGTGTGTCTGGTGAGTGTGTGGTTGGTGAGTGTGTGTCTGGTGAGTGTGTGTCTGGTGACTGTGTGTGTCTGGTGAGTGTGTCGTTGGCGAGTGTGTGGTTGGTGAGTGTGTCTGGTCAGTGTGTGTCTGGCGAGTGTATGTCTAGTGAGTGTGTAATGACCTACATATGATCAGAAACTGGTGGACGAAGTGACCGCGTGGTGGACGAAGTGACCGTGTCGAGGCCCCGCCCTACGGAGAATGATGTAATGAGGCAATCAATGCAAGTTGGGACAAGCCCATTGAAAGAGGGGGCCCGAGGGGGAAATGTGGGCTCTTTGGCCCCAACCCGCATTGTCTTGCTCAAACACCTCATTGTATAACATATAACACGTTCGGGGAAGGTAGCCAGCAAGGCGGGTGACGTCAGTGAGAATCTACAGATAAAGACCACCAATTACTGGGAGAGAGGGGGAGTTGGGCTGAGAGTTCGAGCTGTGAGGCGAGCTGTGTGGGCGTGACCGAGTGAGTGGGTTTAGAGTGTTGGGGTCTGCGCGGCAGATGATCCGCTGCTAACCTAGAACGAGACAGTGCGCCAGTACAACGTGGACAACCCGATTTACTCGCCGAATATCGCCGTACAGCTGCCGTGTGGATTTGTGTCCGGTGGAATATTAAACGACAATCTGCTCCAGCGAGAACCAGCGTGAAAGCCGTCTTTGTAAGAATGCCTCTGACGCGGAGCACGAGACGGGAAGGGGAATGCCGTGAGAACTCCCCAATTTGCGGCATCCCCGAGGACGATGGGGCAGTGCGGACGGCCCACGTTGATGTGGAAGAGGGACCTGAAAGGGTTCTTCACAAGTGTGTGGTTGGTGAATATGTCTGGTGACTACTGTAGAATATACGAGGTTCAACCCTTTCCGGCAATTAGAAAAAGTGTGTGTGTCTGATGTGTGTGGTGAGTGTGTGTGGTGAGTGTGTGGTTGGTGAGTGTGTGTGTGTGTTTCTGGTGACCGGCAGAACAACCCCCACCTCCTAGTGAGGTGGCTATCATAAAAGCCATTGCAGCGGCCAAGGGGGCTCTGGTCGGGTGTGAGGGGCTGGTAACCCCTTCACCGTGTATTCAAATTACCATAAAACCATGAAGCCACTGCGTGTGGCCACGTGGAATGTGGGAACCCTCGTCGCGGAGGAGAGGCTGTCACTCCTCTGTCGGGAGCTAGACCGGTACCGCCTGGACCTCTGTGGAATACAGGAGGTCCGGTGGACCGGTTCTGGCTGCAGCCATCATGAGGGGTGGACAGTCCTCCACTCGGGGCAGAAAACTGCCAGACAACAGGGAGTGGCTCTTCTTTTGAATAAAAGAATGAAGGCGGCATGGGAGCGTGGCGGTGAGGTGTGGGAACCTGTGAGTCCCTGGCTACTGTGGGCTCGCCTCCCCATTAACGGGAGGTGAAGAATGGTGGTGGTGGCTTACGCCCCCACCAAAGACGAACATCAGTGGAGGGATGCAGACAAGGCCGATGAGTCAGATGCCTTCTATGACCTCCTGTCCCAGGTGCTGGCTAAAGTTGCCCCTCGGAATCGAGTCACCCTGCTAGGTGACTTTAATGCCCGAGTGGGCCAGGGCGCAGACACCTGGGCTGGAGTGATTTGTAGGTATGGGCCAGATCAGCTCAATAACAACGGTAGGAGGCTGCTAGACTTTTGTGCAGCCCATGGGCTCGTAATCACCAACACGCTGTTCCGTCACCGGCGAATCCATACAACATCATGGATGCATGCTGGGTCCAAGCAAGAACATCTGCTGGGCTACATAGTGACGGAGCAGCGATGCGGGCCCAAGTCCTTGACACCAGGACCTACCGTGGAGCTGATCTGCTCTCTGACCATTGGCTTGTCATCTGTAGGATGCGCCTGCCATTCTACCACGCCGGTGGTGGGCGTACACATAGGATCCCATTTAAACCCACAGTGGCCTGGTCTCAACTAGCTGATGAAGGCTGCAAGCGAGAATGTCACCATCGCATGCAGCTGGGGCTGACATCGTCCCCACCTTCTCCTGATGCCGAGGGGAAATGGGTGAGGTTCAGCACTGCAGCTCAGGCAGCTGCTATGGCTGCACTGGGTACGCGGTCCAAACCTCCCCAGAGATCCTGGCTGACAGAGGAGGTGTTCAAGCTAGTTGAGAGAAAGCGGCAGGCCCACTCACACTGGCTACAACACCCCACGACCGAGAATGAGGAGGCTTACCGCAGCCTTCGCTCGGAGGTTCGGAGAGGTGTGCCGCGTTGCAAGAACGAGTGGTAGTCGTGGGCTGCTGAGGAGATGGAGTCTGCTTCAGCAGCCTGCGATCACCGATCACTCTTCAATACAATCAGGGGAGTGACCTTGCAGCGCCGCACCCAGCACCTTCCTTAAAGCAAGGAATGGCGATCCAATCTCCGACCCCCAGGAACAAGTGCACAGGTTTGCAGAGCATTTCTGTGAGGTCCTGGTGGAGGGAAACCCCGTCAGCCCAGTTAACATCTTGGGCAACATGGGGACGACCCTTTGGAGGCTGTGGTGCCCCAAGAATGGGAGGAAGCAGCCACCCCCTGTGAGTGGCTGGCAGAGGTGCCATCTGTAGGGGAAGTGCGTAGGGCAATCCAGAGCCTACGACCAATCGAATTGCTGACGGAGGGTGGGGTCTGTGTAGAGACTGCCCTATATAACATCATTACAACTGTCTGAACCACAGGACGGGTTCCGCAAGATTGAAAAGATGCCTTGGTGGTCCCCCTTTTCAAGAAAGGGGACCGCACTGACTGTAACAACTACAGGGGCATCTCCCTCCTCAGTGTGCCGGGTAAGGTCCTGGCAAGGATAATCCAATATCGCCTTGCCAGGCACGCTGAGGAAAGACTTGTGGAACCCCAATGTGGTTTCAGACAAGGGCGGTCCTGCATGGATGCCATATTCACTGTCCGGATGCTACAGCAGAGGTGCAGGGAATTCCAACAGGACCTGCATCTCTGCTTCATTGACCTGGTCAAGGCCTATGACCTGGTCAATGCCAAGGCTGTGGGTTGTTCTGTAATGACCCACATGTGATCAGAGGCCGGTGGGCGAAGTGACCGCTTCAATCCCCCACCCTATGGAGAATGATGTAATGAGGAAACCAGTTCAAGCCTGGGAAAGCCCACAGGCTAGTCAAGAAAGGAGGGGGCCAAGGGAGGAATGGGGGATTAAAAAAAAAACCCCAAAAAAAATAATTGTTGCTGATTTTCCGTGCTTTGTCGTTGTTGACATGTCGTTCTTTCTGCAGCTTTGTGCAGCGCTTTGTGACCCTCGGGTGAAAGGTGCTATATAAATGCAATTATTATTATTATTATAATTCCCTCCCACCCTCATTGTGTTCGGGGACATTGAGGTGACCTAATGTTTACTCGTAGAATCCCCGCTGCTTTCTGTATTGTGTAAGGGATTATAGTGGCTAAACATAGAGTGGAGGCCAGAAATCATTGACAGCAGGGGAGGGGTGATGTCAGAGCTGACATCAGAGCTTTGCAGCATAAAAGGCGGACGCCCAGATATGGCGAGAGGAGCGTTGGAGAGGAGAGGTCCTGAACGAGGTTCTGTGAGAGGTCCAGAACAGGGCACGCTCTGGGCGTGTCCCGGGGCGTGCCTGGCACAGCCCGGCCAGTGTGTGTGTGTGAGCTGGGGAGTTGGCGTGGACCATGCGCTGCTGCGCTCCACTGCTGGCTAGTAACTAAACGGCGTGCCTGTGAGCGAGGAGCTCGGTGATAGCAAGCTTGAGCGGTCGTAGTGACGGACTGCTGTTCATGTGAGAAGTCTTGCTGGTGAATTAAACGACACTCTGCTTTGGAAGTCCGCGCTTCGATCTTCATCTGTGTGGGAGAGGGGTGCGCCGGCGGCTCCTGAGTCACGCCAACCAACGTGTGCTCTCGTGTCCGTGGCGTTCGACTTGACACCCGGGAACGTGGTAAAAGACCCGACGGCTCATCCTAACAAGAGAGTCGACGTCGGTCCTTACAGTTCTACGTGCTTTTGGAGTCCCTGACTCTTTGCTCACAATCATTAAGGACCTTCATGACGGTGGGCGAGCCCAGGTAAAACTACGAGATCGGGAGTCGGAGCCATTCCCTATTCACCTTGGGGTGCGACAGGGATGTCCTCTGGCTCCCACATTATTTAACATCTTTTTTGATCACGTAGTTCGAGAAGCTTTCCATGGCTGTACTGGTGGAATCTCCATCTGGTACAGATACAATGTGAGGCTGATCGATGCCCGGGTACGGTCGAGGGATGGCTCTCTATTGGCCAACCATGTTATGTATGCTGATGATGAATTGCTGCTCACTCCGAGGAGTTGGGGGCTCTGCTGCTGAACCTTGAGCGTGCCACACCGCGGTGGGGCCTTACCATCAGCCCCACCAAGACTAAGCACCTGCCTGGGTATTATAAAACACCGGACACTCGACCATCCCAGCTCTCCATGAGTGATGGGGTAGTGTGGAGAGAGTGGAGAAGTTCCCATATCTAGGCAGTGTGCTTACGGCTGGCTCCAGTTCAGAAGCGGAGGTCTCACTCCGAATCAGTCGCGCGGCATTATCATTCCATCGGCTGCATAACGCTCTGTGGAAGCTGCCTGGCCTGTCGCTCCGCACGAAGCTCCGGGTTTTCTCAGCCGTGGTCATGCCGTCTCTTCTCTATGCCAGCGAAACGTGGACACCCCTAGCGGAACATCTACGCAGTTTGGAAACTTTCTGGCTCGCCTGCCTACGGTCCATCCTGGGTTTAACCAGGCTGGATTGTGTAAGGAGCTCACAAATGTTAGAACGATCTGGACAGAGTCCCATTTGTGAGCTCCTCCGGCAGGCGAGGCTCAGGTAGCTGGGCCATGTAGCCCACATGCCCAGCCATCGCATGCCCAAGCAACTGCTGTTTGGCCGGATAGAGGGGGCTAAACAGGCGCGGCACGGGCTAGAGAAGAGATGGACCGATGCGGCACAGGAGGACCTGGAGCTGGGTGGACTTGCTGATAACTGGTACCGGCGGTGCAAAGATCGACCTCTGTGGAGGAGGTTCGTGAAGGACGCTACTGGGCAGTTGGACGTAGTCGCCCTCCAGCAACAACAGAGGGAGGAGAAGCGACGCTCAAAACAGTGAGCCGAGCGCCGAGCGGCCAAAGCACGGCAAGTTGGCAGGGTAGGGAGCTCAGGTGGTGCATCTGCCAGTCATCTCAGTCAGGCAGCCCGTGACACCTGGGTCTGTCCCGTGACCTCCTGTCGACGAGCTTTTGACACTTCACGTGGCCTCAAGGTGCATATGGCCTGGCACAGGCGACGCGGTGACTTCACCGCCACTTAGTGGCGAAAGGCGGTTGTTGTTGTTGTTGTTGTTGTCTGGTGACTGTGTGTGTCTGGTGAGTGTGTGTGGTGAGTGTGTGGATGGGGAGTGTGTGTGTGTCTGGTGACTGTGTGTTTGGTGACTGTGTGTGTCTGGTGTGTGTGTCTGGTGAGTGTGTGTGGTTGTTGAGTGTGTGTGTGTCTGGTGACTGTGTGTCTGGTAAGTGTGTGGTTGGTGAGTATGTATCGTGCGTGTGTTGTGAGTGCGTGTGTGGCGCTCTCCGCGGGAAGCGAGCGACTCACACTGCGAGGCTGTGTGTGTGGTGAGTGAGTGGTTACTGAGTGTGTATCTGGTGACTATGTGTGTGGTTGGATAGACGGGGATTAACGGGTGTGGTACGGGCTGGAGAAGTGATGGACTGATTCGGCACAGGAGGACCTAAAGCTGGGTGGACTTGCTGAAAATTGGTACCAGCGGTGTCAATCAAGATCGACCTCTGTGGAGAAGGTTCGTGAAAGATGCTACTGGGCAGTTGGAGGCAGTTGCCCTCCAGCAACAACGGAGGGCGGAGGAGCGACGCTCACAACAGCGAGCCGAGCCCCGAGTGGCCAAAGCACAGCAAGCTGGCACAGTAGGGAGCTCAGGTGATGCATCTGACAGTCATCTCGGTCAGGCAGTCATCTCAGCCAGTCATTTCGGTCAGGCAGCCCATGACACCTGGGCCCGTCCTGTGACCTGTCGGCGAGCCTTCGACACTTCACGTGGCCTCAAGGTGCATATGGCCTCGCACAGGCGCCGTGGTGACATCAGCGCCACTTAGTGGCGAATGACGGTTGTTGTTGTTGTTGGTTGGTGACTGTGTCTGGTGTGTGGTTGGTGAGTGTGTGTGGTTCGTGAGTGTCTAGTGACTGTGTGCCTGGCGAGTGTGTGATTGGTGAATGCCTGGTGTGTGGTTGGCGAGTGTGTGTGGTTGGTGAGTGTCTGGTGACTGTGTTTCTGGTGAGTGTGTGGTTGGTGAATGTCTGGTGTGTGGTTGGCTAGTGTGTGTGGTTGGTGAGTGTGTGTGTAGCGAGTGTGTGTGTGGCGAGTGTGTGTGGCGAGTGTGTGTGTGGTGCTCTCCGCGGGAAGCGAGCGTCTCACACTGGGAGGCCACCACCGCGAGTGAGTATGGCTGCTGGCCACTGCTGGGCGGCAGCGCTGGGGAGATGTTGACGAGGGCTCCGCTCGCGTCGTACAGCTTTACGATATCTCCCGGCCTCGCCTCGGCAGCCGCCCGGAACAGCTCTGTGTGAGAGATAGATATTGATTATTACAGCTGTGATCCCATGCTCGGCATCTTGTCAGGATGCGCCGACGCGTGTTCCATCACGTCAGGATCTACCGTTATCTCCTCGGCATCACCAGCGTGAAAGACGTCGCGTGCGTTGCTCTCTTATGCGTGCTGCGCTGTCTGTGGAGGCTGCTGGGTGCTGTGTCACTTGCGTGTCATGCTCACACAGAGGCAGGTCGAGACGTTGGGTTTCCAATCGCTTCGTCTTTATTTCACCAGCAAGTCTATTCACATTTCCAGCAATTCGTCGCACCGAACGCTCAGCTTGCTTGTCTAACGCTTACAAACTCTGCGCTTGTCTCATCGCTGCCACTGTGCTCCTATATCCTGCGCTAGCCCCTTTTGCGCAATTTCCGCGCATTGTTAGTCTCTGCGCAAATCTTTAGCACAGCCTCTCAGCGCTTCTAAAGTCTGGGCTAATCTCTAGCGCAGTCTCTCAGCGCTTCTAATGTTTGGGCTAATCTCTAGCGCAATCTCTCAGTGCTTCTAAAGTCTGGGCTAATCTCTAGCACAGCACAAGCTCCGCTAATTCTCCTCAGGATGCACTATTTTAGGCCATCGCTCTCGCCTTCGAGTTCCAGCCCAAGAGACCGTCCGCTGCCCCCGCGTGATCCGCTTAAAAATCCTCCGGCCCCCCCGCCTGACGTCACTGGTCTCTTTGATGTTCGCCTTGTGGAAGAATGTCCACGTGGGCCCGCGCATTTCACATCTCAAAGGCCATCTCTCGAATTCCATTTCGACCAGCCGACGGAATGGCGCACAGCACAAAAGGGGTCCCGGGGCCTTTTGTCTCTCGGCCGGAATGTTCCATCCTCTAGAGGGATTAGCGTTGTAATTAAAATAGGTCACAAGGGTCTTATCATAATAATAATAATCTACTTTTGTAACGTGCGCAATTTTCTCCGGGTGCGTTGCATCCGTTAATTCGGAAGCGCTGAGTCCTGCTCAGTCGGTATGTTGTGAGTCGGAGATGACTTTTTAAGAGTTTTTTTAAGGCTGTGGGGGACTGTGTTTGATGCAATAGGTGTGGCAGGCTGTTCCAGGTTGTGGGTGCCGCGACCGAGAATC